>WUAM01000089.1:2752123-2766301 GCA_024336885.1 Actenoides hombroni
TGAGGTTGGACAAGGCTCTGAGCAGCCTGGTCTAGTTGAGGGTATCCCTGCTCACTGCAGGGGGACTGGACTAGATGACTTTTGGAGGTCCCTTCCAGCCCTAGCCATCCTATGATTCTATGATTCATTATGTTATTTGAATGGAAAATAGTTCTAGTTTTCCAGGTGAAGAGAAAACAGTGGATGGAAAAGTTAGCTGACAGAAGTGAGGTATTGTATTAAAAAAAAAGCAGTTAAACACATTTATGTATATATATATATACAAAAGAAGATGTTTTAATATTTGAGAGTGGAAAAAGCAGGGACAGTCTGACTGAATACTGGGATTTGGAATGAGTGGTAAGAGAAAAGATGCAGCCAACAAGAGATGGGAAATACTACAGAATAAATAATTCTGTCAGGTCACATACCTGGTCTGATAAACATAAACAAATAGATAAATAAATAAACCATCCTGAATCCATTTTTTCATATAATTTATGCTTGCCCAGAGATGTGTTTCCAGTGAGAAAAAACAACTGGGGCAGTAATGGTCAGAAGGGATGTTTCTTGAAGATTTAGGAATGGAGGCTCAGCATCTGGCAATGGAAGTCTTTCAGCTGGACCCATTGTAAGGCAGTTATTTCAATTCTCTCTTATGGGTTGTGATATCAGTAGAATGAAACATCTCAGTCATCTCTATTTTGTACATAGATAATAGTGGTTTACTCCTCCTAACCCTTGCTGAAGGATTCTTAACCCTTGGCCTGAAGGCTGGCCACATTCCCCCAGATGCAATACAAGTTCCATCTTACAAAGCTTTCAGATATGAAACAGAGCTGTCTTCGACTGTGCAGTCCATCCACAAACATCACTGTGTTGTCTCCTGTCCAGTGGCGTATAGGACACTGGCTGGAAGAAAGAAGGCTCACCTCAGGGTTTTTGTGATGGGAATGAATAGCAAAGCAACATCCATGGCATAAAAGTGGTGGGCATTTTGCTAGAGAAAGGGTTACAGGTTATAGATACAACCACTGAAGTCAACTGGATATGTTTATTTGAATACCATGTTTGGCTGCACCCTTGAGAAGCCCTCTCCTGCTGCCAGTCACCATGAGCTCGGCTTTGCTCATCTTTGGTGGCTGATGGGCCCCGATGGTTGGTTCCTTCTCTTTGTGACACAGCCTCCTCTGGCTCATTGCAGCTGCTCACCCTGGAGTGTTCATTCTTTTCATCTGTCCCTTGGATCCGCATCACCTCTCTAAATACCTCTTCTAGTGTAACAAAAGATTAGGTCTTTAAATACTCATGGAAGTCTGCAAAGGCAGAGCAGAAAAGAACTAAGAGCTGACAGCTAAATTGTTTATTGCCTTTTAGAACAGAGACAAGTTTAAGCTACAGTGGGTGATAAACTTGCTGTTTTTATGGAGTAATGATTGAATAGTTTATAACAGATCTTGCTGTGTTTTTCCCTCAAGTGTAGGAACAGACATTCTCTAATTCTGCTGGGATTGAGACCAAGCAATGACATGTACAGGCCCTGCGTTAATATTGCTGCTCTAGCAGGTCACCCTGCTGGTGCTTATGCCGTGAAGGCTCTGTGCAAGCAAGAGAGACAAAGAAGGAAATCAGAGAGCCAGGGTACAGGGTGAAGAGGGACAGTGTGCACAGTTCAGAGGATAGTTGGCCAGTCAGCCCGACATTGCTTGTTGTTACTCTTCAGCGTTGTGGTTTCACAAAAGCGCTTTTGGAAACACATCATTAAAATTAGTTCTGCTCCAGTGAAATCCTGGAGCTTTGGATACCTGTTGTTCTGTGCTCTCTGCATCCAACACTCTTCCCCTCTATCTCAATTACTTAACAATTAATCTCTCTTACTTCACACTCTTACTGTATACTAACTTCAAGCTCTTTACACCCCATCTGTTTCTAAAATAGGCCGTCAGCTAATAAATATTATTTTCTCAGTTCAGCTTCAGGAAGGATTACTGCACACCTTCTCCATTTAAAAGATGAGTGCAGGTAATTAAATATCGCAGATGTTAGACATTAGTGGACAACATGAAGATCCTTTTACAGTCTGTTAGCGAACAAGTCATAGCCCTAGGGTTTATCAATTAGGCTGTACTTGCTTAGATTACTGTAACTTCTTTTCCTTCCCTGACTGTACACAGAGTTGCAGATCAAGGTTGTAGGTTTTGCAGCCTAAGGTAAGGAAAAAATGACTCTTGCATTACAAGGGTCTCAGAGAGAGCCCTGCCCATTGGTCTGCCTAACTCCTGGGACAGGTGAGCCCCACCACAAAGGGAGCAGACTGGGATATTCGTTCATGCCTCCGTGACTCCAGTTCACAGTCCTGTGCAGTGCCAAATACACAAATGGTAAATATTGAATGGTTTTCCCTGAGTGCACTGGGGTAGTGGAAGTCAGCAAGGCTGGTTTTCCCTCCCTGTGCCAGCTGCTGCCTCCCACAGAACCCTGCTCTGCCTATTCCCTGGTCCCTTCTCTGGCTGAAGTTGTGCTGTTTCATCAAGTGTGAGCATTTGCTTTTCCCAGGGTTTGCCACATTTCAGAAGTGAAGCTACTTATCTCCAGACCAAAAGCTGCCTGCACATGATTTGAATTCTCTTTGTTCTGATGGATGCTGAGTAACTACAATTTTGCACTGAGCTCGGTGAGAAATATGGGTGAGAAGAGCCTCCAGAAATGGGTTCCCTGTCATGGAATGCAGGGAGAAAATTTTCATAGTAAACATAAACAGTTATAAAGTGCATGTCTCCAGAGCCTAGAGCTAGCAGAGATCTACTCAGAAGAGTCAGTTAAATGATTCTTCTCATCCTGAGGCTGATGTCTAAAGCAAACCAGATCATCCTTGACAGAAAACTGCCTATTTCTCTAACACTGATAGTACAGAAACCTGAGTGTGACTGGCTTGGGGGGAGATGTCTGTGCTGGACACAGCTAAACTCAAGTGAGATGAATCCTGTCACAGGTGATTCCCTTACAGTCTGGAATTTGAAAGTGGACAGTCAGCAAAATGTTTGCCACCACCTGATTACTTTTTCTGCATTATTTTTATTGCAGCTGCTGGTTTAAGTGGAATTTCCACAAATTACTTGTGGTATAAAACATTATGCCATGTAAGAATATGACTGCCTAGTCATTTGTGATGGAAAAAAAAACCCACTGCAAAACTGTATTAGCATTTGTATATAAGCCAGATCTGTATTGTCCTATTTAAAATATGTTATTTTGACTACAGAAAAGACAAAGCTGCAAGTGAAGAAACAGTATTGAAGGACTATAATTTTTACTACTTTCAAAATGCATGTATGTTTGCTATGTTTGTCCCTGGCTTCTTAAACTTCTGTCAAGAAATCGGTGTGGCATTCTGCTGCTTCTTGGTTGATAAGGTGTTGGTTCTACCCAGAGAGAGAGAGAGAGATACCTTACTGAAAATCTCAGCAGCGTGCTGCCTGCTGGGCAGGTGATGTCATCTGTATTTAGAGTTCTGAGCTTCCCAGCATTAAGCTGATTAGGGGCAATCGGCTCCCTCCCCAGCTGCTTAGAGGCAGTCTGCTTGGGAAGAAGGTAGGGATGTAGACATGCAAGGGGGGAAAAAAGCATGGCTGCTGAGCTAGGAAGCACAGAAAGCCAAACTACTTCTAACCAAGGCTGAAAAAGCAGAGAGGCAGAGTATGTGCACCTTCATGCCAGGTGCTACACAGAAGTCCCTCTCTTCCTTCTGTTTGTTACTCAGTTCCCTGAATTCCCAATATCCCACAAAGCTGCAGGTACCAAACAGCCTGCACTTAAATTCTGAATGAATCATTCTGCAGTGTGTTAAAAAAAAACAAAAACAAAAAAACCCCAGGAATATCAATAACAAAGCTTTCAAAAAATAAACTCTGTACTGCTTACTGGTTTTTGGAAGTACTTAAAATCTATTAATTCTGCAAAAGAGTCTCTGACTTTCCCATACTTATACTGCTGTTAACAGTAGGTCTGGCTTGAACTCTGGACCTGCTCTCATTGTGGACTACTCTAGGCCTCTGGTCAGGCTTTTGATTCTGCTTGGGTAATCCTGATCAGACTTACTTCACTGACTCCCCCATCCCCATCACATTCAAATGCTTTTCAAACATTCCTGTCCCCTACCTCATGCATCGTTGCTTAGGGAAGGGCGTGCACACAACACTATTTAAAGGACCATCTTGATTTGCACAAGATTCAATAGGATTACTGATATGTTTAAAGCTAAGAGTCTTTGCAAGGATCTGGGTCTTATTAAGTAACTGTGATTTCATTATTGTCATCCTTATCGTTCCTCCTTCCCTCTATTTTCTGACATATACTGTGGCACTGCATTTGGGGCCCGAGTTTTCAAAAGTGATTAATAGCTCCAACTTCTGCTGCATTTCATCTGCTCAAGGCATCTGAAAACCAGTTCTTAAAACATAATTATTTTTTTTTTTAGAAGAAAACATGCCCTTACTTCTTTTGCAAAATGTCCAGGAATTATTTATGCTCAAAACTAAATATATAAACTACATATGGTGTTCCTATGTTATAAATACTCCTTTTTCACATTGACCTTGTTTACAAAATTGCATCGAATTCCTAATTAGATCCATCAATGAATTTTACTGTGAAACTTGAAAATAACTCAAAGCTTTTTCTAAGGTCCAAGAGACTTTCTTCACTTCTAATAAAGTGTTGAGATTTTCTTGAACTCCTCTATTATTTTCATTCCTACTACATTAAATTGTAATCTATTCTAAATTACTTTCCTATTTCATTGTGCCTTTAGCATCTTGCAATAGTTTCTTAAAATATATTCTCTAATCACAGTTGATTTGATCTTTTCATATTCTCACTTGTGTTTTAAATTTCAGTTTATCTTTCATAGCTCTTAACAGCTTTTTCCCTCATGTAAACTAGTTACATTTTGTACCACTTCCACTTGAACTTGACTTTTAATACAACTCCTCTTTGCAAAACTCAGAGAACTTTTAAAAATTATTATAGCTTTTAAAGTAATTATAGATTTTGGGAATAAAACTTAGAATATTACAAAACAGTCACACAACTATTTGTGTTAATACCTAATATAAAAATAAGTTACACATGCAATCAAGAGGTACACTGATCATTTGTCTTTTACTACCAATATTGCATATTTTTTTTACTACCAGTATTTGCAGATTGACTGTTACACTTACTATTAAATCACTCAATTAATTGGAAAAACAGATCTTTATGTAGTTCTCTATAAATTAATATATAGCTTTCACTTCCACAGAATTTTCTTAAATATACATTGTAATAATAGCCTTGAAAATAGATTTTCCTATCATCAGTAAATAAAATCAATGGGTTTTGCAGCCTTGTAGTGAGAGGCTGGAACAGGTGATCTCCATAGGTCTCTCGAATCCTACTTGCTTTTTGCTTAATTCAAATGTGGAATCTATGAAGCTCACCCTTCTTTTCTTTTTTTTTTTTTCTGAGGGGTTGCTTAATGAAGCTGATTTTGGTGCGTAATGCTCTAGAAGTGATGATAAAAGGTAGGAAACTGTTGAAAAAAGCAAACACTATCTGCCTTGGGACAGAATTACACAGTTTGTTCTGTATGAGGCCAGGTCTATTTTTCACAAATGTTAATTTTATTTTATTTGCCTGGGGGTTATGTCACTCCTTCTTCTCCTTCTCCTTCTCCTTCTCCTTCCCTTCTCCTTCTCCTTCTCCTTCTCCTTCTCCTTCTCCTTCTCCTTCTCCTTCTCCTTCTCCTTCTTTTTTTTCCTTTTCTTTTCATTTCTTCTTTTTCTTTTTTTTCTTTTCCTTTTTCTCCTTTTTTTTTTTTTTCCTTCTTTTCTTTTCCTTTTTTCTTTCTCTTTCTCTTTTTTTCTTTGCCACAGGATTAGGAATCCAACTTTACTCTTTCTATTAGCAACTTCATACATTTTTTTTGTTGAAATCACTCTATATGTATTGTTCTTTTTCACAAGTGCTTACTAACAAAACCCATTTATTCTACAGCACTTGTAAATGAGCTTTATGGTAAATCAGTAACCAGGCTTATTACTGATTGCTCCTGAAATAAGTGGCTCTTCTACCCATACTACGTATTACACTTTTCTACCTAGTTTAGGAGCATAGTTTAAAAATCAGTAAGAGGTACACGGTAACCTGCTGTGTTACTCTAATGAAAAGCGTATCATTGTGAGATCTGGGGTGGCATCCAAAGGTGGCAGTGACCTTGGGAGTCCAGCCCTGCCAGGCACAATGCAAATACAGGATGATGCATTCTGGAGCAACCTAATCATCTAACTGAAAACAGCGGCAGGGACGGAGCATAGTGAACCATGGGGGAAGAGGGAGGTACATATAAAAGAGAAGAGAGTGTTCTGACAGACATTTAACACAGCAACTGATCTGAATCAGTTACGTGAGCTTTGTACATTACCTCCCACTTTAAAGACTCCTTAACAAGCCTTGGCTTCTGCACCTCAAGAGGTTTTTTTTTAGCCTCCTACCAATACCAAGGTAAAGAAACCTTCACTTCACTGTATCGATGTTATTTAACAGCATTTTATGTGTATGTTTCTTCTCTGCTCTAGAACAACTCCTACTCTTCCAAATGCTAGTAGTTCTTCTGAAAAACACTCCAGCTGATCCTACTTCTCCTGTAAGTGTCAGGTCATTTTACAAAAGACCCATATAGACAATGTGGGACAGAGAGGCTATCACTTACCTTTCTCATTCTCAGTAATGTGGTTTTGAGACAAAGAGGATCAGTTTGCACAATTTAAAGAAGCAGGGAAAAAAATAAATAAAAAAGGATGGCATATTGTACTGGCAAATGCAGCGCAGCAAACTGCTATCAGAAATAACCCTTAAGATTGTGCTGTTAAAGATGTTTTACTATGAGACCCCAGAGTCATGAGGTATTTTCGGTCAATACAGCTGGAAATAGCTAATGTAGATGGCTGGTATGATACAGGCTGTAGCAATTCTTTGAATGCTGTTGGCTACAAAGAATAAAAAACATACAGAGGAGCGATCTGCACAAATTGTTCTAAGCCTACAAAAAATCAAGTCTGTGGTAATAGTGTTTTAAGATCTATTTTTGCCTTGGTAAGTCTTGGGGAAAGCTATCAAACTGCAGTAAGTGCACTCAGGACACCTGGTTACTGTGGTTGCTGCAGCTATCGGTGGACAGAGGCCGAACTAAGCAAGAAGTTGTGAAGACTGCAGGTATCCTGCATGTCTGCTACAGGCCGTATGACCAGAAGGAAAGAGCAGATGAAGCCCTCTATAGACAGATTGGAGCGGCTTTGCTGTTCACAAGCGCTGGTACTCATGGGGTATTTCAATCAGCTGGAGATTTGTTGAAAGGATGGTACAGCAGGGCACCAGCAATCCAGGAGGTTCCTGGAATGCATTGATGACAACTTCCTTCTCCAGGTGGTAGAGGAACCAACGAGAAGAGGTGCTATGATGGACCTTGCCCTCACCAACATGGAGGGGTTGGAAGCTACCATGAAGCTCAAGGGCAACTTTGGCTGCAGTGACTACGAAGTGGCAGAATTCAATATCCTCAAGGTATCAAGGAGGGTGCACAACAAGCTCACCACCCTGGACTTCAGGAGAGCAGACTTTAATCTCTCAGGGATCTCCTTGGTGGAGTACCATGGGATGAAGCCCTGAAGGGGAGAAGGGCCCAAGAAAGCTGGTCAGTATTCAAGGACCACTTCCTCTAAGCCCAGAAGCTATGTATCCCCAAAAAGAGGAAGGCAGGCAAGAATGCCAGGAGGCCTGCATGGGTAAGCAAGGAGCTCCTGAACACACTTAAGGCAAAAAGAGAATCTACAGAGAGTGGAAGTAAGGACAGGTAGCCTGGGAGGACTACAGAAAAGTTCTCTGAGTAGCCAAGGATCAGGTTAGGAAAGCTAAAGCACAGATAGAATTAAATCTGCTGAGGGACATAAAAGGCAACAAGGAAAATTTCTACAGGTATATCAGAGATAAAAGGAAGGCTAGAAAAGACATGGATCCTCTCCAAAAGAAAGGAGGAGACCTGGTCACAGCAGATGTGAAGAAGACTGAGGTACTCGATGACTTCTTTGCCTCAGTCTTCACTGGCAGAGGCTCCAGCCACACTGCCCAAGTTGCTGAAGCCAAAGGCAGGGACTGGGAGAAGGAAGATCCACTCACTGTAACAGAAGACCAGTTTCAAGACCATCTAATAAACCTGAAGGTGCACAAGTCCATGGGACTGGATGAGATCCATTCGCATGTCCTGAGGGAACTAGCGGGTGAAGTTGCAAAGCCACTTTCCATCGTATTGAAAAGTCATGGAGGTCTGGTGAAGTTCCCACCAATTAGAAAAGGAGAAACTTAACACCCATTTTCAAAAAGGGGAGATAAGGAATACTTGGGAAACTACAGGTCAGTCTCACCTCAGTGCCTGGCAAGATAATGAAGCAGATCCTCATGAAGACTCTGCTAGGGTACATTAAAAACGAGGGGGTGGTTGGTAACAACCAACATGTCTTCACCAAGGGCAAATCCTCCCTGACAAATTTGGTGGCTTTTTATGATGGTGTCATGTCATCAGTAGATATGGGAAGAGCTACTGACTTCATCTTCCTGGACTTGTGCAAAGTGTTCAACACTGTCCCACACAACATCCTAGTCTCTAAATTGGAAGGACACGGATTTGATGGATGGACCACTTGGTGGATAAGGGATTGGCTAGATGGCCACTCTCAAAGAGTTGCAATCAATGGCTCAATGTCCAAATTGAAACCTGTGACAAGTGGAGTCCCTCAGGGATAGGTACTGGGACCGGTGTTGTTTAACATCTTTGTTGGTGACAGGGGCAGTGGGGTTGAGTGCACCCTCAGCAAGTCTGCTGATGACACCGAGCTGTGTGGTGCAGTCAACACGCTGGAGGGAAGGGATGCCATCCAGAGGCAACTTGACAGGCTAGATAGAGACATGGTCCCATGACAACCTCATGAGGTTCAACAAGGCCAAGTACAAGGTCCTGCACACGGGGCAGAGCAATTCCAAGCACAGATACAGGCAGGGTGATGAGCAGATTGAGAGCAGCCCTGCAGAGAAGGACTGGGGAGTGCTGATTGATGAAGCACTTAACATGAGCTGGCAATGTGCACTGGCAGCACAAAATGCCAACTGTATCCTGCATCAAAAGATGCATGGCCAGCAGGTTGAGGGAGGTGATTCTGCACCTCTGCTGTGCTCTTGTGACACTCTACCTGGAGTGCTGCATCCAGCTCTGGAGCCCCCAACACAAGAAGGACATGGATCTGTTTGAGTGGGTGCAGAGGAGGGCCATGAAGATGATCAGAGGGCTGGAGCACCTCTCCTATGAGGACAGGCTGAGAGAGTTGGGTCTGTTCATCCTGGAGGCTCTGAGGAGACCTTATAGCAGTCTGTCAGTACCTGAAGGGGGCTGACAGAAAAGCTGGGAAGGGACTTTTTGTAAGGACATGTGGTGATAGGACAAGGGGCAATGTTTTTCATCTAGAGCAGGGTAGATTTAGATCAGACATTAGGAAGAAGTTCTTTACTATGAGGGTGGTGAGACACAGGAACAGGTTGCCCAGAGAAGTTGTGGATCCCTCATCCCTGGAAGTGTTTAAGACCAGTCTGGATGAGGCTCTGAGCAACCTGCTCTAGTGGGAGGTGTCGCTGCCCATGGCAGGTGGGTTGGCACTAGGTG
This sequence comes from Actenoides hombroni, assembly GCA_024336885.1. Classification (NCBI taxonomy): domain Eukaryota; kingdom Metazoa; phylum Chordata; class Aves; order Coraciiformes; family Alcedinidae; genus Actenoides; species Actenoides hombroni. The sequence goes on from WUAM01000089.1 coordinate 2,761,851, forward strand.
ATCTTTAAGGTCCTTTCCAACTCAAGCTATTCCATGATTCTATGATCCAGGAGGACAGGCAGGGTGGAGGCATGGTGCTGCAGAGGTACAGCAGCAGCATAACAAGCAACACTGAATGGCATCCAGACCCTCAGAGGGCAAGGGTGATGATACTCTGAAAAAGAAATCCCTTGTGATGTCTGGACTAAGGAAAGGGAAGGAAAGGGAACATGATGGGGAGAAGTATGGACCAGGTGTGAAACCACTTCCAGCAGCTCTAAAAGGAAAATCACTCTTGAAAGATTTGCAGTGCTGGATCTGCTCAGCTGAACAAAAAGAATAGTGAGGAGGCACTCCAACATAAAACAATAGCACTAGGAGACTTTTTATTACAGTGGAGAAAAACGTAAGAACAAATGGCTACCAGTGAGAACCAGGCAAATTTAAGCTAGAAATAAAACATGACAATAACAACATTTAACATAAGAACAAACTGTAAAACAAGGCCAGGGATTTATTTTATACCTATTTTTATTTTAGGGGCATGTGCGTTCCTTAAACTGAGTTTATAGTAAAAGAAGTGAGATTTTTTTGTACGTTATATACCCACTCTAAGATGACTGGCTTGCTTTAAAGAGGGTCAGACCTCCCCCTATCTATAGGATGCTGTTTTAAGGGGAAGAGGTCTGTCTGTGACAAATTAACTCAGAGAGGCTGCTTAGCAGATAATAAGCACTTGAAAGAGGTAAATTAAAGTCTTTATTGAGTAGGATTTTTAGTGAAACCTCTTAGGAAACAAAGATTTCAGGATGGCTATAGGAAACAGGAGGTAAAGCTCTTCAGGAAGCCTGTGAAGGGGCCACCACTGTGTGGAAAGGTTCTCCCGGCTCTGGGAAGGAATGAGGTACGAGCATTTCCCCTCCAATAGAAGAACTGGATTAAAAAGGGGCTGGTACACTTACAGTATGCCCTTCCCCATGGAAGTTTGAGAACTCCTTCCTCGAACCGTGTTAATAAAGAAGATCCCCACAAGTCAGCATTGTTGAACCAGTCAGGCTTTTGTGAAGTTTGTATGATCTAACAAAAGAGATGAAGTAAATATCTAAAATGTTGTATCATACCCTGGTTTGCCAAGCTTGACTCTGGGGAAAGTATGAGTATGGATCAAGTTTTTTTGACCATCTTTTAGATTCAAATGGATGGTTGGGTTGCTTTGAGCTTTTAAGCCCATGAATGTGTTGGACATTTGTTATTGTAGATCTAGGTCATTATTTGGTTTAAGAAATAAAGATTTTCTGTTATATATATACGTAAATAACTGATATATATATTTCAATGTAAAGAAGCAACCGAGGACACATGCTTTTGTACTTGCAGAATATGGGAGTAACTAAAGAAAATGTATTTTAATAAAAGAAAACTGTGTTATTGAAAACGAAAATTAATCTTCAATATATGCATATTTTTGATACACATATCTTTTGTTAAAATCTACAGCCAAGGAATCATTGCAGTATTGTCTTCTGAATAGGCTTCTACACAGGAAAAAACCTTAAAGCCTTCTGAAGTATTGTCACTGATACCAACGCCATGTGTTTAAACTGCCAACTACATCTGCCTATGTGTAGCCATTAAATAAGTGCAATGAAAATCTGTTCTGAGGAATAGTAAATAAGCCAGTGGTTTAAATGAGTGTTCAGGAATTAAAGTTGCTCATAGAGCTGCACGGTCAGTCGTTCTCCAAACATTTCCCATTTAGTTATAATCAAGTTTTGTATAGTATGGTATTTGTTTTTCGTTTTTTTTTTCTTTTCCTTCTGGTTAGCTTCTTTTCACTTGAGGATTTTTGTTGCAGATGTATCTAATAAATGTAGTCCTTTTGAGAGCCTTCGTGCTTTTATTTCTACCACTAGATGGTAGTGTGTCGTTTAAAACCTTTGAATGTCGCCGGTCGAGTGTGCATCCAGCGATTTACCCCAGTAATCTTTTTTTCCCTAAGTTTAAAGAATCATAGTTAATCACTGTCACTTACACTGAAATTTGTCCCCAAAGCTGAACTCTGGGTCGAAGATCTATATTTCTTGACTTACCAGCTCTTCCAGTCAAAAGCATACACTGCATTCCTTCCATATGTAACACAAAGAAAGGTGAATTTGCCTTTAAACACTAAGACTGGGGACATTCAGGTATAATTTTTGTTCTGAAGTCTATGACTGAGTTAATGCTGGAGGGGTGTCTGAGCTTTTAAGCTCTTTGGGCAGATAGGTCCTTTGGCTGTAGAATACCGCAGTGCTTGGTAGGATGTGATAATGCTCTCAGTTGAGCTTTAGGCGCTATTATGATACAAATATAATGAATAACTTATTTTCACCGACAAATATGACCCTTGAGTTACAATAACCAGCTGGGGGGTGGCTTATGCCTTAAGGCCAGTCACTGCGTAGATGACTATTTTTCAATGGCTTTCATAATAGTGAGATGTCAGGCTGCAATAACAGTAATTTGTTGTCGGCAGGATGTGCTTCTTGATTTTAAGTTTGTAGATATATGTAACAGCAGATTTCCTTTCAGATTCCTCGGGTGGGATTTCTGCAGGGGCCTAGAGCTCCTGATGCAGAGAATACATACAGATAACTTCTCAAAGAGACAAGTGTTACCACTCCTGTCAGGAAGCAATGCTGAGATGAAAGAGTATGGTTAAAAATGGCACTGCCTTGTCCGGATGTCTTGATGATAATTTAGCATTGAAAAGGTTCAGCTTGTTCATATACAGGACTTTTAAGATACCACTTGTCTGAATTCTTGTGAAAACTGATGTGAGAATATACAATTTTATGTCGCAGCACAACTGATCACAAAATTATCCTGTATCCAAGATGAGAGCTAATCTCCCTGAAAAAGGCTTAAATGGATCAAACCAGATTAGAGTCTGAAGAAACTTCTAACAGAAGAGGAGGGTGAAGGCAAATTATAATCTCTTCATGTGGTATTTTTCTCCTTCTTTTTGTCTCCTGCAAGATCTCATTAAAATTGACTGAGACCAGTAATTCATCAGTTTAAAGTCTTTGATCTGTTGGAAAAAAAGGTCAGCAGTGCAAATTTAAGATAGGGCAACAGTGGTGTCTCAAGGAGTGGAGCTATTGCCTCTCCTGTAAACTTTGCAGAGTGCAGGTCAGTAGGTAGTACAGCATCTGCAACTGTAAAAATTAGGTTTTCACCTAGGTTAGTTTTTCATGTTGCTGCACTTTGGAAGAAAAGATCTGTAAGAGTATTTTATTTTGAACACCATTGAAAATACTTGCTGTACCAGAAGTGACCCGTCGTAGCCCATATCAGTAGGTTTATAGTCTGGTTACAAAACCCAATCCTGTATTTGTCACAGTAAGCTTTTCCAAGCACACCCTAGCATGTGTTATCTACAAAAATACTGTTAAAAAAATGTGATCTAGAATGCCAGACATTATGAAATGAACCAATTATTTTCAGTCTCTAGATAGATGACATCTGATGACATGACTATGCATGATGAAATGTTGCTTTCTAACTGCGACTCTGAGCTAGAGCATAAATACCAACTGTCTCCTCATTAACATCTTTCAGAAGTTTCTTGTAACTGGAAATGAGAATAGGATTAGCCCCTCAGAGGCCTTCTCATGGTAAGAAGGAACTCCCATATTTTGCCACCAGCTTTCATTCTTTACAGAAACTCAAGTACACTTTGTTAGTAGCCAAGTTTTTAGTATTGAACAGTTTTCTGACTGATGATTCTTTCCACTTTTCACACCTTATTCTTTCTTACGCAGCCCTGCAGGGGTAGAATATTAGCTTAGTACCTTGCCAACTGCTGCCCAGCATCCTGTCACTCCTTACTGACTTCTACTATTGCATATTATCCTTGTACGAGTATGGGACATTTGAAGTAAATGTGTGCATGTCACAATAACTTTATAAAAATCCCGTGACCTCTGAAGCTCACTTCTGATCCTTCCCCTAGACGGTGATGGTACGCATACATAGGTAAGAAAAGCATTTGTCTAGGTCAGTTTGGTCAGATTAACCAGATAAGAACGCTAGCTAAACTTTATTCTTCTATGTAGGAATGTCTGACACAATTAGCTCCTTGAGCATAGCCAGGGAAGTTGCAGTTGTTCTTTGTGGCCTTACTGACACCAGTGAAAAAGAAAAGCTGTAAGAAATTGTCTCCTTCATGTCCGAAGTAAAGAGGGAAGGACATAGACACAGCTTTATGTGTCATCTTTCATAAATTTTAAAGTTAAAACTTTTGGTCTTGGCCCAGCAATAGGGCACTTTTGAAAAAATACAAAAACATGATGATAAGCTGCATCAATCTCTAGTAAGAGGAGATGCAATTGTCTGAGCAGTGCTATGCCCTTTTATCTATCTATCTATCTATCTATCTATCTATCTATCTATCTATCTATCCATCTATCTATCCATCTATCTATCCATCT
>WUAM01000089.1:2766884-2793789 GCA_024336885.1 Actenoides hombroni
GTAAAGGGGGGGGGGAAGGGGGCGGGGAGGAGCGGGGCGAAACCGCCCCGCGGCGCTTGTTTCAGCGGCCGCCGGGCGCCGGCCCCGCCCCGCGGGGGCTCCGCTCGCCCCCGGCCATGGAGAGCGGCGGCGGTAGCGGGAGGGGCCCGTCGGGGCAGGAGGAGTTGCCGCTCCAACAGCCGCTGCCGCCCGGGGAAGCGGAGGAGGAGGAGGCGCTGCTGCTGTTGCTGCCGGCGGCGGAGGCCGAGACAGACTGGAGCTTCGTCGACGGCGAGATGGAGGCGGTGGCGCTGCGGGACCTGCCCACTGCCACCATCGCCTGCAACCTAGACCCGCGCGTCTTCCAGGACGGCCCGTGCCGGGTGAGCGCGGCGGGCAGACCCGCCCCACGCTGGGGGATCGCGGGCAGGGCCGCGGGCCGGCTCCCTCTGCCGGCGAGGAGCCGCCGCCGCTGGGCTCGGCTCGGCCTGGCCCGGCCGACTGCGGGGCCGCCGCCTCTGACTGCGCGCGTGGGAGAGCGGCGGCCTGCGGCGGAGGCGGGCGCTGCGGGTTGGCGGCGGGGGAGAGAGGGCGGCCCGCCTCCGCCCTCCCCCTGCTCTCGGCGGGCCGCTCGGTCTCCGTGGCCGCTACCTCCCGACGGAGGTGGACGGGCCGAGGCTGCGGCTCTGGGTCCACGCCGGCTTCCCTGACAGAAACGGAGTGTCGGGAGATGGGCTGGTTCTGCCCCGGCCGGCTCTTCCGCGGGAGCGGTGTGAAAAAGCTTCCCTCGGGTCTGATCCAGATGCGCAGTCCGGCAGGTCCACTGACCTGAACCCGTAGGTCAGGGCGAAGAGGGGCATGAATCAGAAGGGGCATCAGACCTGTCTACGACCCCTCTGTTCAGAGCGTTACGGTTGTGCTGCAGCGAGGGACGGCAGTTTGTTGATGCGGCCGAAGGTACCTGGCGAGACACGAGGCTGAAGTCAGCGTTTGGGGACCTAGGAGGGTAGCAAGCAGGCAGCTCCCTCCCAGAGGTCTGAAGGGAGGCAGAAACTGCCAGCCCGCCGGCAAGGAGAGTTGTTGGGTAGCACGCGCAAGTCTGTAGTGCTTCAGTCTGTAGCTGAGGAGTACTTTGTTTAAAAAATAATCAAAATTACCATCCGTTGTTCCAGAGCTGAGAAAGGTAACAGCAGCTGTTGCAGGAATACAGTAAACTCTCTTCAGTAAACTGCAACTCTAGGTGTAATAAGTGGATATAAATATTTTGGAATTGCTTCTCATCTGTGGTCTAATTCATAGAAGGAATTCAAATCGGTCTTAATTTTTCATCCTGTTCCTTGGTTCAGCCCTGACCAGACTTAAAAGAATGAGAGAAGCTAACTTTTAGAGTTGATTTTGCTATCAAGCTCTTAGTTTTTAGGGCCTTTGATACTGAAGGAGGTGTTTACTTTTTAAACAGATTGAAACTAAATGAAAGGTACTTGAAAAATTAGGCAATAATTGTACGGGTTTAAAATCCAATTAAAATAATTGGCTATCTCTTTGTGAAAAACAATTTAAGAGTTGTCATGGTAGTAGTCCAACAGCTCAACTCTGCTAACAGTGATAATGTATTAAAAATAAGCTGGAAATAGGAGATGCAGCTACACTGTATTCCATTTCTTTCTAAGGTTATATAACTTTTCACTCTAGTATACTTTGTACGCTATGGGCACCCTCAGTTGTGATGGGAATGGCTCCTTTGTTGGGATTTACCCTCTTTAATTCAATTTCACTCCAGGTATCCTTAGGAAAACACATATAATTAGTTCTAGGTAGTATCATTAATTGCATGTACTATTTTCTCGGATGGATTTTTGTGACCTAGAAGTGCATGTTTTGAAACAGCAGTTAGATGGATGACAATGTAGACATCTAATCTTACGCAAGACCTGGAGGTATCTGAACACTTAAACCATTTTTCTTTCTGTTTTGATTCCAAAGAACCTTTGTCTTCAGACACTTAATTTAGATTGGGACAAGGTCTTATGTATCCTCAACAATAACATTAAAAATTGTTTAAATTGTTTATTTTTTTTCATGCCAAGAGCTGCAGCAGGGGAGGAATGCAGGTTACTTAAAATAATAACAGATTCATTTGAGGCTAATCAACAGCATAAACTGCATCTTAACCATGGATGACAGCAGGTACAGTTAGTGCAGTATAGCTGTTACTTTTAAAATTTTAATTCTTTGGGTAAAGAATGGGAGAATTATCTTGAACTTTAGTAAATGTGTATCTAAAAGGGAAGCAAAGTCTTCCTCAAAGTTTTAAAGATAACATAAAATAAAAATAAAAAAAACCCCACAACAAACCAACCAAAAAACAACAACAAAAGACACAACCAAACCACCACCAAAAAACCTCCACCGTGTTGAGGTGCTTGGGACGGGACCTGGTGTTTTATACATGTGGTAGGTGTACACGGGCTTTTAATAGATCGAAATGATAGCTGAGGTTTTTGCTGAGTCTCAGCCATTGAAATACATAATTTAGGTTCAGTTAATGCAGTTAGAGATGGCAAGAGCTAACTCTTTAGAGCTGGAAAGGTATGGCTGCTGTGTAGGAAAACAGTAGATTCATGTATTCGATACATTTTTAATGTGTTCTGTTGGCCAAATGTTGGGCGATTAAAAAAAAAAAGGAAAGAAAAGGTGGGGTGATGCACTAAGGCTGGATCTCAGGATGTGTGGAAGGTGGCTTCAACACACTGCTGTTGTAGGGTATGAAAGAACACAGTTATATTAAAAGTGGGGAAAAGATTAGAGTCTTCCATGTGTGCTTCTCTTTTTATCTTAGCATTTACTGATGCTGGTATCCAAGAAAATGAAGGTGTTTTGGTCTAGCTGTGAAAAGGATTCCAAGATAATAGTTTTAAAAGGCTACATTTTGTTTGGGGGCTTATAGTAACCGAAGTAAATATTCTTAAAATTGAGTGTATACAGAAAATTCAAGTTTACTCTTATCAACGTGCAGATGGTTGTGTGGGACTTTGTTTCTGTGATGATAAAGGAATGAGTAAAGGTGTTGTAAAATGTCACCAGCCATAGAGTTGTATAAATACTTGATGAATTTTGGTGTGTGCGTTGTGTTTTCTTCTGTTTTGTGAACTTCCTACTTTTTCCACTGCATATAACATTCGAAAATACCTTTTCTACATAGTGGCTTGGGGTTTTTTTCTCTTCAGTAGGCCCCTTAATAATCCTGGATTGCCCTATTTGAGGAGGGTTGATCCAATCAAAGGTGAGATAGGACAGCTAGTGGATGGTTGACAACAATTATTTCTGTTTTGCCCTCCCCAAACAGTGATTTGCAGTTGAAATACTGGTTTTATGCTCTTGTTCTTCCTCTTTTCTTTAGTTTTATTTTCTCTAGTTTTGTTTTAATTTTCTTTAGTTTTATTTTATTTTATTTTTATTGTGGTGTTGATGTCACAGTTGAGAAATCTGAAGAAGTTGTATTTATTTTCTGATCATTCTCTTAAAAATAGACCATCCTATCAAGCAAGGTAATCGTTCTAGTAAATGACAGTTTATTCTCTGCATTATTCTCATAAGAAAGAATCTGACTTGCTTAATCACCTCATTGGCTAGGTTTTTTAATGTTGGTTACAAAATCTTCCAGAGAATGCTTAAATACTTTCAAGCTGGGTTTTGTTGTTGTCTTGTTGTTGGTTTGTTTGTTTGTTTTAAGCATGATTGGAGAGATACTTATAGGTTCTGCATCCTCTTTTGTTTTCATTGAAGTACAAGAAATTATCTTAAATGAAAACCCTTTATCTGATCTTGACTAATTACCTTGAAAAAATGCTGTTCTGATTTCCTGATATGTCTTCTATCTCTAACCCCCAGCTTTTTGGTACTTCTAATATTGACTCTATGCTTGAGGAATTGTAATTCATTCTTAGAAAAAAAACAGTATTTTATTTTTTTTTTTAATACAACATGCAGATGTGTTTGATCTATTGTAAATGTATTTTGGATACTCATTAAGAAAAAAAAGGTATCAGTAGCTAATTACCAGCTCCAGCAATTACGCTTTTATGTATTTCCATCCTCCTCAACTGGTATTCATTTTTTTAAGAGCCTTTTAATGTCAGTAGAGGACATGGGGTTTTTTTATAGAACTTTTACTGTCAAATGGCAAGTCCAGTAGGTAATACACTTGCTGGTATCTTGTAATCCTGAAGGGATGTGGCACACTTCAGTGATGACTTTAAAGTTCTGAACACAGCCACAGGGGGGGCTAAATAACTTCATTTATGCCCTGGTACTGTGCTCACTTGCTAAGTAGGTTACCTAAGTATTCTGTCGGGTTTCCATTTCAGCTTCATTGTAGGCAAGGATCATTCCTTTAATTTGTGATGGGTAAAAGAGGATCATAAAGAGTAGCTAGAAAGAATTCAACTTCAGATTACCGAGAAAATAATTGGGTTTTAGGGCTAAGAAATGAAAGATTTTTCTTGACGCAGCTAATTTTCCTTAGAAGGGGTCAAGTTCCTTAAGTTACTTTAAAATATCTATAATGGCCTTAATCTGCTAAATCTTGTGAGTTACTGCAAACTACTGAAAGCAGCAGATTTCCTCTTAATTAACAAAAACTTACATTCATGTATATAACTCTTGAAAACAGGCTGTTATTTCACAGTAATAGTTGTTCTCTGGAGCTTGCTAAGGAAAACTTCACTGAAAGCTGGATTTTTAAAGAAACTTAGCTTGATTGCTTTTAAGTGTATTAGAAGTAAGAGTGAGCTGGTCTCCTGCAGTAGTCTGTGTCCTCACGTAACCTCCAGTAGCAAGCAAAAGTAGAACTGGCTGTGAAACGGTATTTGTGATTTGATTATTTATTAAAAACAAACCAAAAAAACGACAACGAAAAGAAAAACAAACAAAAGCAAACAAAGAAAAACCCCCACAAAAAAAAAGAAAGGTTATAATTGTGTTTGAAGATAAGGCCTAAATAAGGTCAGAAATCTCTGCAGTAGTGTAACCAAGAAAAAAAAGGCAGTAATGGCAGGTGTATTGGATCTTGTTAATGATTATCGTAGCTTTAAAATTCTACCCTTACTTTAGCTTTATATAGTTTCAGTATGGAAAAACTTGTTTGTGAACTGATCTGAATATAAAGCCATTGTTTAATGAGCCGTGCTTTTAGAAATTTTTAATTGATTTACAGCCTACTGGAATAATCATGAGATGTTGAATGTATTTTGTGTTTTTTAAATATTAAGAGAATTACTTCTGCTTTATGGGAAGCTTGTAGAATTTCTTAGGAGTATTTACAAAACTTTCTTTACAAAATAGGACTTGGGTTGTCTGGTAATCTCTTCCTGTCTCAGCCGCATGCCTCATTAATCCTTTTACTTAAAAGTTTGTTGACCCTCTTAGGTCACATTTTAAAATATTTTAAAAGTAAATTTTGAAGAGATGAGTTTTTATGTTTTTATACTTTTGTGACCACAGTTGTGTTTTTGGAGAAATGTTCCCTAATGGGAATGTAAAAATTACTTAATGGCATCTGTACTTTTCAGCTTATATTTTGAAGGTTTTGTTTCTTTCTCTGCTACTATTTTTCTCAAATATTTTTTTTTGTGAAAATGTTTGTAGTTCTTTCTATGCTGTTGCTTTCAAAAGAAAAACTCAGGGTTTAGACTTACTCAAAATCATATCCCAATAACCTGTTTTTACACTGAACAGGAAAATGATTAAGGATGATTTTAAAAAAAAAGGTCTCTTCCATTATGAGAATCTCCGCAATAATGTTCCTGTACTTTCAGATGATGCAGATCTCTTCTGCAGCTATTAACAGGTTAAGGCAGATTTTTGGGTTACTTGAAGTCTAGAAATCGTATAAATGTAATGCTTTGGCTGACGTAATAATCTTTGACATTACAGTAGAGCATAATACCATGCTAATGCAGTTTGATGGCTTCTGGTATGCATCCAGTCTGCCAAGTGCACAAGCAGAACTTCGTATCTCTGCGTCGGGGGACAACCATGAGCTTCTGAGAGTCATTGGGATGCCAAACCTCCTCAGCTCCTGAAGGTCTTTGTAAAAAATCTGGGGTTTTTGCCGAAAAATATGGCATACTTTATGAATAATATGAAGAGTTCTGCCATTTTATACTGTATATGCATTCTGTATGGAAACCTTAGTGATAGTCAGGAAGAGGTGAAATATCCACAGAGAGCTATACACTTTCTAGATTTAGAGCAAATAGAGAATTTGATGCTTGTAGTTTGCTTGGTGACAGTGCTGTCCTATACCTTAATATGAAAATAGAATTAAGATATGAGTACTGTTCTACCAAGTATTAAAGTTGTATTCAATCTTAGCGTCTCTGTTTAGTTCAAGGATGGTGTCTCTAGTCAGTTCACCTGAGTAATTCTTTTTGGCCTGTGAGTAGGTTTCCCAGTTGCTCCTTTCCAGCTCTCATGTGAGAGGTGATTTGAATAAATGTCAAATAACTATTTGAATAAAATTCAAATCACAAAGCCAATGATTTGAATAAGTTTTATGCTGAATACTCTTGGATGAGAATAGAAGGTTTTGAAGAGGCATATGTCTTTTTGGTCAAGCAAAGCCTGACTGAATTTTTTTTTGTATAGTTGGACTTTGAGTCATTGAATAGTGATTTAGGTGGCTTCCTTTAATTATTGTCCACGTTAGTTATACTTCTTGTGAAAATAGAGATCATACCATAAAACTGTAGTAGAAAGGCTGATTTCACAAGTGGAGGGAGAGGAGGTATTTGAGAGAAGATTCAGGTCTGTGTCACACTTGGACTCTTTGTAGGTCTCCTAGATCAGGTGCTGATAGCAAAATACTTATTCCTATGTAAAAAATCTACTACTAAAGTCCTTATAGCATGCTGATCATTCCATTCTTTGAGCCAACAATGCAAATACCTTTATAAGTAGAAATGAAATAGAAGTATATAATACACTAAGAGGTATGTAATATTTATATAATATCTAAAGTAAGTCACACATAGGGGGTGAAGGGTAAGCAACGGTCAAATTTACCATTGTTTAGAGACAATTTCAGTAATGCTGCACAAGATGGTTGTTGGGTGGCTTAAAAATAGCTAAAAATAAAACCAAACATTATAAAGTTGTCATTAGTAGCATAGATGTTGGAGATACTAACACACAATATTTCCATATGATTCAATGCTCTAATCATTAGCTCAAACTAATGAAAAAAGATCATAGGCAAGATCTGTGCTACAACAAGATTAAGAGCTTTAATCTTCCTGGAGAATCAAATGGAAACCTGGAAGAACTTTGTCTGGTTTAAATCACTGTGCTCAGATCACACCAGCAAGTCTAGTATACATTCGAATGCTATGGAGTGCATCTCCTTGTGTTCTTTATCTGTCTTTGTTCTTCAGGAATACTGGCATATACATACCTATGTAAAAAAACAAACAAACAAACCCAACTACAGAATGTTAAATGTGGTATGAGTTTGAAATTTACCCCAAATACCTCTCAATAACTGAAGCATTAATAAAATGATTAAGATCAGCAGTGACTGAACTGTCCTGTGCGGAATAGGTTTAAAATGATGAAAAGAGTCTTTTTGGCAATGATCATGCAGAAAGCTTAGTTCTACAGCAGTTTGTTACTGAAAAGTTTTAATAAGCAATGTTTATAAAACTTACAAGCAATATGGGTCATTAATGTAGAAATTTTTTAGTATTATAACTGAATGTCAGAAACTGAAAATGGAAAACAAGGAAAATAATTTTTAAATGGGTACACAAAGTTCATATATGGTACATTAAATAGAAGTAACATTGTAGGTTGGGTTTTGTTCCCTATGTGTGAAAACACACTGGAGATCTGGATGTGTGGGTTTGTTTTTGTTGGTTTGTTGTTTGGTTTTTTTTAATAGTATCCTAACAAAGGTGCACAGTCTTCCTCAGCTGGGATGTTAGGTAGTTTTAATTGGGGTTGGTTTGGTTTTTTTTTCTCTTGCTTAAAGTATGACCAAGTCGAAAGCATGGTTATATACTTCAGCTTTTTATGGACATGCGTCTCAAGTTAGTGATGAAAAATTAACTGTTTGTTGTTATTGTTGTCATATCTTCTGATAAGAGCTGTTTTGATACCCGTGTGGCAGGTAAAACTGTATGTGAAAAGAGAGTTGGTAAATCTAGTTAATGTCTTCTATGTAATAATATATAATAAATGTAAGATAATTCAGAACCTCTGCTTTTCACTGAGAATTCAACTTGGTGAAACAGAAGACCCACAACCATGGCATGGAGACTATAGGTGAGTTTTTGAGGTGTTCCCTCCCACCCCTCAACGTTTGATACAGCTGATTATAGAAGTGTCTGAGGAATGGACCCAACTGTCAGTACCATGGGGACTTCATGGACATCATTGTCTGGGATGAGATGTTTCTAGACACAAAAGCAGCTAGGAATGGTTTTATAATTAGTTGGGGTTTTTTTCCATTCAGATAGCCAAAACCTGTTCCTACCCCCCAAGTAAACTGTATTTTTCTAAGTCTGAAGAGAACATTCATGCAATATGAACTATTGTAACCTGGCATTTATGAAGGATTTTCATGTGTGGGGTTTTTTTGTTTGGTTGGTTTGTTTTGGTACCCAGGCTCCATCAAATTGTACCAAAAACATTTGAAGCATCACAATGAGAGAGGGTAGATACAGAAATAAGCTGCTCTGTGGAATGTTTGTACTCTTATTTTTCTCACAGAATATGAAAATGTGCTGGGAATGCATTGGGGAAACTGAAATATTTGCTCTCTTCAATGAACCTCAAGTTGGGACTGAGGTCTAAAATATGTTTAGCTTTTTTTTTCTTTCTTTCTTTCTTTCTTTCCTTTTTTTTTTTGTGTGAAATGTGTAATTAAACTGTGGAAGTCACTGTTCCAGAATGTTTGGGAGTTCAGGAGCCTAATATTAAAAAAGGAGTGGGACTGATTAATGAGTATTATCTGTCAGGCACCATGATTAAGGTATAACTTAATCCTCAGAGTTTAAGTACTATTGCCAGGTTTAGATGGGAGAAGAGTAGTCTGTACACCCCTGGCTTTATACCTTTCGTCTTTTCTTCCAAGTGTTTGTTACTGCCAGAGTCAACTAGAATGGCTTTTTTCTTTTCATTAACTGTGAGTCATTTATTACTGGTCCCATTCATAAAAGGAGAGCTATCAATGCACTGTGTGCAGTGGATTTAATTTATTAAAATTTAACCTCAGGGTAAACTTTCCTCTTCACTTTGCAGATTCTCAGATAGTTCAGAAGTTAGTAGCTAGATTTAAATTGCATTTTCTCATTTGGAATTATTTGGATGTTGGCTGACTTCCTGGAAGGAAAATGCACTCTCAGCTACTGAGCTACTAATATGTTGGATTTTAGTTACTTGCTGTTCCTGAAGGACAAAAGGTGTTGTGAAAATGTGATGCGCACACACCGCAAACACCATAAACCGTGAGACAGCATATCTCTTTGATGCAGTACTGGTTTTAGGAGTGTCAAATGTGACCAAACTGCCCTGTTATGAGAGTGAAGTAGAAGTGAGCTGAAAGTATTGCAGTTAGTTTCTCCTGTCTGTATTCAGCCTGTCTGAAGGATATTTCTGATGGGATGAACTTGAGTTATTGGGCAGAAAATTGTCAAGGGGAGGAAGAAGGTGCTTTGGGCTCTTCTCTTCTGGAAGCTGCATTGTAGCTGCCCTATCGAGAAGCTGCAGAGAGCTTTCTTAAGGCATACATAGAAACTGCTGTAAAAACTTCATGCTGTAACAGGTGTATGTCCACTCTTTTAGCTGTAAATATGCTGGATTCCATGTTGGTGTTGAATAGAGGCTCTGGTGAGATGAGGATTGTTTGATAGATCTACTGATAATATGTGTGTTTGTCACACTTTTAAAAACAAAAAAAAGTCTTTGTGTGTTTCTTAGAGTCAGACTTTGACTTTTAGATGCTGTATAGGCAAGTAAAACAAAATTGCTTCATTTTCTTTCTTTGATGGAATACCATTCTGGAAGCTTCTCTGAGGGTTTAGGCAAGCTTTCAAAACAAGGGACTGTCTGGATGAAAAGGCCTCTTAAAACTCAGGATGCTTTCCAAATAAAAACTGGCTGAAAGGCATGGAGAATTGTTTCTCTTTTTCCTAGATGTACTGTTTCCTTTCTCTGTAGAGATAGGAAGCCAATGTAACTGAGCTGGTAGACTGCCAGAAGATGCAAGCTGCATTGTTACAGTAAATTGGTTTTTTCCTCTTTCCAGTTTTTGTAGGCAAGGAAGCCATTCATAATATCCATATAGTTAAAGAAAACACATCTCTGAGCAGCTAGTGAAAATATGAGAAAGGGAGGGTGTAACCCAACAAACGTAGATAATATATGTTATGAAATGTGTTAAGAACAACTTCCATCTCTGATACTTCTTTACAGAATTTTGGTAATTATTCCTGGCTGGTGGTTTTGCTGGGAAGCTGCAGTACTGTTATGTCCATTACTATAGAAAGCTGAGGCTACTTCTAGTCCTGCTTTTTGTCTAAAAGTAGGAATATGTGTGTGTTGCAGACTGGCTTGCCCAGTTCAGGGAGAAGTATGAAATTAAATATAGGCAAAAGAAGAAAAGGGTGAGGTAAGAACTAGAATGTGTATTTCTTGCAGGTTGTGATAATAGTAAGAGGTATTTTCTTGTGTGAAGCAGAACATACATACTTGTAAAGTATTGTAGAGAAAGCTCTTGTGCGTAGCTTGTGTAAGCCAGAGGTACTCAAGGAGAACTCATGAGTGGTATTTGTCCAACTTCTGAGGTATGTGGATGCTTCCTTGATTTTATTATTTTTTTTTAATCAATTTCCTGTAGTTAGAGTACTTGGCACTTTGGCTATACTGCATCAAGCTGATAGCAAAGATCGGTTGGCTAATGGAAACAGTGATTAAGGGCTTGAATTTTCCTGAGGCTCCAGTGTGATAGTCAAACAGCTGCTGTTGCAGGCAGTGGAAAGTATGAATAACTCTTGCCTGGGGTTGTATAACCAAAAGAATAATCGGATCAGAGACTAGGTTAAATCATTGTGACTTCTATTAAAAACGCTGTTAGCCCCTGTGTTCACGCCTCATTACAGCACAGAATTTAAGGATGCAAAATAGGGCCCACCTATTAGGCATAGTCTTCACTTTGGAAGTCAGATTTTTTTCTCTTGAGCAAGGAGTAGGGGAGATGGTTATTTGCGTAAAAGGTGTATAACTTTGAACACTTTTTTTTTGTTGTTGTTTGGTTTGGGGTTTTTTTGCCCTTTGGTATATGCCAAGTAAATTTTAAAAGCAATTTTAGTAACATAGCAGATTAAGAGCAGTAAGTCTTCATAAGAGATGATTTCAGGAGAGGTTGTTTTTTAATTAACTACTTGAGATGCAAGTACGTATCTTGTTTCTTCCTTAGTAAGTTGCCAAAATAAAACTGTTCTTACCAATACTAGGCTGGAATGTTGAAGTTTCATCTTCACTGTTGAAAAAAAGTGAAAACCAAGATTTTCTATAGGAAGAGCAGGGGAAGCAGAAGATAAAACGAGATGCAGAACTGTATTGGTTTTCAGCAATGTTAATTGAAGCGTAAGTTCATAAATAAAAACCTTTGCCTTGAATATTCAGGAAATTACAATGGTTTCAGAAGTTATTTTCTGATACTGTTTTTTTTTCCCCTTCAATCAAAACAGATGTGTTCTTGCCATATAAACAAAGAAATTGAATGCATCCTGAAAGCTTTACTGTCAGGTTCCTCAAAAACTTTAAATGCCAGTCTTTTTTTGTTACCAGTAGCGTTTCAACAGCAAAATTACCCTGAGGCATCTCTGATTAGGTCAGATGGTCATATGTCTATTTTGCTGGGGTTTATTTCATGCCAAGATACTGCCATTAGCAGTTGAAGTAATCCAGCCCGTGTGTTACTGTTGTGTGTCTGCTGCAGTGAAAGGGTTAGTTGCATACAAAGCTTCACAAACTTTGCAGACAGGCTATTTGATTGTTAAAAAGTGTAATTTGTTATATTGTAGTATGTTTTCAAGTACAGATTATATAATTCATCACAGTATCAAATATGTCAGTAATTAACGTGCCTGAGAAAATCACAATATATTAGACATTAACCTTAACGAAATGCATGTGATTTAGGATAAAATCTAGACTCTTCTGTAGCTCCTTTTATTATGTTTATTAGTATATTTTTAAAATGCTTTTGAAATTTCTAGGTGCACTTAATGTGTTCTTAGAAATACAATAACTAATTGCAATTACATTGTTCTTCTGCTTCCCACCTGGAACATTCTTTTAAAATACTTTGAAACTGTCTTCTATTCTTCCTTCCTTGACTCCAGTGGAAAATTTCATTCTTTAAAGTTCACAAAAATAGCAGCCTACTTCTGGACAACTACTGTGGTTTTCTGAAGATTCTTGTGTTAGAGTACCATTTATTTTTTTATTTCTTGACTTTTGTTTTTCCCTTAGTCACAGAGAACATGTCAGAAGATGAACATTGTACCTTTTACTTGCCTATGATAATATCTTTCATACTTTAGTTAAACAAATACTGTTGTCACACTGTAAAGAACTAGTCATTAAAAAAGCCCCAAAACACATGCTGTTTTCATAGCTTAGTCCTTATCTTCCTTCTTTCTCCTCCATCAAGTCGTAATTTTGGCGTAAGTATAGTTGTATATTTTTAATTATAGTAAATAGTTCATTGCAGAAGTATTTTTCATGAAATCTCATCAGGATTATGGCCGTATCTTCACTCAGTATGACAGTTTATGTACCTGTCATAGCTGAAAAAGCACCATAACCATTTGGAAAAAGCGTTTTGGGGACAGCTCTGGCTTTACATGTCAAAAATGACAGTTAAAAAAAATAAAAATCATTAAAATACACATTCATGCTACAACTTTTTTTTATAAAAGAAGAAAAGGGAGAAAAGAAAGTCCAGATAATATCTAGATTTAGTTTCATCTGATAACCACTGTTTTAATTTAACGGATAAACTGGGTATCTTAGGTAAAATTTGGCACCCCCACGGAGACTGCATTTTAAATATAAGTTATATTAAGCGCACCAGAATGACAACTGACAACACGCAGCAAAACATTTTTGTATGACCAGAAATGCCCTGAGCTCCCACTGCTTTTGGAGAACAGGAGAAGCAGAACTGAAAGTGAGAGGAGGAGGTTAGTCCTGTCATGTGGTGAGGGAAGTGGTGATGTGTTAGGCTACTGTGGAAGCATCCTGGCAATACGGTCATGAGTTTGAAAGAGGTCATTCTGAGCAGCTGCCCTGCACTCTAGAGACCTTATCACTAAGGCGGGGACTTGCAAGGCTTTTGAAGGCTCTGAAGTGGGCCAAGTAGATAACAAGGCTGCAGCTGGGTAGCTCCTGCACATTGCAAGTTGGTTCTAATGGCACAGTTTGTAGTTTCTGAGAAACGCACCATAGAATTGTCATCAGATTTTGCAGTGTTCCTGGCACTGGGTTGTATGGGTGCCCAAGCTTGTCTAGTGTCATCAAATTGTCATTGCATTCTGGCCTGAATGAACTGGGTTTGTGTGAGAGCATTGCCTCTGTCTCTTGTGTTTGTTCTTTCCCTTGGGAAAATGCCAAGCATACTTTAAAGCTGATGACAGTTCTGAGATCTGTGTATATTCAGTGGAAACAAAATTGAAATTGCTACCTTCTTTTTTGGGAACCTTTGAAGAGCTGCTTCCTAGATGCTGTAAATGACAGAAAATTCCAATTTACTGGCAAAAAGTAATAATCTTACTATATTACCTACTATAATAAACATCTGACCTCATGGATGGTGCAGTTCTGAAGGTGTGTGTGAAGCCTAAAAGATATACAGAATGTTTGCTAGTGAAAGTGAATTAACCAGTATAAAATTATGTGCAGTTGCTTAATTCTTATTCGCTACTGGAGTCCGTCTTTCCCCTCCATAATGCACAGAAGTTCAGATGCTAAAGAACACCCACCACAGTGATTTTTGAAGATTTTTATCTCTAAAAATATTCTGAACTACCTTTTTATTTAATAGCAGACTTTCATTAAGTTAAGAATATTTTAGCAACTAGAAGTGAGTGCAGGAAGTAAACAGAGACACTGAATAGTCCAGCCCCATTGTGATTTGTAATACATGGGTGATGAAGAGGAGTCTTGTGTGACGTAGCTGCGACCTGAATTGATGTTGCTTAGAGAGTCATTTAGTCTGGAAAACACATGATGATGACGCTGGTGTATATTTTTTTGAGGGATGTTTCTTTCCCACAGTTAATCAGCTATTAAAGTTATTTGTACTAGATCCATTCTTTTAAATGCCATGGTGAGTAATGAAACAGAAGGCATGTGGTGCTTTAAAAAGTAAAGTCCCATATCACTTAAATTTTAAAAAATCCTAGATTATAGGAGAACCTGACAGAATGATAAGAATTAAATTCTGGTCACTTAATCGTTGATCATAAATTGGAAAGTAGAAGTTACTTAAATCCGTGCCAGTTTTGCTTCTGTTTCTCTCTTTCCGACACTAAACCCGGTTTAAATTCCCACAGCTCAGTTTTTGGTACCTATAGTTAACTATATTTATTAGGAGGGCAGTTGCCCCATCATCTTATCCTTAAAAATTGCCCAAGTATAAGCTTCAAAGTATGAGGTGATGGATTGACACAGTAAGGATTCTGTGAGTGCCAAGTAACAGGAGAACAAAAGTCAGTTACAGCACTTCAGTGCTTCAAAACTGCAGTGCCATACAGCCACTTACAGATAAGCTATCAGCGGTTTGTGCTAATGCAATCCCAAAGCTGAGGTGGTGTTAGCACGGGAGCTGAGGTCCCTTTCTGCCCTTGCATGCCAGGGCAGCTCATTGTCAGGAGAACCCGCTGCTGGTGGCACCAAGGAGCTGGCACAGCACTGGTAACAGTTACGCTGAGCAGTAGCGTTGGCTTGGAAGCTCAGCCATGTTCTTTCTAAACAGTTGGACATACCTAATTGGAGTAAAGGCTAGTAAGATAACAAGTTAGCTACGTGATAAACCATGAGGTTTTGGGGAGGAATAGTAGTTGGATCTATAATCTAAAACGAAAGAATGATCGTAAGCAAGTAAATACTGAAAAGTCTTACTGTGTCAAGCCAACCTGATTGCCTTAAATCTTGAAGTGAATAATCTTATTAATAATAAATTTTTTTAATAGATTGGATGTGAGACACCAAAGTTTACTATTGGACAGATCTGATTTATATTTTATAGTATATTGGAGCCTCACCCATATCAAACAGAAAAGGAATTACTGTAATTGCTGCATCCTGCAGTTGCATCCAATTACAGATGAAGCGGTGTGCAGTAGAGCAGTTTAGAAGAGAGCTGTTCGTAGTTCAGCAGTGTAGGGTGGTTTGATTGGGTTTTTATCTCCTCCCCTATAAGGAAGAACATACCCTGGAAATCTTTGTTATTGTAAGATGACTTATCTTTAGTGTAACTGCTAGTTTCTGAGCCTCAAAACTGGCTGTCTCAGGCAGACTCATCTGTTAGTTGACAGTGTAGCTTGTCTTGTGAATTCACAAAACCATGGTTTCTTAAGAGACCTGCTGATCAGATTTGAAAGCAATTTTTTCTTCCCCACTTCTTCTCTTTTTTTTTTCCCAACACAGTTAATATTTTAATGTATTTGCAAATTGTCTAATCTTCCTTTCACCTCCCTTCCCCTCCCCCTTGCCCCTCCGCCCTGCTTAAGTATCACTTTAGTTAGTACTTTGCATTGTATGTTGTCTTCTTTGAAGACTCTGTAATGCTTTTGCATTTAAATCTGTGGGAACAAACAAAAAAAAACCCAAACCAACAAACAAACAACAAAAAAACCCCAAACCAAAAAACAACTTGCTGTAACATTTATGTTGCATAATGTAGAACTGGAAATGCTTGTAAGCTCTTTTTTTGCTCTGCTTGGCAGGTTTGAAAGGTCAGCTAAAATTTTCTGAGTTGGCTTGAGGACCAACCGGTCCTCCAACCTCAAGGTGCTTTCCTTGGAGGCTGTCAGAATCAAGTCACTTTGAGAAGAGACCAGTCTGTGGTGGTTAAAAACACAGTGTTTATGAAGCTCTGACTCCTAAAAGAGTATCAGTTAATGATGCACAAACTGTTTTTATGAAGAACATATGAGCGCACAAATGTGTTTTCCTTATAGTCAAACTTGTGAAAGAAAACACTTTATCTCTGAGCTATTTACAGAAGTAGTTTAATCAAAACCCAACTCGTGGAAAAAATGATAAGCCTTAGTTTTTCACATGGGAAAGATGTCTTTATTTCTGTATTTACTTAAAAACTAAGTATACAATAGTACTTTTTCCTTTGACTAGGACGTTATTGTTGCAGTAACTTAGCTTAAGTTCCTCAGAAATACCTTGGAGAGTGGCATTAATAGCAAGCAGACTAAGAATAGCTCAGGGCAGTGCCCTGAAGGGAGCTGTCTGCCTTTCTTCCTTGCCTGGAGAAAAGGCTTCATGGTTGTGTTTTCCAAAACAGAGTTTGGGGTACTATGAGAACATGTAAACAAGAAGTGTGAAAGCACTGGTGAAGCTTGAGAAGTTATATCCGTGTTTAATGTCACACTGACAATTCTTTATTATTTAACATTCACTGGGAAATAGAAACAATTTTATAACACTGAAAACCTTTTTTGATAGCACTGTTTTACATATGTGTGATAACCTATATGTTTCTAAAATTGGTAGAAAAGAATAGAGCACAGAGTAGAAACACTTCTGAGTAATGTCAGATGGAGGCTTAAAGGAAGTCCTATAAAACTTGCCTGAAGCAAGGACTGTAAAGCTCTCATGAGTCTCGCTTGTAAGTTGTATTCAATCCATGAGAAATGTTAGCAGTGCTTTGTCAGAGTGTCTGGGAAGGGAGGTATTGGCTTATCAATTGCCCTTCTAAGCAGGAAAGAATGTCTGGTGAGAGAAATCAACCTGTTACCTCTTGAGTTGCATAGAGACAGCAACCCAGGTATAAATAATGTGAAACAATGTTCCTGTAGCCAGAGCTTATCTGCATACTAAACAAAATGAAGTTCCCTTAAATTTCTTAATGAAAGTGGGAGGAGATGAGGGTCCTGGGAACTACTTTGAAGACTCATTTGTTTAAGTAATGCCTTCCTGACTTGGGCTTGATCAGACGAGGGTAACCGGAACTTTGATCAAGTACTGAACTCAGCCTCTCTGGTGTGTGCTGTGCTGAGCTGACACCACAAGGGATTTTGGAAACCAGTCAGGTAAGTAGTTTCAGGGAACTTGTAATTATTTCACAGTCCCTCTTTGTAAACAAACTCTTTGTAGTGTTGTGACTTCCAAGAAGAGAACAGACTTTTAATAGATGATGCAAGTATTTAGAGAGGCTCTTCCTAATTTTTCTTACCAGAAGAAAAAAAAATTAACAAAAAAAATCCTGTTTCCTAGGGCATCTAAGGCTGAAGTTCTAGTAAATGGGGATATATAAGAAATGGAGTAAAAAATATGCATATGTTTTAGGGTTTTTTTATATAATATTTTGTGGAAAATACAAGCATTGAAAATAAGCATTTGGATTTCTTTTCAAAATTTTTAACAACCAAATTATACTCGCTCCCCCAGCTCTCCATCTCCAAACATCTTTTCCAGTTTCTTAACATCTTTCTCAGAGGATTTGACATAGATTTCCTCAGAGATGCTCCTTGTAAAAGTCCAAGTAAATTTCTTGCCATTTAGAAGATTATTTTCATCTATGTCTTGAATCAGGCTAGTATTTATAATTATCACTGTTCTATAAAGAAGCAAGAAGAAATGTTTAGGAAACTTCATTTCTATTTATGATTATGTTTATAGGGTTGGGATTCAAATGTATATATTTGACTGTTGATTTTTTCTTCCTATATACACACCGATATAAGTGTGAGTATAAGTGTCCTGCTATTTACATACAGTAGTCCTTTCTGGGTTAGTGTAAAGGGCATTAGATCTGCTGACAGTTCTGCTCTTTGAGGCTTCTTTTTTCAGGAACCGTTTCTGTTTTCACTGGAGCCTAACAGCCTCTGGCTTTCGAGGTTGCCATGAAGTTAAATTGTTGTAACCTGTCCTTGCAGTCTTACCTGCAGTTGTAATAAATGGGTAATTTTGTATTTATTGATCGTTTTGGAGGTTTTGTTGCATCATTTTGGCAACAACATCTAAACAGTGATAAATCCATTCTAAGAGGAGCTTATAGATAAAGACTTGATCCTTCTTTTCCATTTTCAGGAAAGTGGCAATGTTATGGCATTAACTTTAACTGGGAACAGAATCAAGACATAAAATAGCGCTGTCACGATCAAGACAGGCAAGAGAGGACAAAATGGACTATTAAAGGATGTACTAAGTTTAGGCAGGTGTTAAAGTAGAACTGTGTGTAAGCCTGGAGTAACTTGTTTAGGAAAACAAGCGTGTGCAGTTTGCTGTGATGGCAGTTATTCTGGGTATAGGAGCGCTTGTATGAACAAAATCATACTTGATTGAGGGAAGTCACTAAAAAATGCGCTTTGCATTTAAAGAGAGTCTCAAAGATTCACAGCTAGAAACCAGACAATGAGATTTCACAAAGTCTGCATGGTATGTAAAATAGTATAATGTTTTCCAGGAAAGTTGAGTACAGCCATGAATCACTTATGGAAAACCAAGTGGAATGAATTAGACAAAGAAATATTTGAGTGACCACCCTTTGCCTTCTGCTGTCAGGAAACAGTGCAGCTTTCCATGATTTTAGACCAATCATGCGGCATAAATAAGAAAGCTATAATTAGAATAGCAAGCAGTTACAGTTAGGGCTCTTTGACTTTCTCATCGCTTTCTAAAAATGCTTATTTTGGAATAAATATGAAATTTAGTATCAGACAAAAGCTGTGGGTATTTGAGGGGAAATCTTCAAGTGTTTAAGAGAATTTCCCTGCTTTCTTTCCTGAACATGCCTCTTCTCCCTGTGTTTTCCTGCTGGCATAATTTTAAAAGTGGGAGGCCCTTTTCACACCTGAAATTATTACTTGTCTTCTCTCCTTTGAGTGTCAGGCTTTTACTTTCAGGGTAACAGCTAAGCAAAATCAAAGACTGCACTATTGAAACAACTTAACTATAGAAATGTAGGCTTCTGCACTGGTACTCCAAGTTATGTATTTGATAATGTACATACACTGCAGTATTGATTACTGTTCAGAGAACTGATGCAAAGTGGTATTCTCATATGCAGTAAATTGGCTAAATATTTATGAATGTAATTTTATGATATCAGTGTAATTATCAGCCAAGTTCTACAGTCTGTTGTGTGTTCACTCATGCAAATGCATTGAAGTGTGTGAATTTATTGCTTTTTGCACTGGCAAGTGTGAGCTAAGCAGTGTTGATTATGGCATTACAAGACTATGAGAAAGTATCAGAAATGCTAGGAAAAAATAGTGTGTGGGGCGAGGGAGTACAGCTTTCAATCTTCCTTGGAGGCAATCCTGCAGTAGTTTCTGTGGCACAGGCTGTTGATCCAAAAGCCTAGGGGAGCTCTTGGTGTTTGAAGGGAGTTGCTTGGACTTACTGACATCCTTTCATAGCTGTGAAGCTGTGAGTATTGAATGACTGACGAGTCTCACTATTTCTGCTTCCTCTTCCTTGATGAGAGCTGGTTCTGCCAAGGACAATTGCATCCAAGTTCTTTTAGGGTACTACATAGGAAGCTGTTTAGTGTTTTGTTGGTGGTTTTTTTTGTTTGGTTGTGTGTTTTTGGTTGGGGTTTTTTGTTTGTTTTTGTGTGCACCAGCTTGTGCATGGATATATTCTTGATTAGACCAGTTAGGTCTAGTGGAATACATTGAATATTTTTATTATTTAAGTGAAAGCTGCTGCTGCATTCACTTTTCCTGTTCAGTTGTACTGAACTGTGTCTTGCTAATTTGCTGGGGTATTATTGAAAGATATCAATCTAAAAGAACAGTGTTTAGGCAACTTTGAATTTCTTCAGAAAGTGTATGAGTGTCTCACTTTCAGTTAAATACATCTGAAGAATCTGAATGACAAGAATGGGCTTTTAAAAGTTAATTCGTAGCCATACAAGATACCATCGAATCGAACACTGTCCGCCTCTGCTCTGTATGCAGAACCAAGCTTGAACCTATCATTGCACTTCTCTATCCCTATGGACTCTTTGTCTCCTCTATTTTTATCTAGTATACCATGCACCAGGTAGCGGCTCGTAATTCTTTGCCACTTCTGGCCTTTGCACTCTTTCTTAAAGCAAAAAAACATTTGTCCTGTGACAGAAACTTTTCAGTAACACATTGCTTGCTCAGTATGCGTTTCAGCCTTTATGTGCAAGTTAGGAGGTGGTCCTTAGCCCTCACTCATTCTTAACTTCTGTTTTGAGCTCTGGAAACTCCTGGAAAACCAAACCATTTTTTTTTCCTAAAGTAACTTGAGTGATTTTTTTAATGATGTTTTTTTTCCCCTTCTTTTTTTACAGTTTTATTATGGCATGTGGATTAAGTGAGCTCCTAAAGATTGCAAATTTCTTTTTACTCTACACACATTTTATGGATTGTGGAACAAATGTGTGTCTTACTCTGCATTTGTATCCTTGGCCATAACCTTGCACAAATTTCTGAATTCTCCCTTCTTTACATCCTGCAGCATATGCTGATACTTGTTCTAGCTTGCCTGGCTGGCTTCTGCCAAGCAAAATAGCTGCCAACCGAGTTCTGCATGTTTCCTCCTCGGTTGTCTTACTCTGCCTAGTCCTTGATATTTTCACACAACTCTTTGTCACAAGTGCTGTCCCTTAATCCTTTACAATGGTATCTTTATCGATTGAAACTTGCTAAGAGGCTCAAGAGAGTCCATCTTCTATCTGATGACTTTGAGAAAACTCTCCCTTTTACTTTAAGGGATGTTTTTCCTCTGTGGATTTATACTCTGAAAGAGCTCCTTCATGAAAGTAAAACACAATAAACAATGGCTTTTTTTCCGATCATTCTTTAAAGCATTAAGTAATGTCCCGAGGAGATTATCCCTGAATGCTGTCTGAATATAGGGTTATAGGCTCTTAGTAATCCTCTGAGTGAACGTAGAGTCCTCCTCAGAAATTCCTGACCTTTTAAGATGCTATTTGCTAATGACTGTTTTCTGTTTTCCAGGTGAGAACAAACTTTATGGGCTTTCTGTCATACTTCCTGGGTACACAGCGGTCATAAATATTCTTTGCTCTGTTCTTGTGTTTTCCAAAGAGACAGCAGGTACTCTGGACCGAGTGCTTTGTAGCTCTCAAGTGCAGGATGGCTTTGAGGTATAGATGAGCGGGAAGGAATTCTGGTGATCAGGCTTTCATGTGGCATTGCCTGAATTGGTGATAACTGAGCATCATGGTTGCTCAGTTCAAGTTAACACCTTTGTTGCAAAATGTCACCTCTTGAGCAAAGCAGAAAGGTTTCTTGGAGACTTTTTTCTGCAGAGGGCTCTGTTCTTTCCTCAGCAAGTTTACTCGTGATCAGTTTAAGATGATGGTTTGCATGGGTGTTAAGAGTGCTTGTATAGTTTCTGTTTGTATAATCTGTCAGTGCAGACTGAAAGAATGCTATGCAGTTCTTATTCTGGTTTTGCCTCTTATTAAAAGTATTTTCTCAATGAAACAAAATTAAACAGAAGTTTTTATCTCTTCTAAAATGCTCTCAGCATATAACATCCTAACATACTTTTATTTTCTCCTAAGTCCACTATTCTGTTTAGTCACTGCAATTTTGAAAACTTGTGTATTCTAGTTTTTAATACTTAGAAGTAATTTTTGCAGGTGGAATGGTGTCTTTAATATGAATAGGAAAATAGTTGCCAGTAAATAATACTGTATGAAAATGTTTATTTCTTTCCAGAATACTTGCGAGCAAAATTGTAATCTGTATACTATGGATCATTTGAGTAAATTCCTTGCAGGAGTGGAAACATGTTGAAAAAAGACTAAATTTTGCAATATACTTGCCATATTGAAGTTTTCTAAATGAGTCTAGTTGGTTACTCATATATTCTGTAGTGGAATTTCCAAATTACCACTTTTATGTTACTAGTCAGTGAACAGGAATTTAGTGTTTAATGCTTGGAAATGGAAGTGTAAGTCATGGATTTTTCCAAGGAAGTAATAAGCACACTGTAGGTATTTATTTTTCAGATGGTTGGCTGGAAAATTGTCACACATTGAATCTGTAAATAGCCCTTCTGTGATAGAGCACAGCTCTTTATATTCTGTTTGGACATATGTAGGCTACATAATGTAAGCATGACAACAGTTCATATATTTTAAGATCTTACTACAAAAAAAGTCTTGTAAGAGCCTATTCAGTAAAAACAGCTACTTTCCTTCTTGGCAATGCTTTCGGAATCTGTGTTAAAAAAAAAATCATCAGTACATTACTTGAATCTTTATTTTAATCCCTCAGTGGAGTAACAGTGGATAGCTTCTGTGTGCAGAGAAATGGCTTCACAGAAACCTCACTGACGTCCATAGGTGATGCACACTTCTGTGGTCAAAACTGTGTATCCCTTGGCATTACAGCTTTCTGCTGAAAGGACATACAGCTTCAGGGTACAGTCTGTAGTTTCAGACTTCAAATAAATGTAATTGCATTAAGAACTAATTTGAGTAGGATTTCTTCTTTATTCTCCTTTTGAAATAATAGCAATGGATGCAGGGAGCCTTCTAGAAGGTGGTTTTTTTTCCTTCTGTCATGTGAAAAGTTGTTGAGTTACCATCAAAAAAATTAGTAAGTTAATTGACATTCATTGAAGCCAACTTGGGTTGCGATTCTCGTGTCTTTAGTAGTTGAAAATTTTAAGTGAAGGGAGAAGAAATAAGATTGGAACTTTCAAGCATTATTAAGTGGCAAACAAAATTATCTCATAGGTTTTGGAGATCCCGTGAGGAAAGACTGAGTGTTCCAAACCATCCTCCACAATTTTTAATTTTTATTTATTTTTCAAAAGAAAGTGCTCCAGAGTTGCTGTAGTCAGACTGCAGGCAAGCCAGTATGATACTTCAGCAAATGTCATCAGAGAGTAATAATAACTTGAAGATTTTTTTTTATCAGCTGTACTCCATCTGTGAGGGGGTGTAGTCCACAGAATGACACCTGTGTATCATCTTTGGGTGTAAGACTACACCCAAATTCTCAAAAGTCTGCAGGAGTTATGTTGAGAAACAGCTTCTGGGAGGAGGGACCACCAAGACCACTGGTTTGAATAAAGGTAGCACCCTGCTGTTGTGTTGGCAGAGTAAATAAAGTGTTTATTGCAGTGATGGCCTAAGCTGCTTTTTTTTTTTCCTCTCATTAGCCTTAATGAGCATGCATCTGTTCTGGAGAAATTCCAGACTGCAGAATTTCAAGACCTTCCAGTAGGAAAATTCAGGCACTGAGGGCTGAATACTGCAGTATCCTTCTCTACTTCCCACCGTTGTGTTTAGCTAGCCATGGTGAACTGGTTTGATTTCCCAGATGTGATCATGGAAGATACATTGGAGCTCAACAGCTCTGGTTCTGAGTACAGTCAGATAGGAATGACTGGGTTTTGGTTTCCACTGTCAGATGTCACGTTTTGAAATTTTCACTTAACATGTTATAGACATGTCATATTGCAATGCACTCTGCAGAACAGAAGTAGAGGTAATGTTGCAAGTCTTATCAAAACACAGGCTAGTGGCATGCTCCCTAGCAGCTTTCAAGATCATCAGTAGAAATGACAGGTGGCTTCAAGAGTTTCCTTGCATTAAAGAACTTTGGAACTCCTTGTCTAACCAGTTGATCTGAAATACCCATCAGAGATCCTTGGTCATAGGTCTGGAAAAATGCTATCTGATTGTTTCAGAACAGATTTGAAAACAAAACCTTAGTTGCTTAAAGGAAAAGTAGTTAGACTTCTTAAATTGGTTTATCTGAAGCTTTAATATGCAATGATTCATGCTTTATAATGGTAACTTGATTTAAATGTTGAGTAGGGAATAAAGACAAGCTGACACAGATTCATTCCTTCTGCTTTTTCTCCTCTGTACTGACCTTTTATCATTATCTTCATTACCTAGAATGTACAAAGTGAGATAAAAATATCTTGACTTCTTTTGGTCTTTTCAGAAAAGTTTCAATGGATACAGAAGCATATTGAATGCCAGCTCGCTTTTAATCCTGCTACGTTGGTCAGTGTGGGTTTCACAAAGCCAGAGAGCTGGACAAATATTTTGTTCCTCAAGCAATATTTAAAAGGCTAGGATGCTGATGTCAATCTTTTACTGTAGCTAATGTATTATAAAATATACATATATATTTAGAAGACATAGTCTTTAATATGTGAATCTGGATCATAACTCTGCCCAGTCCTCTCAAAATCTAGTTTTAAAAAACTCCTGTTTTGTAAAATATATTGTGTCTTCATCAGTGTACTTATGTGTATATCAAAACAGGTAACAGTTACTGTCTTGAGTTTTTTAAATCAAACTGAGTTTAGCTTGAGTGTTCTGTTAGTTTTTCTTTTATATTGTGGATACTGCCTCTGGTTCCAGGATGGAAGGCAACAATTTTCCAAGCGTGTGGTTGCTACCAGAACATCTGGATATTGGGGAGCTTTGACCACACTGGCTTCAATTTGATAGGATTTGAATAAAATACTCTCAGCTGTGGGACCGGATTGTGACTTGCTGCTGGATCACTTTGAGGTCTTTCTCTCTTATCACAAGAGATATTTGAGACACTTGGTTTCTCTGTCTTTCACTCTACATCCTTTCTTACAAACTGTCACAGTGTGATTGTCTCTATGCAAGAATTTCAGTTTCTCATCATTTCTTGTTTCGGCTGCTGAAGGTAGTTCTAAGTACATCACTGTCAAAGTTTAAATCTATCTAGTTTAACACTAAAGACCCATTTCTCTGAAATTTGGCCCCTGTTCAGTCCTCAAACATGGTATCTTTTAGATACCAGTGTACAAGCCCAGAACCAACATTTCCTCAATGTCCCTTAGCTCACCCTAATGCATGGGTGATGTGCAGAGACAGCATTGGAGTGCAGCATTCCAGATGTGCTAAGTGTCAGAATACGCGTCACGTGCTTAAAGGATGCATGAATTCAACTCTAAGCACTTGTGCTATCTCCTGAACCTCTCCCTCTGCTCAGTCTAATTTATACAGAACTTTACAGCTGTTCCCTCTCTACAAAACAAAATGTTCTTCATCTTCAGAAGGTGCCCCCTCGTTCAAGAAATAATTACCTGAAGGCTCTTTTTTGTTTTAGTAGCTGTTGTATATAGCATGTCCCCTCTTTCTTAAATTGTTTCATCTTGCAAATCCACCTATCTGTTAATTAACTGCCTAGATTCTTTTCCCACGCTGGCATTCGAATAAATAACCTTGAAAAGGTCAGACTGATGATGATTTTTCCTAGTTATAGCAGTAGGAAGAATACCTCATGCTTCCTTTATTTCATAGCTACACAGTGCTTATGAGGTATTACTTTGTATCTTTGGGGTGCAGGAACTTTTAACAAATAACTTTCTTCAGTTCTGCTGTGAATAGTTTACACATGCTTTTTCTATAGTATGCAAAAGTGGCCTATTAACACATTTTGGTTTAAAAGCCCTTGCTCTTTTTTAGTTCATAATAAATATAGTTGGTCTTTGGAGAATTTTCCTCTTTCGCCTTTTTTAACCTCCACTTTGAGGAAAGGATTTATATAGGTATCTATATTTATAGAAGCCTTCAACAGGTTTAAGTTAGAAGATTTGTTTAAGGATTTCCTGCCCTTCCCTTTCCATAGTTAGCCTTTTCTACTGTGACATGTGCACTGCTTCCATGATGAGTTATAGACTACTATTGTCCCCATCACCTTTTCTTTCCCCTTTCTGCCTTAAATAGAAATAAATAATCAACACTGCAACTGCATCCACCCATGGGAATGCTCTTGTTTACTTTTGTCTTGGTTAAAGATTATCATCTTGGTCTTTGTCTTTTTATTGTGTGGATTTTTTTAATCTTATTTTTTTTCCTTGCAACTCCTCCCTATCTCACCCTCAACAGATAATGGATTGAATTATAATGTTGCTGGGCAGAGTTTTTCAGATATTTTCATACACTTCTAAGAAGCATTTTATCATCTTGAAGCTTGTTTTGATTATTTGAAACCAAATTCTTTCTCTGTGGTGAGGAGAATATTTATGATTGACCTTGCAAGAATTTTCTCCTTCCTTTTTTCAGTCCCCCTACCCAACTACTGCAAAAAGACTTGGTGTTTCATGTTTCACTATAAATATGTTACCTGTAGCTAACTTTATAATTACATAAAATGAGTTAATGAATTTGAACAGAAATAAATATAGGAAAAATGGGTAAAGTGTTGGGATTTTTGTTTGGGATTTTTTTGTTGTTTTGTTGGGTTTTTTAAAACTTGTTTTGATTGGTACTTATCCTATAATTTTGGGTATATAGAGGTATTTGAGTCTTGTGTCTTAAGGATATGTATCATCTTGGTAAAGGGGCAGAATCTTCATAGCTTTTCTGCTTACTTTTCCAGTACTTGAACAGGGCCTACAGGAAAGCTGGAGAAGGACTTTTTGTAAGGGCATGTAGCAATAGAGTAAGGGGCAATGGTTTTCATCTTGAACAGGGTAGACTTAGATCAGACATTAGGAAGTTCTTTACTATGAAAGTGGTGAGACACAGGAACAGGTTGCCCAGAGAAGTTGTGGACCTTCATCCCTGGAAGTGTTTTAAGACCAGTCTGGATGGGGCTCTGAGCAACCTGCTCTAGTGGGAGGTGTCCCTGCCCATGGCAGGGGGGTTGGAACTAGATGATCT
>WUAM01000089.1:2797580-2859908 GCA_024336885.1 Actenoides hombroni
TCCCCTCCCGTTTCTCTGCTCCCAAAAGTTCTGGTATCACATTTGTGCATCTGTGTGACAGCTCTGAACAGAATCACTTCCCAGGTTTGAGCAAAACAATTCAGACATACACTCAGTTAATTTCAGAATTACTTTTTTTTAACAAAATCTTACCGTAAATGATAAAGAAAAATTCAACCATTTTCTTCTCTTTACTTTTTCCCCCATTGTTCATTCATCTCTTCATTACATCTTACTTCATCTTGTAACACTCTCTAGCCAGGAGTAATCTTGCTGCACTTAGGTGCATATTTTGTTTGCAGTGAATGCCTGGGATGTTCATGCCAGCAGAACAGCACTAACCCTCAGTGTTTCTTATGCACAGTTCAAAACCACTACATGACTCAGGCACTAAGGTGCTGCCTCTCTCCTGGTTTCCAAAGCTCCTGGCCACCTTGGTTTTGTTTTGAGCTTCATTTGCTGATTTTGTGTGCTAATTAAATGCGCTCCTGCAGTGATATTGACTGCCACAGCTTCATTTAGGTGATTTGCAAGGGGGTCCTCAGGATCTGTCAGAGGGCTCATTTATTCAGTTGTGCTTCAGTCCTGTCCTGGAGATCATTAGTGCAACCTGCTAAAACCCTGAGATGCTGCACGGCCTTTCAAAGGAATGAAAGAGGATGCAGGAGTTGCCCAGGACATGAAGGTTACAGGAGTGGGGAGAATTAAATATCCTTTTCCCTCTATCACTGCTTTAGACGTTGCAAATGGCCAGAGCAAGCTGCAACAGAGAAATAAGAAAAGTCAAACCTTTTCAAGTCTAGTCTCTTAGAAACTAATGCCTAGGCAGTCAGACTGCCTCTGCATTTCCTTCCCAAGACATTTCTTACTTCATTGCTACATTTAATTCAAACTGTCCAAATAATTCTTAAAAGTAATAAACCATCATATTCCTACAACTTCTTGCAAAATAAATGGCTAAGCAGTGGAAAGTGACTTCACAGGCTACAGCACAATCTTTTCCATGCTACCAGAAATATTTCTAGGAAGTCAGAGAAAAAACACTTTGGTCAGAAAATACTTCCCCAGACAACAGAAAGCCTATCCACAAAACAGGGGAAGTCCAGATACTCCACTCCTGGAATTTCTGCTGCACACACAGACTGATCACAAAAGATTTTTCAGGAGTGTGAAATGAAAAAAACAATTAGCATATGAGTGCCAGGGAAGAGGTATCTAGAAAAAGACAGGCAGAGATAAATATACTTTCAAAAATCAGAGACAAAAGGCCTCTAGTACGAGGAAGAAAAAAACAACATTTAGAAATGTCCCCAAAACTCCTCTTTGTAATTGGGTTGAAGTAAATGGCACTGCAAAGTACTGCCCCTGGCATTCTCTCTTCTGTCCAAGAAATAATGGCTTGCACAAATTCTGAGTAAATGGAACTCCTAGCTAAAAATTACCTGTCATTCCATTACTGATGCCTGTGAGTAGATACAACAGTGTGGAGACACAGCTCAGAATTTTAGCAAGACTGTGACTGGTTTTACAAGTTTACTTTCTTACCTGTTCTCTGGATGTAATGTACAGCTGGATCTCTTTATCAGCCAAAAAAATGGCAGAAGTACTTGAAGGCACATAGTACCTCATCCTACTGTAATCCCATTGTAGACCTACCACTATCATTTATGTTCTCCAGACTGGTATTTTCCCTTATAATCCAGTCTCCCACTTGCACAGCAGGTAATAGGATCACATAAGAGGATGCCCAGTAAACAAGACTGACTCAGAAGACAAGGATGAACACTGCTGCCCTCTCCAGAAAAGCCAGATGAGAAGCCAATGGTGTGCTGTGGTAAGCTGTCAGAGGAAACTTAAGAAAGGGAAGAGGCACAAATTAAAAAGAGGGAAAAAAAAAAACCCTGTCTCTTTAAAAGCAAGTTAACAGTTACAAGAAATGTGCAGTTCAGTAAACAAAGAAGCAAGTGCCAGGAGGTAGAGATTTGGGATTGTTCAATTTTGTACAAAAAAAAAAAAAGGTCAAACCAGATGAACCTAAGTGACACCACCTACAAAACAACATCAGGACTTTCTGTCCTGAAAGGCATGACTGCTTACACTTAGTCTCTTACTTACCTAGTATTTCATTTATCTACATTCCCAACCTCCTCCAATGTCTTAACGTTAACTCAGAATCTGATACTAAACAAGGGTTATGGACCATTGGCATAGGCTGTAGATCACATCATCTTTTGTCTTCTGTTAAGGGCTTTTACCTTTCTTACAGTAAGATCAAGCGAAAAGGACAGAAAAAGCAATTCAGAAGTAGTAATATGAACAAATACAGATTTGCATCTTAATAACTTTGTGGTACAAAGCTCAGCATAACTATTAGCATTATTTGCTCTGTGTATCTCCTTGCTTAATGTACCTTACCCACTTGTTTAAAATACATTATGAGATACAAAAAGGTTATTGGGGAAACATTTTCTGAGGACTTAGGTTTAACAAATTTCACAAGATATTT
Organism: Actenoides hombroni; assembly: GCA_024336885.1. Lineage (NCBI taxonomy): Eukaryota > Metazoa > Chordata > Aves > Coraciiformes > Alcedinidae > Actenoides > Actenoides hombroni. Next base: position 2,800,087 of record WUAM01000089.1, read on the forward strand.
CACATGTTTAGATATATTGATAACGTATATGGGTCAAAAGATAAACCAGATAAGGGTCTCCTGTCTGATATGATGTAAAAAAAACCCAAACAAAACCAAAACAAAACACAAACAAACAAAACACGCACATAAAAAAGTAACATAAAAAAATAATCACACTTGTGATGACAGAATGAGATATATAGATGCCAACCCAGTCACCTTCATAAAGAATATATACAGGACATACATATTTATTATCTAGACACACACAAGTGCATAAACGCTGTCCGTGTCAGAGTCTCTCTATCAAAAAAAAGGGAAAATTAGCTAAAACTTAAAACAGCAACAACAATTCAAAAGCAAAAGACAACTTGCTTGAGGAGGGAGCAGAAGCAAGTTATAGAAAGACAGCTTGACTAAACTGGGTCAATTTATATACTCTCAACAGTGATATTCGGAGTGGGAAGATAAATTGATAAAGAACTGAGTATGCCTTCAATTTCCCCACTTGTTTCTTAAGAAATGAAACCTTTAAAATAAAAACTATGGGTCCCTATGTAAAGTTATTTTGTATACTTGTGCCCACCGAACCCCAAATAAAAACCCCACATTTTTTACTAAGTTTTATTATACCTTTTTCCCACTGAAGGAGAATGCAGTTCAGTACAAGGAATGTAAGTTTATTTTCAAGTAAACTGAAAAAATTATCTCTAGCCTTCAAAAATGAACTTCAAAAAAAATAGATTCACCTTTGCTCCAGTTTTCTCACCTGAAAAATAATGATAATGACACTTATCTCTTCTGAAAAGCACTAAAATGGGTAGGTGATATGTAAAAGCTTCATATCCACCTAAGATCTGGGTAACATTACTGTTATGGTAATCTCATGTTTTGCCCCAAGAAGCACAGAAAAGGGAACTTGATGCTTCTTTTTTAAAAAAAAAAACAAAGCAAAACAAAACAGAAAAAAAACTAAAAAGCAGCAATTCTAAGGGCATCTTTTGGTACTCTTTTTCCCCTACTGAAGCCCTACAAAGAGACCCATAAAGTAGATCTTTATCTGTTTTCATTCTGCTGCTTCTCATCAAATGGTTGCTTTATCAGGTCGGCAAACCACAGCACATTTTCTATCTTATCTCTCATGATAAAGATTACAGACATGGTATGAATTAATGTTAACCTAAAAACTGCCCGACTTCTAAGTAACATCACAGTTCTGTAAATGAGCTTTTTTTTTTAACTTTTATTCATTAATATTTTTCCAACAAGGAAAAGCATTTAATCTACTTTTATTTCGAAACATGCAGTAATATATCTTCATATATACCATATTTTCTACGAAAAGTCTTGCACAATAAGAGAAAATACCACCCCAAGTAATCATCTACTTAATGTAAAAACCTATATTTATGAGTTTAAAGTTACATTTTTAAAGTTTCAACCTAGTAAAACAGAATATACACTTATATCAATGAGGTACCATGGATTTTATAGGTATATACCTTTTTTCCAATTTATAAATGGCAAATTCCTGATAATGTATTTAAAGCAACTTTTAAATATTAATAACTTGAAACCCTGTTGGTTTTCTTTTGTTGTTTTTTTTTAAGCTCATGGAGAATTTTCCTAGTTGTTCAGCTGCCTTAGAGGATTAACAACAAAATCAAAACAGAATCAAACACTTTTTCTTCGTAAATCATAATGGGATAATTTAACCTATCATGAAAATGGATGGTGGCTATCAAATGAAGAACACAACCTACATTGTCTTTTCATATGCAATAAAAAGCAGCCTTTAGTAACGCCTGCCAAAGCAGCGTCTGGTAAACTAATGATAAAACTGATAAGGGAAAATTCATCTAATTCAGTCCAACAGTGAGAAGGAGAAACCAAAACGAAGTAACAATATCCATATTGCTTAAAAAAAAAAAAAAAGAAAAAAGAAATCAAAAATCCACCTTGATTCTTCCAGCAATCCTTTGAAATCTTACCAAGCTATTGGGTCTTTTCTTAAGGGTATTCTAATTCTACTGTTACACCAAAACAATGGGTGATTAGGCATTTCATCTGGCATAGTATGTGCAATGTTCAGAAAAATATGGCATAAAAGACAGAGGAGGTGATTTTTATATGCAAATGACTCACTGATATGGTAATGTGTTTGCCAATTAATCAATATCTTAGCAATGCCCCCACCTGGTGGCCAGGTGGGAGATTTTGCTCAGCCAGGTAAGCGAAGCAGAAGGGGCAGTGTACATCTGTACCAAAGTGCTCTTACTCCCTCTTTTGCTATCCGGAAGCTGTAGTAAAAGATGATTCAGCAAGGAGGTGAGGTTCTACTACTCAACCTACCTGCAGACCACCCAGTTCCCTCCTGAAGCATTCACTCACTAGTGTGCCACAGGTGTTGAGAGGAGGTGGATAATGTTATAGACTAATGGCCCACTACAGTCACAGGGAGGACAGCTTTCCTAGGAAAATGGACTGACCTGGGCCAAAAAGGGTTTCATTTTTCCCGTAGCAGCAAAGGAAGCCCTCCTGAGCAGTAGCTGCTCAATTTTGTTATGAGGATGAAGGATGATGCTCATTGGAGGATCACCACCAGGCAAAGACTTGTGTGATCTGACCACTAACAGACCTGACAGTCAACAGCAGCCATCAAAAGAGTAAATAAAGCATAATCCAGGCTGAGGAAACTTGATTTTTCAGGACTTTGCAGACTAGGTCTTGGGTCTTCACTCCAAACGGACTAAACCAGGTTGATGACAACTATTGACTGAAGAGTCCCAGTAAAAGGATGATGACCATTTTTGTTTAATCAGTTACTTAAGCAAGGCCTGTGTAATCTTTTCTTGTGAATCTAAGTCATCATGGAAAAAAAACAAGCTCAGCAATTCTAAATTCTTTCAAAAGTAGATTTGTTCCTACTCATTTCAAGGGGATTCATTTGAAAGCTTTTACAAAAGACAAGTAATTTTAAGATCATGTGTCAGTCAGCCCCAAAAAAAGCTAAGGAAAAGAAACAATTATGTCAGCATCAATATTTCCTAAATTGCCAGTATTGGATATTTAACTTCAAAGACTTTCAATTTGACAGTTACCTTCATCTCTCAATTTCCTTTTTGATTAATTTCTTCTGATGGTCAGCTTAAAAACTCAAAACAAGGGTTTACTTATATGTGGTAATTCAAATAAGGAGCCCAGATAAGTGGCAACCTTTCCAAAAGGGAAGGACCTCTTGTAAATTGATTTGGCAGTTGTTTCTGGCTCACAGTCTTTTTCAAGACTTGCAAGGCTCTGTCTGAGACACATGGCAACTGTATGAATAAGATGTCTTCCAACACTGCAAATAAAAAGAGGCTCCAGGCAGTGTCTGACCATAGATTAGATGTTTATTATACTAAAATAAATAAAATTACCTAGATTGCAAGGCTTCCAGCAAAAACATGTTTTACCCATTCTCATGCTGTACTGAGGATGTTACCCATCTGTCAGACTGAATAAATGAATGGAATTAAAGCTGTTTTACTGTAGGAAACAAACATGAAAAGAAATGCCAGTGAGAGATTACAATTACTCAGCCTGTAACTGTTTACTGGGATTGGAAACTAAAACAGTGACAAGGGAATGGGACCTGGCAAGAAGAGAAGTACAGCTGTACAGAGCACTACATCCTCTTTCAATTGCTTAAACTAATCTCTCTATTGTTTTTAATACTCATGTAAGGAGTGTAAAAAAGGGAAACAATAGTAATAAAACATCAAGTAGGAATTATACTTAGCCGCATTTGCCTTGCACAACTTCAGTTGCATTTTGAGAGATGTTCTGTCATTAATTTGTAGTTAACCACACATACCAATAGCAAAGCTCTGTCTCCCATCCCTTATTCAGACACATTCTAAGTAACAGTCCAAAAAGGAAGTAACACAAGATTCAGTGTTGTTCAAACACTGTCACTGATCTTCACAGCATATTTCTGACTAATAAGTATTTCTCCAAGAGTTTTGTTTTGGGCTCTCTTAATCCCCTCAATAATGTTTTATCTGTCATAACATCCGGTTATAGAAACCTGATGGTTAGCAGTAGTATGGTTATAGTAATTAGGTTACTATAATCTGGTATTACGGCAGATACATACCTTTCTAGTCCTGTCAAGCACAAATAAACCTGAGTTTCACATGTGAGAAACATTACAAAATGTCAACTCTAAAGCTGTAAATTGGAATACTAATAAAACTTAAGTTCTCAAATTCACAGAGGAGAAAAAATTAAATTACCTACAGGGTAATGAAGAATTACTAACCCAACTTATTTCTTCAAGGAAAAACGAAATCCAAAAATTCCACACACATAGTTTAAAAAAAGTCCCCAGACAACAAGAGTACTCAAAAACAAAGTTACTGAAAGATTAACATCTTTGACTAACCTACATAATCCTTGCCTGAATCATAATAAAAACAGTAGTAAAAGTACAGAGAACAACCTAGTGTAGGTTTTCCAATAGATGACTGGCTTTGTAAAGTATAAAGTACTTTATACCATCACCGATTCACCAACTTTTAAAATGACTGACAGAAATTTGATAAGAAATACAATCATTTAGAAGGAAAAATTTTAGTTCAACTCCCAATGTCTTTTGATTGTTTGGGGTTTTTTTTTCAAGGAAAAATTATGTCTGTGGAAGCTTCCTAATTCTGAAAAGAGAGATGTTCTGGTTAGTTGCTTCAAAATACAAAATTACACCAACTTGCTGTAACTGTGCAAGGAAATCCATAGATTCTACCTTCACAAAGGCAGACGTTATAACACTAAGCCACATTACCATGATTGAGATCCCAGCCTCAGTTATGAGCTCCAAGTTGCCAAAGCTGTAGACCTACACTCCCTGGCACATATTCCTGCTGAGGAGTCCAAGCCAACATCTCCAGCTTCAATATGGGATACTGGTGCTCTCATGCTTCCTGGTACAAATTTAGATCCAAAAAAGGATCATAGTATTAGAGAATAAATTAGGTTGGAAGGGATCTCCAGAGAACATCTAATCCAGCCTTGTGCTCAAAGAAGAGTCTTCCATAACATTAGATTAGGCTGCTCAGGGCCATACCCACTCCGATTCTGGCTGTGTCCAAGGATATTTATTTATCCTTTTATCTCACAGGATGGATGGTCCATCAGACTAATGCTGGATCCTCGAATTACTCCAACTTCCACAGTACAGTGCCTGGCAACAACCAGGGAAACTCATGTATTAAGGGGAATCCAAGCAGGCAGGACGTCTAACTCTGAAGGCTTCTAAGCCCCAAGGTAGCTCTGAACACAAAGCTATCTAGAACCTGGGGCTTGCAAACCAGCAGTCTTGGAGTTTGTGTTTCAGAGGTGCAGGAAAGCCAGAATATTTGGTGTCTAGGATCCTACTTTCTGTGAATTCATAGTTTTCCACAAAACCCTAACTCACTAAACTCACAACCAGTGACACATACTGGCTTCTGATATAGGAACATTCTCCAGTAGATGCCTGAGTAATTAACAACTGCATTTTAGTAAATGTGCATTTATGGCTCTACAGTGTCTACTCGGCAGGAATGCTAACATTTGATGAGCGAAGAACATTTTATTCATTGAATAGAGACATAGAAAAAAGACAAATCCTGACTCAGTTACTAGCAAAACCAAATTACAATCCTACTTTAGTGTAACTGTACTACAAACAGCTCATAGACTATGTGTAGACTACTGGAGCCAGGACATACTAGCTCCTATAGCCCAGTTTTCTGACAGTATTTATAGGTTTTAATAGGTAAAGTGGACACACAGGGAAAATTGTCTTTGAAGTCCAAAATACTGACCTTTCAAAACTCATCAGCTGCAGCAGTTATTACAGAAGCTCAGTACCTGAGAAAAAGTCAGACCTAATATTTATACATTTGACATTGTCATTTTATGGTGTTTAAGGTTTATAGATGGTACATTTAAAACCAACAAAGCCAAGGCAATGTAGCAATTAGGCTAACTCTCCCTCTAAGCTAGCTAATAATAAGCAGGAAAGGAAAATAAACACCTCACTGAAAGATCACAGAATTGCTAACGGTTGGAAAAGACTCTACCCGAGCCACTACTATACCATATCCTTCAGTACCATATCTAGACAGATTTTAAATACACCCAGGGGTGGCAATTGAACCACCTCCCTGGGCAGTCTGTTCCAGTCTTGATAACCCTTTTGGTATAGAAGTTTTTCCTAATGTCCAACCTAAACCTCCCCTGGTATAACTTGATGCCATTTCCTCTTGTCCAATCAGTTGGGACTTGTGAGAAAAACCCAACACCCACCTCTCTATAACCTCCTTTCAGGTAGAGAATGAGAAGTTCTCCCCCCAGACTCCTTTTCTTCAAACTAAACAACCTCAGCTCCCTCAGTCTCTCTTTCTAAGACTTATTCTCAAGACCCTTCACCAGCTTTGTTGTCCTTCTCTGGACCCACTCCAGCATCTTAATATGTCTTGTATTGTGGCACCCAAAACTGAGCACAGTACTCAAGGTGTGGTCTCCCAAGTGCCAAGTACAGGGGTGACAATCACTCTTTAAAGTGAGGGGGGGGGAGAGAGAGAATATTATAGATATACTAACACTACAAAAACTATAGTTTAGAAAAGTGTCACAGATTCTCATAACTTGTATATAAACGATGTCAATTTTTTCTTTTCAAGAAACAACAAAATTCAACAAGTTACAACAGTATTCATACTATTCACTCTATTACTGGATCACATTTTGTACTACATAACCATGAACTGAAACATACTGTACTGTTTCACTTTTGACCTCTAAATCTCTCCATTCCCAACTTTAAAATTAATCTTCCAAGTTTCAGGTTTAGGCAGCTATTCAAACACTCTGTATGCTCACTTATAGCCTTGCTGAGAAAAGATGTAAGGTTAGAAAATACTTGGACATGTATTCATTCATGTTTCATTTTTTCAGATCAGCATTCCTTTGCTCACAGAAACAAGCAGTGGGATTCGTGCAGGAGGCTCCACATGTATTTAAGCAGCTTTAAGTATGAAAAAGCTTCATAACTCTGTTAATTTAAGACCCCATTCTGAGTTTGGCATTTAAGCGTATATTACTGCAATAACTAATACTCTTCCCTAAGAATAGACAATGGAACTTAGAACTTTTGGAACTGAAAAGCTGCTTCTGGCATCCATAAAAACAGTTGAAAACCAAAAGCCACATGATTCAGGTTACACAGAACACTCTACTTCATCTTCAAATGCACTCAAATCCTAGCAAGTTTTCTGTTATAAAATTTCTACATTGTCACATATTTTATCACCTGCCTATAGTAAGTGGTTAGGCCAGAATCTTAAGAACTTTCTTTTTTTTCCACCATAAAATTGTGAAATATGCAATGATAAATACCAGCCTGCTTCCACATCACTTGAAACCTCAGCTACACGCGAACACTAGTTCTTGGTTTATTTGGTGCTGTGAATGGTGTTAGTATGCAACCATTTTTGAAAACAAACAGACTAGGACTGGTTTCTTTGTCTTTTTAAACAGGCAAAGTAAAAAACCCAAACCCTAATATGTATCAGTAGAAGACTCAACATTTATTTTGTATCTGGAGAGCACTGTAAAAAAAAAAAAATTTAAGGTATTAAATGTTCTCAAAAATATTTGGTTTGTTTACAGCTAACACAGTAGTGCAGGCTGTAGTCTTGGTTTAGATGACAATTATGATGAAAGATGGCTGTAGTAAGACTTATAAAGTCATTTTCCTTGGGTCTCAGTAATGTGTAGGTGTCCTTGAACATAGCAATCAGAGGTATTCTTAATGCCTTAATCTTCATGGAATCTGGGCATAAAAATGTAAGCCTAGACTTACAAAGGAACACAAGTGCCTTGGATCTACCTGTCCTACTTTAAGCTGCAAAGTCTAAAATAGGGCTTTTGAAGACTTTTATAGTCACTGGACTGCTAGGAAGCTTTGACATGCTTATCTATATAAAAATCTTCATCTAGGTTGCCAAAGGTTTCATTCTGTTGAGTAGCTCAAACGGCCTCCTGTGTAGACCCTATGAGGCTCTACAAAAGAAATGCTCTTTCGTCGCTCACACAGATGCTGCAGTCACTTCAGTAGCCTCAGAGTATGCCAGATGATTGACTCAGTGCCAGGTTAAAGGGAGGACCTTCTTTACTTTCTTATCAGTAGCTCTAGCCTTCACCTAGAATGTAGAAAGCCTGTTTTCCTTTTATGCTCAGGTGATTCATGGCCATATTTTCCAGGTGAGCATCCTGACTGCTGGTCTATGGAGTCATGCTTGGTCCTTCCACTTCCGAAGTTTTTAAGACACTTGGAGACCTAATTTCAGGTCAAGGGCAGGATTCAAGACATATTCTGCATTCTGTGTGAGCTCAGGTGGTTCACTGCTTGGCATGATGGCTGTTTATGAATCCTCTTCTTAAGTATCTGTGTTTCTGGGCACAGGTCACAAGCCTGGAAACTCAGACCTTTTCTCTCTGTGTATATGCTAAGTTCAGATCTCGGTGGTGTTGAGGGGCTGACAAGCCACTGCATCCCATGTTCCTGAGAGCTCAGGGAGAGGAAAGGAGCTGCTGTTTCTTCCTATCTCTCTGTCCTTCAGTCATCTATCATGTTAGGTGCTCGAGGAATGTTGGGGGCTTGTTACCTACTACTTTCTTTTGAAGTTGTGTTTGACAACATCTACACCAGTTGTTGAGTTGTCCTTCAAAGCATCTTCTCTTTTCCTGAACTGAGCTTATTTTTAAATGAGGGCTTCTAAGGAAAAGTAGGAAGTTGATCTGAGTAGTCTTCCATGCTAAGGTAACTTTACAATAGAATAGACTTTGACTACTAAATTGGGGTTTTAGCCTGTGGCACAAAAAGCATCCTTAACTTGAAGCGAGTAAGTAGAGCCCATGGAAATAGAGAAGGCTATTCATGTGAATAGTTATACATGATGAAATATTTATGAAATAAGGTTTTAAACTTATGACTGGTTGTTGTTTGCAAGTATTTCATAAAACTCGATGCTTCTGTTTGTAGCCACATGTTAAAGTAAAAGGAATTAAGTGCACTTACGATTTTGACTTCATTATAAATTTTGATCTGAAGCTGCATAGGAGACTTCCAAATATCTTGTAAAAGCTGCAGCTTAAACTCAATTAATTGCTTTAAATGCTAATGACTTTTTTACATGGTTCTTGATTTAAAGAGAGAAAAAAAAAAACAACAAAAAACCCCCAAACAAACAAACAAACCCACAAACCACCAAACACCACCTCCTCCTCCTCCCATCCCTCCAAAAAAACCCCCAAAACCAAACAACCCAGACACAGACACACACACACACAAAAAAAATAAAAAGAAAAATAACACAAAACCAAAACAAAAAGCACAAACTAAAAGCAAATTAAAAAACCCACAAACAACAAAAAAAACATACACAAAACCAAATAAACAAAAAAACCCAAACCACCCCCAAAACCAACATGAAAAACAAATCATCCAAAAACTTGAGTCCAGTACTACTTTTTGAAATTATTCTGCAACTGGGATACAAATAAACCAGAAAATGTCAGAAATACAGGTTTCATACCTCATCCCTGCTGTTGGTAGTTCAGGTTGTCTCTTAAAACCCTTCCAGCAGATTTCTGGTGAAGTTCCTTTTAAAAAGCCAACCACAAAAATACAGCCCCCAAAACAAAACAAAAAACCCAAACCCCAACCATCCGAAAACAACAAACCTCAACAGTTTGAGGCTGAGAATGAGTTTTTAATAAAGAGTGGTGATTAGTCCATATAGTTGCTTTGAAGAAAGCTGCAAAATGAATTCTTACTGTAATGGGGGGAAAAAGTATTTTCCCAGATCAATTCCTTCTAATCTCTAAACTTCAGTCTGTGTATTTTTTCCACAAAATTAACCAAAAGCTATTGACCTGAGGGATTTGTTTTCCATTCCGAAGTCTTGAAATTTTCCTCCTGGCTAATTACAGCCTATTACTCTAGACTTTGGTCCTTTAGTGGTAACATTTTCCATCTTAAGATGGGTTGTCCCATTCCAGTGAAGAGCATGTTGTCTGAGCGCTGAATGGAATTACTACCAGTGGAAACTATGCTGCAAGAGGCTTGATAAAGCAGCTGCTGTGCAAACCTCAGCTGTTTTTTCCATCCTCCCAAGCACTGGTAATTAGCATAGGGAAGCTGACTAATGTGCTGACGTCACCTCTTTCCAGTCGCAGCTTACATTTTGTTCCTGACTGCCTCAAAGCATGCAGGACTTTGTTCAGGAATTCGCTGTCACATACAGGATGCTCTGAAACCTTTCTTTTTTTTTTTTTGAGGGGCTGGACTTGTTTCCTTTATAAACGCTGCCTGCGGGACCAGCGGCTTCCTTAAAAGTCAGTGGTTTCTGTGGAACAGCAAGTATCGCTTTGGCAAAACACAACATGCATTTCAGAAATTTTAACTACAGTTTTAGTTCTCTGATTGCCTGTGTGGCAGACAGCGATGTCTTCAATCAAGCAGAAACAAGGGTATGCTTTTGTGTTTTATTTCTGTCAGCTACTGGAGTACTGAAGTATGTAGGTACTGCTTCAGATTTTTTTAAAATATGGATGTCTTGATAGTTTTTGGACTTGTAAGAAAATTTCTGTTTGATGTAAGGGTCTTGTGTCTTACAAGTCTGCATCTGCCGGCTCTGAGATGAATTGCTCATAGCTCTGGCAATCAGTAGATCTTAAGCTATGCGGTTTTGAAAGCGTTCAGAAGTTTACCTCTGGACTTCTTTGGCTGTCCGTGTTGTATGTTTTTACTTGCATGTGTGTTTTCTGCAAATGTTTAGTTGATAATTTTGGTAGTAAGTTTTATGTAATTAGTAATGCATCTTGAACTTTCCATTGATCTTTTTTGGCTGGCGCTGTAGTTAAGAGCATAATCTTGAAACTGTGAGAAGTCTACTCGGATTCATATTGAAATTATTAAAATTAATGTGATATAAGTAATCTAGTCCTTATACTGCGAATATACCTTATGGACAAACCCAACATTTTATTCAGTGTCTTACTACTAGCGTGACATTTATGACTTCTAGAATCACACACATTTTAGAAACCTACCTATATTGCACAAATCTTGCAGGTTCTATCTGAGCAAATGTTGACTGTGAACTTCAAAATGGGATACAGCATGGATTTGGCTTACAGTTCATTGTTTCATCCAGCTCTCTCTGGGGTACAGGAGGCTAACAGATACAGGCTTTGTGTGTGGAGGGTCCTGGTCTTGCTTCAGAACTCATTTTGAAGTAGCTTAAGTGTGGTTCAGCAAGAAGCAGGACAGCTCTAAATTTAAAATATCTTTGAAGTATAGTGGTTCTGTACGCAGCTGTGGCGAGTTTGTGAAGCAGAGCTTTTCAGGAAGGAAAATGAAATTTTAAAGTAATCACTGACTTCTTACGTAATCTTTGTTGCTGTTTTCCTACTGATTCAGTATGTAACAGTCATAAAAATGAGGCAATGTGATTTTACATACTTGTTTATTTTGGCTATGTATTGAACTTCTAGTAAGCTTTTATGAAGGGAAAATATCTGAAAATAGATGAAATCTGAATGCTTGTTATACTGCCATCACTCAAGTAAGGCTTGTGACTGGTTACTGTGTTCTCAGTGTAAACTTGAAACACTTCGCAAGCGCATGACAGCTTCAGAACCTCCTGCTCCTTTCTCCTGCTTTGGTCTGGCATCCTGAAGTAAGAGTGGAAGCATTCTTCTTATATTTGATATGACAAATAGCCAAGTCAGTTTTGCAGAGATGTCCTAGGAGCACAAACATGAAGTGCAATACGGAGGTAGCCAGCTGTTGGTAAAGGTGCCTCAGTCTTTTCACGCAGACAGGACAGCAAAGTAACTCAGCTGCAGACCTATGAAGCTGTGAGTTTTGGATCCAGTCCCTACTCTTTACAGTCAAAATAAAACGTGCCAAAAGACCTCTCCGGAGTTGTATGTTTAGTACTTCAGATTTTTTAGGAAAGATAGTGGGAGCCTTTTTAGAATTCCATTCCAGAAATAGAAGAGGCTATTAAACTAGAGGTCAGTGATAATATGTTCATTTTCCTAAATGAAAGTAGTAGATATTAAAACAGGAGATGTGCCTGAATTTTACTATTCATGATGAGTCACGGAAGAAAATCACATTTGCAAATCACCTTGCAAATACGCTTTTTTCATTTTTCTTTGTTAAAATGGTTGTGTTGGTTTCCTGGAAAATTGCTCACTTAAACAAAGGTATACTTCGGGGACTTTTCAAGGCCTTTGGATATTAGTTTTATATGACAAGCATTTCTTCTCAATGTCTTACCAATGCTACTGTTTCTGTTATGTGACTAAATCTGATTTAGGAAAGTATCATGCCCAACACTTATTAACGTTAATCATCTATTCTTTAATAAGGAATTAAAAAAAAGCTGCTATAGAGAAAACTCATTATCAAAAGGGAGGGAGAAAATAAATTCCTAAATCTAAGCTGTTATAAATACATTGATACACAAGAGTGGTAGTACGCCCCTACTAGGAGTTGCAGTTTATTTCAGTGTTTCTATGGAGAAAATGCAGAGTCTTGCATATTCACTTTCTTCTCTGGTCCTTTCTCTTCAGGCCAAATTTGAATCACTGTTCAGAACCTACGACAGAGATATCACCTTTCAGTATTTTAAGAGCTTCAAAAGAGTACGAATAAATTTCAGTAACCCTTTATCTGCAGCAGATGCTAGAATCCAGTTGCACAAGACAGAGTTCCTTGGAAAGGAAATAAAATTGTATTTTGCTCAGGTAAGCCTTTTTGTGATTATCCCTAAAAGGTACTAAAGCATAACTTACTCGTGATAAGCTTCCGCAGGTCTTCAGTCACGTTGATGAACACTGTTAATTGTTTCAGTTTGCTTAGAGAATCACAGGTTATTCCAAACTACAAGTGTTTGGAGGCTGTTGCACATGCTGCCTTTCTGTCTCCCTCCGTATTGTTTGGAGAGCCTTGGGGAAAGGGAGTAGATGACAGTGATCAGATGAGCACAGTTAAAGAGAGAGTTTAATGGGGTGGGGGAAGCCAAGTGTGCTCTGCCAACAGTATGCACGTACACACACGCACACTTACGAAGTGTCTGAGGGAAGGTCCTGTTCTCACTGCTCCGAATTGTTTGTTTAGCGCACGTTTGTACTTGGAGATCGCCATCAGTGCAGCTCTGTAGCTGGTTAGCATCCGCTGCTAAAGATGGGAAACTCAGCTTCTGGTAATCTGAGTGCTTTTTGGTAGCTGCTGTGTATTTTCCTCCATAAATTTAATGGGAAAATTAATCTATGTGTGTCTGTTTCAGATGTCCCTAGGGACAGTCCTGAAGGAGCCAGTTTATTTATATACCTTCTAGAATTCTCACCACTCTCACTTGTGGTAATGAGTTTCAACACCATTTGTCATTAGGCCTTAAAGCCCATATCCAGCTTCCTTCTACTTCAGTGTTTTAAGGACAGATATTTTCTGGTGAAATTTTTGTAAAACTCCATAATGAGAAGCTGCGGGTGCGCATACTTCATTGCATGTTTCATCAGAGTTAATCAATGTGGTAACTTGTCTGTATTTTGTATACTGGGTCTTTCATACAGCTCTCTTCAATAATATAGTTACATGCTGCCACCTTGAGTGCTTGTTACAGCATAACATCTATCCCAACCTTAAAATTCCTCATGAATGATGGATTCATTGATAATAGTGAGACAGCTTTGACTTTTATGCTTTTTTCAGACTTTGCACATTGGAAGTTCACATTTGGCGCCACCAAATCCAGACAAACAGTTTTTGATTTCACCTCCTGCCTCTCCACCTGTTGATTGGAAGCAAGTAGAAGATGCTACTCCAGTCATTAACTATGACCTTTTATATGCTATCTCCAAGTTAGGACCAGGTAAGGAGTAGAGATGTTAGAATTTTCATTGAGTAAAACATCTTTTAAACTTTCTGAACTTAGAGAACTTTTCAAATTAATTACTGTCTACCAATTAAATTTGTAATTCAAAAAAAGTATTAGTAAATGGTAATTTCTTATATAGTAATTCCACAGGATCACTTGAAGGGCCCAGACCTCCACAGTGCGATCTGATTTATGATTTGTAGAAAGCAGGAATGTTGCTTCAGTAATGTATTAGCTTATCAGAATTTTCAAGAAGCAGCTTCCTGAAAATCAAGAGGAAATTGTGTAGTTAAATACCTTCAGAAGGGATAGTAAAGTCCTGTTTCAGAGTAAGACAATGAACCAGTAAACAGCTGTGAAGCTCTGTGCTAGAATTACCTCTGCAACTAAGATAGTAGTGTGTGTAGGAGAGAAATTATCAGTATCCATGTAATTTTCTTCTGGAGTTAAGAGGTGGAATTTTCTGTCACTCCTTGCTGCTCCTAATTTTCATCTGCTGCAATTTATTCATTTGTTGTAAACTTTGAGATAACTTGTAAGCTTCACACTGGAATGAATAAATCGGGTTCCTCTTTTTTTTTTCCCCACTGTCTAAAGAAAATATTAAGAATTCACACCTACCCCTTATTTCTTATGCTATCCCATAAGTTGCTTGTCATTTCAGCTAACCATGCTTAATAGTTCTTAGCACCCCAGAGAAGAGAAACAGTTCTACCTGCTGTTTGTCTTTTAAACCAAATTCTATTCTGAGAAATAGATGTAAAGGTCCACTGAACCGAACTGTTACTTTAAACATGTTTCTACTTTTCAGTGATTAATGATCACATCCCTCAGTGTCATTTTGTGCCACAGTTATGACAAACTTCTTAATGAGAATTGGTGCAAATTATATTTCTCAAAATCTGCAACTTTGCTTTAACTTGTTTTCAACTGTACTACTAAGTTTGGAGGGTGCAAATTGGCCACATTAATTAGCAGTATCAAAGTGAATAAAAACTGTAGTCTGAATCATTTTACTACAGTATTTTTGTATACCTGTTTGCCTACCAGCTTAGAGAAATGTCATCTTATGTCAGTAGTAAGGGGTGGAGAAGAGGGTAGGGCAGAACTTCTAGCTCCTCGTGCATCAGCATTCTGTGTAGTAGGTTATGGTTGACTGTATGCTAGTGATATCCGAAGACTCTAGTGAAAATAATTCTCAAGTGCTTTGGCAAATGCACATTATTATTACCTGTGAAAATTCATCCCTTTGCAGTTTGTGGAGGGACAAATCACATGCTTATTCTGGCATAAAAATTGAGGTAGATTATTGCCAGTTTTTAATAAATACCATCTTTTAAATGGTGTGTGAATTATAACGCAAGAACAATTTGTAGGAAAGATTTTACAATTAGAAATGGAGGTATAAAATGCTGCCACAAATCATTTGTTTATCCAGAAATATGTAAACTAAGAAGATGACCCTGCATGTAGGTCTTCAAAACCATCCATCAAGAATACTGCTGACATGCTATCTTTATTAAAGATTTCATTATTTTGAAATCAGTTTTTGAAATAGAAGTCCCATAAGACTGTGCTTGTCGGAATAAAAGTCTGTTTTGATGACACATGTGGAATGAATAATGCCACAGATAAATAATAAATAAATAATGCTACAGATTACTGATTTTATTGAAGTTCAGAGTTTGCTCCATGGGTGCTACAAGTGGGTTTTTTTTAACTACAATCTTTCCATTCAAGTTTTAACAATACCAAAAAGAAACCCGTAGGTCTTAAAATAAATACTTAAGGGCTTACTAGGCAGTAAAAGTTGGTCCCCTTTCCCCTGAAAGTTCTGTTACTGAGATGCCCTGCAGTAAGCTCATTGGCAGATCTATGATCCCTTTTCCCATGAGATTTTTTTCGTATATATTGTGAATATTGAGCCCTGTAAAGCTCCACCTCTTGACTGTGATGTTCATTGGAATATGGAGCTAATGACTTGGTACCAAGGAGCAAGCAGGTGTTATCTCTAGCACAAGGATTTGTGTGTTTCTGAAGAACTGAAGGAAAGAGCTTTTTCCTCTATGGAACTGCTCTTTGTGCTAGTTGCCCTTCCTGAAGTTCTCAGGGAAACCTCAGAGGCCAGTTAAGGCACACTAGAGGAGTGTGCTGTTTGCCACACATGTTGGCTCTTTTGAACAACTGATGTGCAGATCACTGTCATGGTCTTAATGGAGACTCTTCTCTCCACTGAGAGGTAATGAGTATAACCTAACAAGAAAAAAAATTAAGGAGAGCTGATCAGGGAAGCAATATTTGCTTTTTTCCCTGATCTAATGTAAGGTTAAAATTATTCAACACCTGGTTAGATTTAAAAGCAATTCCTTACATTATGGAAAAAACATATCAACGCTCAATAAAATCTGTATCTTGGCACTTCACACAGGCTGTATTATATCTGAGTGTTTCACATTACGTACTTATTAGTGCTGTATAGCTCTGCTGCTCCACAGAATGCCAGAACAGTGTTAGAGTCCCCCTGTGTGAGGTAGGAAGCTTTCACAATGAAAGCTTTTGAGGGGAAGGAAGACCCTCTGGTTTTGCTGTCATTCAGAAAAACAAAGTCTTCCCAAATGCCACAGTGGGTAGATAATCTTGTACGCCTTAAAATAACAAAAGCCCACCAAGAAGACCTATGATTGTTCGTGTAGAATGCTTTCTTGAATGCCTAGGGTAATTTACATAAGCTTGCTTTTAAGAGAGCAGCTGAGCTGTGTTGCTTTGAAAACAGAACCTAAATACTTCCGGATGGTAAATGTGACTGTTGGCAATGCACCCGCCTGCACCAGCTAATGCATTTTGGCATCTGGCTTATCTTTAGTTTTGGCTTTCTTTTTAGTAATTTATTTAATGGTTTTCTACAGAATGGGTCCATTTTAACCAGTTTTGTTAATATTTTAACTTTCAGGAGAGAAGTATGAGCTACATGCTGCGACTGACACTACTCCTAGTGTTGTCGTCCATGTATGTGAGAGTGACCAGGAAAACGACGTGGAAGAAGAAACGAAGAAACCCAAACCAAAAATTATTCAGACAAGAAGGCCAGATTATACTCCTGCCCATTTAAGTTGAACTGCTGTTGTTTTTCCAAGGGTAACAAACAGGCGTGTGCAAGAGAAACGTTTACTGTGGAAACAGCGGGTCACAGGTTTGGTGACAACAGCAGCAGTTATAGTAGGAGAAATTCCAATATAAGTTTGCTCAGAAAAAATATAGGAAGTTTCATCCTTATTTTTGATGCTACGGGTTGATGGATGTCATGAGTGTATTCCCAGATCACTGAGAATGAAAGACAGGCAGAAGAAAACATTTTGAGACGTAACAGGACAAACTAGGTTTATTTTTTGTGGGGTACTGTGGGCTGTTCCATTATAAAGCAGCTGGGGGAAGCTTTCTTTGTTCTGACTCACATAAATCCTCAAACTAATAGGTTAGTCATTGTGTGGAGTACATAGCGATAACAGAGGTGGTTTTAAAGATTAAAGTATGGGAATTGTAAATCTCTTTCCTATAATAGATTTTGTGCATGTGTATTCTTGGTCTTCTAAAGTAACTTTGCATTATTTTCTATAGTTTCTCATATGTTTCTGGAAATCTGGGAAATTTAGTTTATTTATTATCTCAGCATCCCGGACTTACTACTAGATGTGTATATACATATATATTTATATTTGTTTTTATTAGCACTCATTTTCCAGCAGGCATATAACTTCTTCAGCACCTTATTTTGGTGCTATGTAACTTGTGCTTTTAAAATTTTAACCTTTTAAATGCCTATATAGGGTTTTATCTGGAAAAGTAATGGAAAAAAATGTGCAATAGGAAAGTTCTTTAAGTTGATTTTAAATTATTTAAGTTTAAATAATTTATATCTTTAATAACATTTGTTCCGTAGCTTTGACTTTCTCATTTGGAAAAAAAAAGTACTCAAATGTATGAATAAAGCTAATGTATATTCACAGCAATGTAATTTTTCAGTGGAACCAATGGTAATGTGGAGATGTAAACTCTACTCAGTACATGAATCTGCATTGTTGTGAGCAAAGGTTTAACAGTGATTGAAGAATTGCACACAGTGCGTGGAACAGCAAAGAGAGATGGAGTGCCTTTCCCTCGTTCATTCCTGATGCGAGCTGTTCTACAAGCTGCACACTCATACCTTTTTCTACGGGCTTTGTATGTCCATAACTATAAACTTTCTTAGCTTTGCTTTCAAGATAAGCTGGTATTTAGAAATGCTTAATGCCAAGTAACGATACATAGTTAACTAGTGGGCGTGTGTGGGAGAAGCTTTAGGGTTTTTTATATGTTAGTGTTTAAAGGCAGTAGCTCATGATATAGAAGTTTAGAGGAAGAAAGATGAAGAAGTGTATTCTATTACTTCTTTTTTAAAACGGAGCTCCTCACTTTGAAATAGGTGTCTGTATTTTTTTTAAGAGATAGTATCTGATACCTGTGGGGAAAATATCACTTACAGTTTTAGAAAGGGCATGTTTGAAGCTTCTTAATATGTTTTTAGAAATCAAAGCATGGTTCTGTTGGTTTGCTTTTGCCACACTTGGTCTGAGAATGAGTTTTGTATCTAGAGTTAATACAAAGAAATCCACTCTGTCAATGTCTGCTTCAAATGGCACAGGCTCACACCTTGGTTTTTAAATAAATAAAATATATATTTAAAAGTAAGATGTATAATGAAGCCATTCCAAGCAGTGGTACAGTGTAAACATGGTGTTATTGAAGGCCTGTCATTACACTAAGCAAAATAGAAATGGACAGCCTGTGTCTACAGAGAGCAGGAATATATTGAACTATAGGAATGCTTTCAGTTACAATCAGTATGCCCTGTAAAATGAAACAAACAGTGGTACTTGGTGTCCGTCTTGGGCCTAACTCAAGTGGCACTCTCTCCATCTTAACAGTGTTTAGAAGAGCTGGTGCTATGTATTGCTGAAGACGTGTTTTATGGACATGGGGAGGCATAAGGTTTTGTGTTACTAAGGTAATCAATCAGCTGGATACATGTACTGCTTATTAACACGCAAAATAATAGATTAAATGGAAACTTTGTAGTTTTGCCACAGTTATTTTGTGGCTTTTCCAAGAGGTTTTTTCCCATGTTTCTCAAATTACTGCTAGACTTAGTGTTTCACTTCATTCAGTTTAAAATTGTTGGAATGATTCCTGTTCTGTCCTTTTTCCATGTTTCCATGATTACCAATCAAAGCATTATTTTTGCATTAGAAACCCGGGTAGTTGCTGTTCTGTTTCCTAGCAATCCATAGAAAGCAGTGCTACCTTTCACTTAAAAAGAACAGAATGTTAAATACCAATATAGTTTTTGTCATTTTAAATACACTGACATCTTCCTAATAAGGTATGCACTAGAAATGATGGAAGTCTTGGGATGGTTACAGTATGTTTTCCTCTTCTGATGGTAATTGTAAACAAAGCTTATGAGACAGTAACTTGCCTGTGTTTCTGGTTGTATATTCTGGCTTGTGCCACCTTCTGTTATCATTACTGCAGTGTGCTGCTTGCTTTTTCTGTTTGGGTTGGGTTTTGGGAGGTTGGTTTTTTGTTTATTTTGGTGTTTTGTTTTGTTGGTTTTTTTTTTTTTAATGTTGAAATGAATGCTTAGTTGGTATTTTATACAGTTGTATAGTATGGGGCGTATTTAAATTAAAGTATTTTGTTTTCTTCTTGTAAATGTTGTGCCATTTATGTATGAAACTAGTTGAAGATTTTGCGCCAAAATGTGAACTTCAAACTTCCAAACACTTCTGATTTGAAAAAGGTAAAAATACTGTCCCAAGCCACATAATTAATGACCAAATGAATTTATTCAGAGAAAAGCTTTCCAGCCTTCTGCTTAAGAGACTTGCATAATCTCAATCCAAATATGAGAATCTACTAATGAACAAAATACTGTCCAGGATATTCCAATTAAAAACTGATTCTTCTGTACCTGAAGTTGATGTGCTTCCTAACAAAGGTATCAACATCATACTATTCTAGAATAATCCCTGTGTATTCATAATATCCTTACTAGTTTTCTTCTACAACATGAATAATTCTAATTTTAAAGCTCCTGGAATATGAAAATATATCAGCATTTAAATGGCTTTACCTAGTAACTCTAAGTCTTTGTATCGAAAACATTATGCAAAATGCGTTGAAGATTTCAGCCTCAATGTGGACAGAAATCCTTTCGCAGCAGAAAGGAGTTACTGAGATTAATGCTCATCATTCTTCTCTCTTTATGACTGGGGAGTATTGATGTTTGTAAGAAATTGTTCTATATACAGAAGTGGTTTGAAATAGCAAAGTGCTGCTACTTGTCAATATCAGACCTGTCCAGGGGAATTGCTGCGTAGAGTAACGGAGATAACTTTGGTCCTGAAGTGATTGAAGAAATAGCAATTCCAAGTGAGCCATCCTGCTTTACATAGATGACCTCACTTCTGTTTCTTTTTGGACATATAGTTCATGTTTTATTTGCCCTCTGCATATAGTTAGCATGCAGAATCTCCATAAATCTCTAAGTGTTCCTTAGCACTTGTCACTTTGCAAGATTTGTTGCCAGCTTAGTGATACACGTTTCTATTGTTGGATTATGCATTTGTGTATCCATTACTACATCAAGGACTTTACTTGCTACCAGGGTGAATTCCACATGTAAAACTTTAGTTTGTTTCTAATCGGGGTTTTGTTTTTCAGAGCATCAACAAGTGTAGTAACTTTGATGTTTGAAATACCAGACAAGTGTATTAGTTGTTGTTCTTGTGTAGCCCAGACTTGCCCAGGGTGGGGAAGGAACGAACTCCAGCAACTCTCTCATACCATTTTAACAGTTACAACATGGATTTTGCCCTGGGCATAATCACCTGCCTAGTCAAGTTTTGCTTTGTCACACTAGAAAGAATGTCTTACGAAAGATGAGCTCTTTAACATACAGTTGTGATTTGTATCTATAAAGCTTGCTTGCTTGTTCTAGTACATCCTGAACCCCCTCACAGTTGCAAACATACAAAATAATAGCAAGGTGTAGACCTTTACTCTGAGAATAGACTTCAGAAATGCACTTCTTAGGTCTTCTGTTCATTTGGTGCACTTCTGTCATCTTTGCTTTTATCCTGGCTTGCCCAACACCCTTTAGAAACATTTTGCAGATAATTACAACTGCTTAATGATTTTAATAATTCATATTTGGATGTCTAAATAGAATACAACAAAACCAATAATAACAAAGACAAGACAACTCCCAAGATACTGTACATTACTGCAAGTAAGGCAAGACCACAAAGGTGTCTTGACTAAGCAGGTGACGGGGTGGATTTGGCAGGACTGGATTTACATTCTCTGACAAAATTTCCATTGATAAAGTAGTGACTATCACACTTGAAACTTTTTGGCACTTACCTGGTCTGTAGTTATGGATCTAAAATTATAGCATCTCTGTCATCTTGCCTTCTTTATATTTTTTTTTCCAGCAATGTTGTGGTGTTGTTGGTTTTTTTTCTTCCATGGTGCACTGCATCTGAAGTATGAGAAGAAATAAAATGATGGGAATTCAAGTACAAAAGGTTCAACATGTGGAAGAAGAGACAGAGACTCCAAGTGGCACTTTGTCACCTCTGGCAATCGTCACGCATTTTGTTTTGGATTTTCTGCCTCTCATAGACCAGCTAAAGAAGCTTCAGTTCTTCCTAATGTTGCTTCCTGCTCCCACCCCTACCCTTCTTCCACAAGATGTTATTTTCTATTTCCAGAAGACTGAGAGTCTCTGAGGTTGACAAGCATTTTCTAGGTCTTCTTTCTGAAATAATTTTTTTCTCTTATCCAAGGATAGGCAGAGCTCAGTGTCTGTAGCATCAGAACTTTGTTACAGGCTTTAAAAAAGTTTCACAGACATCTTGTAAGGCTGATAGCACAGCCTGCAGGGAGCACCGGTGGGAAATTTCTCTGTAGTTTTCAGTCTGGTGCTGCTCTTGGAGTCTGTCAGTAATTACTTTCGTATTTTGAGTGATTATCTATTTACAGCTAGCACTTCATAGTCTCAATCCTCTTCACAGAGTTTGAATTTGGGATCGGGATGGGGGGGGGGTTATATATTTTGCTTTGTATTTCAAAGATATCTTTGAAATCTTTCTTCCACTTTTTTTTTTGGCTTTTTCCTACATATTTGAGTTCATTGCGTACCATCTACCAAGCAGGTCCTTAATCTCCTTAACTTCTACAACTTAAACCTTTACAAGTGGACCTGCCTACACTTTGAGTGTGCGCATATTTTCTTGCCACTGAAGTTGTGCCAGGAATTCATTCTGTTTGCAGTTTCATTACTGCCACATCCTGCTTGAATGCAACCTGTAAGTGCAACCAAGAACGTGTCCTATATTCACCTAATACCCAAGATGTCATGTCCTTTATTAATCCTAATGAAATAGTATCTGGTTGCATGCTGCCTACTCTCATTTTACACATGCTTCTCTTTTATTCCTTTTGCTGATTGTTGTACTGTGTTCTGGTGCTCTGCATCTGTAACTGGCCAAGCATTATCAAATCCCTGTCTCATAGACTGTGTTGTGATACCTTCAGTACTTCTCTAGGCCTGGAAACAAGCGAGACTCATGTGTGCAGTGCTGGCTGCTGTCTACTATTATCCAAATCTCTGGAAATTTTGATGGTGTCTGTCCTACTTTACCACTTCTTGAGTCCAGTGAAGAGAAGCTCAGTCAAAGATAAACAAATATAAAGAGACTTTGTGTATTGGCAGGAGTTGGACTTGCACATTAAAAAAAAAAAAAAAGATATACATCACCTATTAATTACTTTTCAACTTGTTATGCTTGTTAGTCAGGATAAAGTCCTCATCTCAGAGTGCTTGCATTTGATACTGAGGATTTCGGAGGGTAGTCCTTGTTTCCAAATCCATTTTGTTCAGTTTCTTATCTGGAGCCTCGGTATTTGAGTTAAAGGTTTTACAAAATAGGGCTTACTGAGGTACTACAGAAATCTGGAGGAAGAGTTAAAAAATATATGTCTTTGAGTCTTTTTGTGCCTCTGAGCATTATGTATCTTGACTGATTGAATATTTGGAGTTACTCCAATAGCAAGCCTTTAAGAGCACTAAAGAGGTTAAGTGTCATTCATAGAATCACAGAATCATAGAGTGGTAGGGGTTGGAAGGGACCTCTGGAGATCAAGTTCAACCCTGCTGCCAGTGCAGGAACACCTAGGGCAGGCGGCACAGGACCAGATCCAAGCAGGTCTTGAAAGTTTCTAGAGAAGGAGACTTCACAACCTCTCTGGACAGCCTGTTCCAGTGCTCTGTCACTCTCACTGTAAAGAAGTTTTTCTGCGTGTTGAGGTGGAACTTCTGTGTTTCAGCTTGCTACCATTACCTCTTGTCGTATCACAGGGCACAACTGGAAAGAGGCTGGCAGGTCCAGGTGGACATTACCATTAATTGACTCAAATATCCTTTGCAGGAATGTGTTGTGGTTTTCGGGGTGCCTAGGGATGCTGCTGGATTTAGGTATGTTCTGATGCTCCCCTTCTTTCAACGACTGACATGAACATAGGGAAAGAACTCGTTTTTACTGCCAGGTCTCTGTCAAAATCCTATTGTTACTTTCCCCTTTATGACGTAAGGTAATTATAAACTTCATAAATGTATGTCCCCTGATTCTGAAGATCTTTTCAACTTTTTCTGCAATACTTTTTCTAAAGCTTTAAAATTCATCTTTCAAAACTTGACAGGCTTTTATATAGATTCTGATGAAGTCATATTAGTATTGTTTCCTTACAGCGTCTGTCTCTCGTCAGGAAAATTAAATAAAATAGGCACTTTCTCATGAGTTTAAAAGAGTTAGTCAATAGGAATGCCTTCAAAACTAAGGAATTAATCTTGTGTATTGTCTAATAAGAGATTCTGAATCTTTTGTTTAACTTCCAGTGCAGTTGTCAGGGTTGCTTTTCCCCCCCACTTTTCCTCTCATTCCTCTCCTTTCCATTAACCAGTATGTGTGCTGTACAATTGGAACAATAACTTACATCCTAACTTCAATGCAGTTCTCAACAGAATTGTGTATCTACTTTTTGTGTGTGTGTGTGTGTGTGGAGTTGGGGCTAATGGAGATTTGTGTGATTAGGGCCTTAAAGCATAACTAAATTGTTTAATGTCAATGAATTGAAAGAGGTATGTGGAGGTGCCCATAGGTGGAGCTAAATAACAAGCAATGTCATTCCATGTTGCTGAATAAAACAGAGCTCGACCTCTAGCTAAGGCTTCCATCACAACAGCAGATGTAGAAAAGAAGTAATTTCACTATTAGATTAAGAAAGTAGAGTATTCCTTGTCTCTGATCTCTTTGAATATAGTTGATTTTCTATACACCACAGATACTTTTCAAATCTTATAGTGAAATACTCTTTAAAGGTAATCACAAGCCACTTCAGCAGTAAGATGCGGTGTGGCACACTCTGCTCTACTTAATTTCATTGATACCACTCATGAGAAAAATTTTGCATATGCGAAGTGTTTGAATCAGGCTGCTAAGTAATCTTTATTTTCAGAGCTAGCAGTTCGTTTCACCTCTCACCTTGTTAGAAGGTAACAAGGATGCAGTACAGGTTTTGAAGATTTTTGTTTCTTTGTGCAGTTTATAACCTCTCAAAAGCACATCGTATGCGTACCCAGTATTTTATGCCAAGTTGCTTCCAGTATGTGAGTAACTTGGTAGGCATCCCTATATGCAAGTAAGCATGTGTACTGTTATATGGGGTTAATCCACACGATAAAGCATTTTGTATGTGGGCTGTTCGTGCTGGGGTGTAGCGGTTCAGTGGAGAGAAGCTTTTCCTCCCCAAAGAAGTCAGTCGTCACTGCAGTGCTCACGTAACAGGAAAAGCACGTTATGAAAGGCTAGCCTGCATTGCAGGCTTGCAGTGATGGTCAATGCTTCTGATTCTGCACGTGTCTTTATATCATACCTTTTCAAACTAGTATTAATCTAAATTTCATATTTAAGCACACCAGCTCAAAGGCAGTATAACTAGCAGTGAAGCTACCTGTTAAAAGTGTGGTATGATTTTATGACAGAGGGTAGACATTCTCTGGGATGTAGTTCTGTTTGTATTGCATTATCATTTGCTCTGCCAGCTGCCCCTGCCTAGCTTTGTGCCTGGTAAATAAGAATAAAAATTGCTAGTGTTACATGGGTATTAGACATGTTTAAAGTATTCTGGGAAAAATTTCAAACTATTTTTGTCAACTTTACTTCATAAAATTATTTCCTTTAAAGGGGCACATAGGACACACACAGTGAAACTGACTGGTTACACGTTTGAAAGGTGAAATTTAGATGCCTGTGTCTTTGTGGCCACTTTATAAAGTGATGCTAATTCACGTGATGTGTTAGGCTTAAATAAGTGAGTTCACCCAGAAGCATTTCTTACTATGAGTTACTGTCAGGTTAGTACAAAAATGAACAGATACATAAAGTACCTTTAACATCATCAGGGAATTTTTTTGCCTTTTCTAGGATTGGAGCTGAACTGTGTTGGATTGTGCCTCGAAAAATTTATTGTTGTTGTTTGATCTGGGGAAATAACATGACTTGGCATAAAAAGCAGTTGTACAGTCCTTTGTACCTGTTGTTTTCCACTCTTAAGATTTAGCCTGTTCTGTAAAATGGAGTTTCATCTCACTGGTCTGGTGGGCTTGAAGCAAAAGGATGCTGAGGTGTCTGTTACACCTAGCAGTGACCAAAATGGTTCGGTTGCTGAAGCACTTCTGTGTATTAGGCCAGGACGACTCGCCCCATTCTGGTTGACCTGCTGCTCAGTAAGGACAGACAAATCAGCACTTAGCTGGCACTAAGAGCAAATGTGTGGAGATTGCGTGCATTTAATTTTCTAGGAAATGACAGATTTTTCCAGTGTTCATTAGTATCTTTTCAATGGCCCTCTGCTATCTTGTGTCCCATTCAAATGCTTGCTAAAGCTGAAGAAAGCAGGCAGTGATCTCTAAAGGCTGCAAGGAAATTTTGTTATTTCTCAAACTTATCTTTTAGATGCTTTGTGTGTACTCCATACCTCGTTAAAAGGAGAGTACACAAAGAGAATATACATGCCAATACAGTTCTTGAGAGAGAGTTACATTGTCTTCCTTGCTCTGATAGTGAAGGTCAGAACTTGTATGTCATAACATGCAGTATTCTGGGTGAAGGCAAACAAGCTTGTCGGTCATGAAGGACACCTGGAAGGAGTTTTATTTCTTGGAAAAACAAAACAAAAACAACAAAAAAACCCTCTCAAACAAACAAAACCACCAAAAAACAACTACAAAAGGAAATAAACTAACTAAACAAACAAAAAAACCAAACCCACCACTGCAGATCAAAGTCATCTTGCCTGTAATTGCTTTTCTAGTTCGCATGAGGTGGCTCTGTCTGAAATAAGGTAGATGCCCAAAAATAGACTTCTCGGATGTACTGAAGTTATTCTAAAGTCTGGAAAGGTCAGGCTTGTATTTCCTCAGCCATGCACAGGAATTCACTGAAAGATATGGAAAAGGCTTTCAAAAGGATTTTTTGCATGCTGAAGTCCGTTGCCCCACATATTTTTGTTAGCATATTTTTGTTGGTTTGTTTGTTTGTTTTCATGAAAATTCCTGTGTTGAGATTTCAACAAAGAGCAAGTGGCAGTCAGACAGAGACAGAGTGAAGAGAGGAAGCATGCTGTGGTGGAGAAGGTAGTAACGAGGCAGAGGGAGGACAGAAGGAAGTTCTAGGAGCAGGTAAACTGGTTTGGAATTAGGAAACTGGGAGGAAGCGTGAACACAAAGCAGCTATTACTAGTGTCTTTTCCTGGTTTGCTGCTGTACTTGAGATGATTGTATGATCTGTGACCTGATCCATGACTAGATTCAAGCCACTTCAAGAACTGCAAGGCAGGTATGCAGGGAAAGGGGTGAGCACAGCGGGTGCACTGTCCCTCTGTCTAGTCTGTGGTTCCTGGATGAGAAGATGGCCTCACCAGACGACACCTGGGCCTCTGTCACCATTTTTTCCCCTGTCTGGGCTAGTCAGCAAAGTGATGGAGTGTCAAGCATCTCAGGTCACGCACTGGCATCTGTCATGCTCTCACTTCTGCCTGCGTCCTAACCAGGAAAGGATGACCAGCAGCAGCTGCAGTTGTTCTTGATGATGAGAGGGTCACCTCACAGCTTGGAATGTGAGGAAGCTGGATGCCTGCCCTGGCTGCTTGGCTTGTGCCAGGCCTGCATGAATTCATAGATAAAAGGAGAAGTAAAAGAGATTCCTGAGGTGGAGATGAGGAGTCTGCATATAGGAATGAACCAAAACAGGGAGAGTCTGATGTAGAGCAAGTTCAGCTCAGATTTCCTCTCCTGCTGCTCCTCAGTGCCCTCACATATGCCTCTTCACAGTGGACACAGCAATCACCCACGTTCTTCATACTCACTGGAAATACTAATGCTGTAGGGACTGTCATACTGATCTTCTTTGTAATAATAGCTTTGATCCAGCAGCTGGAACTGTGCCTCTGGCACTTCACCTTCCTCTCCCAACACATATGCCTCTCCCAGCATCACTAGGTTGCTCTCACAGCACCAGTTACCTCTCAAATCCCTACCCTCCTCCTCCTAATTTTTGAGGTTCATAGAGAGCAGCCCTCTATTTTTTTATGCTTCATTTTCATGTCTATTTATCACTGACCTTCCTTCACCACTTGAACCAAGTGGACAGTCATGGTGCTGCTCGTCAGGATCTCTGTGTTTCAAAGTTCAGCCAAACACAACTATGACATTTTTTTTCTAAAAGTATGAGTAAATATTTCTTAGATTATTTTTAAAGCTGAGGATTTAGGCAATGTCTTACAGAGGGGTTTTTTATGCTTTGAGGACACACAATTCAGTCTGACAGCAGGTACACATACACACATTCTGTCCTGTATAGCTGAGCTCATCATCTGAAGGTGTCACTGCATGATGAGGAAGTCCACTTAGATGCAGTGTGCTGGCAATAAGCAGGGAAGAGTTAACCTAATTATGCTGGAGAACTAGTAGTGTGAGTGAAGACTTCTACTGCCTTAGATTTCTTGAGGAAAGGCAAGATGAAAAACTTTGGGCTCATGAAAATAATGCAGTTTCTGCTATGGGAAGTCTTCAAGACAGACCATGGAGCTGTTATTCTTACTTAGTAAGGTTTTGAATTCTTTCAGGTGAGTCAGTGGTATTCAGTTTGAGATCTCAGACATACTAAACATTTTATCAAATTTAAAACAAAATTAAATTACTAAACAAAAGTCCCAAGCAGTCTGATGAGTAACCATGAGTTTTCTAAGTACCTTCAGCTCTGGATACTCTCTCCTTCCAGGGCAGCATTATAGAATGGAAACTTTGACAGCTTTAATTATAGGCTAGTGCTGCTATAATATAGCTCCTTAAGGTAGGTCAAAAATCTTCCTGAGCATGGTAGTGTTCCAGCACGAACTTGCTGAGGAGTGGTTCTAATGGCTTGCTGCTGATTAAGGAGGGTGGTTTAGAAGTCAAAATTTTTACATGCGATTAAAAAGAAGGTGCAGTACATAGTGCTGTTAATCTCTCTGCCAAATTGTGTTGTGTGGGTGAGACGTTTAGCAAGAACTTTCCATGCTTTCTCAGCCTGTGGAACCATCCAGGGAAGGAGCTGGCATATTTTGGGGGAGTGTTGTTCTGGTTAGTAGTAAATACCCCATCTTTTCTCTCCACAAAGCATGACAATGAATGTTACTGACCCACATGCCCTCTAACTTCCTTCTATTCCCAAAGGTTTCCAGAATGCATTTGCGTAATAGTACTGCTCAGTACCTGATCTCTGCCCTTGCCTCCTTTATACATCCAACGCATTGCCAGAGCCTTTTTGGGCCTCATTTTATGCATAGCCCGGTTTCCATGTCAGAGAACGACAATAGGAAAGCAAGCTGTTGCTGTGTTGTTTTAGGGGTACATTGCTCATCAGATATCAGGGTTGCTGAGAGCTGTGGCAGATGTGTGGGCTGTGAGGAGGAAGGAAGAACTGTTCAGGTTAAAAGCTATGATTAATTGTCATTCATCAAATCTCACAATGATGCATGTGCTTTGCAAACACTAGGCTCCAAAAGATCTGTAGCTCAAGCAACTGTGAGCTACAGTGTGAGCAGAGAACAAGACACCCAGGCAGGTGAGAGAAGACACGGAGGAAGTCAGAAAGAATGAGCTGAGCACAAGTGAGGTGACAACAGAAGCAACTCTGGTGCATGGCTTGGCTCTGAGCTCCATGGCGTGGAGAAAGCTCTCAGTTAAGAGAACACTTTAAAAATGAATTCGTACTGGAAATCGATTTCTTATACCCTAGGGCAGATAAGAATTGATCTAAATTCTGAGAAGTTGTGTCACTTCAGCATACCAGACTGTGTGAGTGGTAAGAGGGATAATGGAGGCAGCAGGCGCCAGCGCTGTTTGTTCCCTCAGCAGTAGATGCCTTCATTCGTCCAGCTGAATCACAGAATTGATTGTGCATCTAAATAGATGCTGGCTGCTGTCAGAAAAGGAAATGCACTGAAGAGCTACATTTGCTCTGTTACCCATGGGGTAACTCATTATAGCCCGAGGACACGCTAGCGGAGCTGTCACCTATTGCCTGGGGTGAATGGGAAGTGAGAAGGTTGCCATTTTGCTACTGTTAGTCAACCTGAACAGCACTGCTGTGTCCAGTCATTGTAAAAGCAAGTGCTTCCTCAGCTGACATTGCAAAATTGCGTAGCCTGAATCTGGAAATGGCAGATTTCTGCTGATGACACCACAGCTTGGCTGGCTATGAGGCTGCTTGCTATCTGCAGATGCTAGCTATTTTGCTTCCAAACGTCTCAATTTCTCTGTGCTCCACTTGATTACACACTGCCAGATGGCACAGCAAATTCTGCTCCAACTCCACAAACAAACTCCACAAAGAGAGCTTCAGACAGAAACCACATGGAGAGCTTATACAGCAGGTAATCTTGCCATCTGGCCAGGTACATGGTACTTCCATGAGAAGATGATAAATGGCCAGATGCAGGAGAGGTGTCTCCCAGTGCCTCTAATGGAGGCAAAGGGACAGGGAGACCAGAAAGTTGATGTGGAGCTGAGAAGCAAAACGAGGGAGGGAAATGCATACAAGTGTTTTATCTTCCTGGAACACTTCTGCCTTTTCTGGGGGTTTTTGGAGTACCAACACAATCCGGCTGTAGAGTGGGTAATTCATGGGAAGGCAAGTTTCCTTCATCCTGTTGCTTGTGGAACAATCTGTTTAAAGATATCTATTACAGGTAAAAAATGTATTTTTGCGGTGACAAAGCTTTGGAAGTGCTTTTAAAATGTTTAGTAGAAAACATAGAACGACTTCTTGATGCACATACAAGGTTTGCTCACAGAGGTCCAAATGCTTTTCAGGGTCTGTGTTCCCATCTGTCCAACCTAGGGGTAATAGTTCCAGGGTATTACCAGAGACCTATAAACACGTCAGAAAACTGACTACATTGAACACCAGCTCATCTATCTACTCTTGTATCACGTCTGCACTGGCTGTCTCGGTGACACAATGACTGACTCCAGCTTAGGCCAAGCTTTTTGTTTGGGTGAAATCCAAGCCTGCAAGCACGTGAGCATCCAGCCTCTTGTGATCATTTCCTTATATCAGCAAATCAAACACCCATGTTACATGTCTTAAAACAGACGTCAAAGCTCTACATGGTGCAGCAGATGGATCCTCAAGCACAAACAGTTGCTCTCATATTTTCTTTTTCCATTATCTCCTAAGTAAGCACATAATGTTCCCCTTGGGGAGGTGGGAGGGAGAGGGGGAGTCTACACTTTGCCAGGTCTCTGGCAGGTTCAGATTCCCCAGCTAGCACTTTTAACCCAGCAGGCATCAAGCTGTTACAACTAGAAGCCACGCTCACAGCTGCTGACAGAAGTTTTTCTGGTAGTGAAAACTGAACCTGACTTCTTGAAAGCCTTTTAATTGTAACTTGCAGATTTGGAGCTGCAAAGTGCTACTCCCTGCCCTTCCCCCCAGCACAACCCTTTTCTATGATTGTTAAAAATGAAATTTAAAAAATATTTGGATCATTTAGCCCCAAGATTTTTCCAACCAGGGAAAATCAATTTCCTTCATTTCTTAGCACTTGAAAGGGTCAGAGATAGAGCCACAGAACTTATCCCCTCCTTTTCATCTTTGGCTGTGATGTCCTGGCTGCCAGGTGAAGGAGTGTACCAGGAGCATCTTAATAGGAATTGCCCCATATCTTTGATTCTTTTTTCATTGCTTTATAATTTGTTGGTTCAGAAAATGGAGCAGAAGAGATGTCCCTGTGCATGTGCAGCCACAGAAATGGTGGTAGACACATGATTGGAGTCCTTGTGTTCCAAATCAACATATTTCCACAGTTTTAACCTTAGTTAACAGCATATTATCAAACAAACTCAAATGCCAGGGGATTTTTTTTTTCTTTGAAGACTGAACAGAAGGCTTTTGTGTTTGTTTTGCTCTGGGTGGAGTGGGGAGGGGGGGGGGGGAAGCACTCTTTCCCACTCTTTTTATCTGAAAAAGAAATGCCAATTATTTGCACTTGTCTTGCTCTGAATCCAGCTTGCTTTGTTTGGGCAGGTAGGTAAATTCTGACCCACCTCGAAAATAAAAAAAAGCTTTGGTTGGACACTCATATTGCTCTGAATGCAGCTTCCTTTGTTGGTGGATTGCTGTTTGAGCAGGTAGGTAAGTTCTGACCCACCTTGAAAGAAAAAAAAGCTTTGGTTTGACACATCTGACTGGCATTAAGTGCTTTACAAAGAACGGTGTCAGGGTGTCAGCCTGAAAGCTGCCTGGTGCCCAGAGGCTGGCCAGTGGGTTCCTGTTGAGGGAGGCATGCCTTGTGGCAGATAACACAGGCACCTAACTCAGGGTTTTAGGAAAAACAAAACCAAAAAAACCCATAAATTTTTGTATTATACAGTTTGTGGATCGGTTTGTGCAAGCGTTGTGTAAAGGGCCCTTGTTGTCTTTCAGAAGCACTTAAGTTCCTGGTGTCCTGCTTGGGGTTTCTCTTGTACAAAGAAAGCAAAAGGGTTGTCCCTGTCCAGGAAGTTTGGTAATGTCATGTTTCCTTGCTTGACAGTTGCTTTTGCCTTGCTACGGCCTTTGTTTTGGTGGAAGTTGTGCCTACTGGCAGCAAGGTAGCTCTTACAGAGACTGTGCTGAATGCAGCAACTCATAAACAAAATCCACATGAACACCTGTTTAAATGTATTCTTATGATCTGTAAAATCTGACACAGCAGAAAGGAAACCTCTAACAAGGAGGACTAAGTCACTTGAAAGCACTTGGGCAGAATTGCAGCAGCTCTTGGGACTGTTGCCTCAGCACTGGAATGAACATACACCAGCTTGACCCAGTCTGCAGTGGAAGTTGTTAAAGTATGAGGTTCTCTCACCATCACCAGCCATCTCAAATGTGGAGCTCTTATCGCAAAGAGAGCATCTGCAGCCTCACCAGTGCATGTACTTGGTCCTGGTGTTAATATCATTCGTTACAGATGACCTAAGATCTATATATTGCTTCCAGATATACAGTTGGTCAGTTTTAAAAACAAAGCAGACAGGAAGATGACCTTAGGCTAAAGTACGAATTTTGTACCACCACAATGTCTAAATAGTGATGTGTTTCTACCCGACCTGGCATGTAGTCTCTTCTGTTTGTCTAGTTGTGAGGGGTTTTTTCAACTGCTTTTTTTTGGGTGATGTTTTTTTTCCTACATGTGTAAATGTTTGCAAGGTGATTTCACATTGATCTTAGTTTAAATAAAAAACCACCAAACAACAAAACAAACAACAACAAAACCAAATGACAGAAACAACACAAAAAAACAAGTTTATGGAAGTTCAAAAATAGCAAGAGCTGCCTTTGATCAAATGTGTGATAAGTCATAGTCATCAGTTTTTCCCTCTGAATATGGATGTTCCTCTCGTTATAAGGATGCTGTCATGAATTATGGCGGTACAGTCTGGTGCTGCCTGGGAGCCCAGAAGCAATGGCACAGGAATCTCTGGATCTAGCAGAAGTAGGCTGGCATGGGGCTCCCCTGAGCATCAGGGAATGGAAGACCTGGTAGTGCTTCTCCAACATTTCCCATCTGAAGCCCAGCATATGCTGGAGAAGAGGTAGAGACAGAAAAGGTTTCCCAAGCCATGAATCTGCCTTTCAATAATTATCAGGCGACCATGTCTCACAGAGACAAATCCACCTCACGTGTGTGGGAAGAGCATCTGGTGAAGTGCAAAGGATGGGGAGCATCATTGATTTTGCTGGCTGGACAGTGGGGAAGCAGCTGTGGGGCTGCATTCACAGGGCACTCAGCCAAAGCTAACCCCTGCTCCCACTTGAGGGTTTGGATGTTGCAGCTTTAATTAAAAGGGAAAAGGTTGATATCTTGTTTATTTTTCCTTATGCAAGCTAGGTGCTTTCTCTGCCATTTTTATCAGAGGAACTAAATCAATTTGAGTTTTGTTTCTTGTTACTTTTAAGCAATTTTGATGTCCTGGTCTACTCACTACTGTGATGCAACAGCATTCAAGTCACGGAAACCTATTGATATAATTGTGTGCATGACTTTTTGGATGAGATTCAAAAGAAACAAAAAACCATGGGGACATTTTTATGTTCTGTGGAAACATAAGTGGTTAATTTTGAACTGGAGATGTAGTAACGAGATGAAATCAAGTGTGATAAGGTAAGTAAAAATATTGTTTCCATGCTACAGCTTTGTCCTAGAAAACTTCATTTTAAGATACACTTTTCTCTTTGACTTTTTTCAAGAGGTTGTCTCATCTCCAACAATTAAATCATGGCTGTCAATGTGTCAAATTAATTTGCCATCAGAAGCATTATTACATTTTGTGAAGGATGAGAAACACTACGGCAGAGCTGAGTGGAAGAGAGTTAAAAACAAACAGAAGTCTCTATGAAAGGATTCAAGTTATTCATCTACTTCTCAGCCGTTGTCCTGGCAAGCCTTTCGTTACTCCTGATGCTGCAGCAGGGATATATGGTTAAGGACAGAGACATGAGGGGCATGCCCAGCAAATACCTGCTTTCTTCTTCTCAGCATCGCTGGGTGAGACCTGCTGCTTCTGCTGCTGGGGCACAAGTGGCAAGGGCAGTAACAGGACCACATGCCTCTGTTTGCACGATGGTGGTGATACTAAGCCTTTGAGAGGGATCGTGGTGGCTGAGCTGGGGAGAGCCACCTGCAGCCAGAACTGGAAGCAGGATGGCCACAGGCATCCCATGACATGTGGCCTCAGGGGCAGCCTGCTCTGCCCCATGCATCACGATGCGTGGTGCTTCCCAAACATTCACTGGGGGGGATCGCAAATAACTTTGTTTTTTCCCATCAATGCACCATAGAGGAAAACCTCCCAGAAAAGTCAAGCTACTGTTGGGTTGGTGTAGGTCTGGGACAGGCAGCTGGGGACTCAGCCTGCAGTGCTCTGCAGTACTCAAACGAAATGTTTCTGGTTCAGATAAAATACCCTAAACTAAGGTGCTAAAACATGTCAGTAGTTTCTAGTGGTCCTTGAAGTCTACAGTGTTCCTGTGATGCTCACAGATAGTGAATTGCTGGCAATAAAAGCTCCTGAACAGACAAAAATCTCACTTATTTTTTTAAAAGCATTTGGGCTAAAAGGTGATGCCAAGTGGAGCTTTGTGACAGGAGTGTAGCTGGTCATAACACCAGAAAAAACCATCCTCTTGGTGAGATCTGCTGGAAACTATTTCTATGGTAAATTTGTTGCATTAATACAGTTTGAGTAATGGATGGTGTCTGGAAACGAAACTTTCCAGACAAAAGGAATAACGTTTTATATCTGGTGCAAGAGCTGAACAACAGGAATTCACATTTTCCATTTCCTAGTGTGGAACAAACAAAGTAGGCTTAAAATTAGTAAATCTGTTAGTCATTGCATTATGAATGGCATGGTTGATAAATGCCACTGTTTGGGGAAAATGTTTCTTATAACTACATGCAGTTTTCTAAATAAATTGCATCTGCTGCTTGACAAATGGATCTTGCTGTAGCAAGAGGGAGCATTTAGCATCTCACACTTGAGCATCTTCCTTTGTGTGTGACAGAGGATTTGGTCTCAGATGACCAGTGGGAGTCAGCAACCAGGAGTCCCTGGACTCTGCAGGGTTGGAATGTATCTGCAAAAGGTGCTGCAGGCTGAGCCTGGGATGGTTTGGTGGGAAGTTAACAGAGCTCAAATTTATTGACGGCGCTGGTGCTTCTTCCACGATGACTTTTCGAAACTCCTGAGTTCTGTAGCAGTTTGGGATTTCAATGAAAGAACTGCTCTCCCATAGTAGGTTTGGGTATCCCAAAGTGGTTTGTCTGTCTTTAAAAACTTTATTTTTAGGTATCAGCTTATCATTTATTGTCAACCCATTTTCTGAGGACATTTATTTTTCAATAACAACAAGGCATAGGTTCAGCCAGGAATTTTTAAAAGCCGGAAAATATAGTTGTTTGTTAAAACATCTCAGTAATGAAGTCCAACCCTTCTACAAACATTGTGATTAAGTTCACCTCACCATTTGCTTGTGGTGGTGTTATCTCTGGACTGTGACCGAATATGGCTAATTGCAGGCAACAAGCAAAGTATGTACAATGGAGGTTGCATTTTCAGCCCTGAGTGAGAACCAGCATGGACTTCAGCCTTGCTTTTTGACTGAGAAAGAATGGAAATATGAGTTTATCAACAGTCCTTTATTTAAAGCATGAGAAATGAGTGGCAGCCTGATTTAAGGAGGGACAGTTTCACTCTGTCTAGCTTATTGTTTTGAGTGGGAGGGAATTAAGAAAACTGGGAAGGCTTGCTTGCCTAGGAGGAAAAAAAAATGCCTAAAGTAACAAATATATGTGGTGTGTGGAGAAAATGCCCATGTGCACATATTTAAAGCATGTGTACATAAATATACATCTAAAAATAAAATAGTGAAAGAGGAGGAAAGGCGAGGGACCTGAGCAAGTGGTAGCCCTGGCGAGCAGGGCTGGTGGAGGCAGTGGGAAGCACAGCAGAGGTAGCTCCTTGCCCACTGATCCACAGCATCCACACACAGCTGGCGGGTGCTGTGAAGGTGCAACATTTCTGTTACCTGTATCTGCATTTTTGACTTGGGTTTACCAGAATTCCTTACAGGTGGAAATTCTGTAGATGGTGAAAACAGGACAGAGCTTTTATCATTCAACAGTTCCCCTCTTCAGGGATGGTAACACAAGAAGATTCTCACTTTCTTGCCATTCTAGGAGCTGATGGTGTAATATAAAGATATTTCATGTCTCCCAGAAAGCCATCAGATTGTGCAGGTATGCCTTTCACGATCACAACTGTCAGACAGTCATCTGAACTTCAGAGTGCTGGTTCTTTCTTCTGAGCTTTCTACCAAACTTGCATGACTGATATATCTCTGTCTCTCTTTCTTTTATGACTGCACAAAAAAAATAGGACCATATGCTGAGAGTCTGGGTTTTAAGGCTATCAGTATAGATGCTGTGAATCATCAGGGCATTTATATCAGTGGACTTGTATGAAACTCTTGGGCTACGCTTCAGTATTACTCTCCCCATTACTGCCACGTGAGCCATTATCTGATATGTTCTCCAGCTCTGCCTTTTTCAGAAGCCTTGGGCTTGTATCTCCAGATGACTGACAATAGAAGTTTGATGGAAGTGCCAACAGCCTATCTACCACAACTAATCACTTCCAGTATGCGTTTGAGGTTTGCTTTTAGCAATGTCATTAGGTGGAGCTACAGCCTCTGGCACTTCTGGGAGGCTTTGTCTCTGTCATACATTAAGTGCACTGAAGACAGATGATAGCTTCAAAATCATCATTGCCTCTAATTACATCACAACTAAACTCTGCGAGAGGTTTTCTAAGTAAGTGAGAGATCAGGACCTTCTCACAAGGAAGTTACAGTTAACGCATGATGCTGATATAGATAAGGAAGAGAAGGACTTGCCTTGAAGAACGGAGCAGCTCAGCAGTAGACCCTGTGTTCTTAAGCTTTGTTTCATTGCTCTCCTCCTCACCTTGGTGTTGCAGGCCCTGCTCTGAGGTAAGGACTTAAGTGCTGATTAATTGAATTTGTGTAAGCTCAGCCCAAGGCAAGTCTAGTTAAGCATGATGCTTGCAGGAAGGCTGCTTCCCACCAGTCCAGCTCTCCATCTCCTAACTCCCATGCATTGCTAGCATGTACTTGAACCATCTGCAGGCAGCTATGAGCACTAACTCCAGGTAGGTATTAAACAAGAACAGATTTCATTTGAAAGGGAGATTTACTTATTAATTTTTGGTGAAAATGGAATTTCTTGTCCACCAGTTGAGCAGTGACATGTCTCTGCAGCACATGTTTCTCCTCCAGACCGGAGAACAAACTGGGTAGCAGCTATGTTAGCACAACAGACAGTGCTCTGGTACTACAGGGACAGGCACAGTGTGAGATGCTGTATGGGATGGATCTAAACTCAGCACCAGCTGCAATAGTGGTGCTGCCATACAAAAATCAGTGGTCATGGTCTTCTCATTTTCAATGCATTTACTTTCCAGAGGTAGTGCATAAGGGGGCTCCAGTGCCACAACAAAGCAGAAACTCCCAGAATTTTGCTTATTCAATGCTACCTCTGTCTTTGTTTTTCTACACTTGTTTTTGGTTACGGAAATGCTTCAGTCATTTTAATGTGTTCTTAATTCACATAGATCACTATTGCTTCTAATGCCTAGTGACCTGCTACACCACTTAGACACACACAAGACTATGGGGCCAGATGGGATCCACCCAAAGGTACTCAGGGAGCTGGCAGAAGTGCTCACCAAGCCACTTTCCACCATTTATCAGCATTCCTGTCTGAGTGGGGAGTTCCTGGTTAACTGTTAAGTTAGCAGATGTGACACCCATCCACAAGAAGGGCCAAGGGGAGAATTTGGGGAACTACAGGTCTAGAACTCTGACCTCAGTTCTGGGGAAGGTTATGGAGCAGAGTGTCATCTTGAGGGCCATCACACAGCACATACAGCAGAACCAGGTGATGCAGCCCAGCTTGGGCTTATGAAAGGCAGGTCCTGCTTGACCAACCTGATCTCTCTCTATGACAAGGTGACCCGCTTAGTGGATGAGGGAAAGGCTGTGCATGTTGCCTACCTGGACTTTAGTAAAGCCTTTGACACAGTTTCTCACAGCATTCTCCTGGAGAAACTGGCTGCTTGTGGCTTGGATGGGCAGACACTTCACTGTGTAAAAAAACTGTCTGGCTGTCCAGGCCCAGAGACCGGTGGTGAATGGAGTTAAATCCAGTTGGTAGCTGGTCACAAGTGGTGTTCCCCTGGTCTCAGTATTGGAGCCAGTTCTGTTGAATACCTTTATCAATGATCTGGGTGAGGGGATTGAGGGCACCCTCAGCAAATTTGCAGGCGGCACCAAGTTGGGTGGCAGTGTTGATCTGCTTGAGGGTAGGGAGGCTTTGCATAGGGGACCTGGACAGGCTGGATCGATGGACCAAGGCCAGTTTTATGAGGTTCAACACGGCCAAGTGCCAGGTCCTACACTTGGGCCACAACAACCCCATGCAAAGCTACAAGCTTGGGGAAGAGTGGCTGGAAAGATGCCCAGTGGAAAAGGACCCTGGGGGTGCTGGTTGACAGCCAGCTGAATATAAGCCAGCAGTGTGCCCAGGCGAAGAAGAAGGTGAATAGTGTTCTGGCTTTTATCAGAAATATTGTGGCCAGCAGGAGAAGGGAAGTAATCGATCGCTCTGTACTAGGCACCGGTGAGACCACACCTCGAATAATGTGTTCAGTCTTGGCCCCCTCACTAGAAGAACACTGAGGTGCTGGAGCATGTCCAAAGAAGGGCAATGAAGCTGGTGAAGGATCTAGAGAACAAGTCTTAGGAGGAGTGGCTGAGGGAGCTGAGGTTGTTTAGCCTGGAGAAAAGACGGCTGAGGGGACAGATTCTCTCTCTCTCCAACTACCTGAAAGGAGGTGATTCTAATTTCAGCATGATGTAGAGAATTGTCTACAAACATGTGGTGCTGTGCAAGGAGTGCATACTGCAGCCGTGGCTGCCGGTAGCTGAGAGGCTGTGCCAAAGGCTGCTTAGCTTGACATGAGTTGCTTACTGGTGTTCCCGAAATATTTGCTAAGGCCACAAACCACTGGGTTAAATGCAATCAACTAGTTATGACTGTTTGCATCTAGGAGCTGGTCAATGTTTCCTGGAAGAAAAGTATCACATCTTGTACCTTTGCTTCAAGGCATTTCAGATGCTGAGTGCCCTGTCTGATATTTGTACACATACTCTGAGTCATCTCACGCTCTTTTGATTTTTCTCCCATGAAATGTGAGTGTCAAAGCAAAGAGGAACCTGGCAGAAAATGCTAGCTCTATGTGGAGTAAAAACACTCGTAGGCTGAATTTTCTGTACTTTCTGTTCCTAAGCCTCAGGGTTTCATTTCTCTCTGGTTGGTGGTGATCAGAGAATAAAGATAACCTAGATGTACTAACTTAGTGTACTAACCTCCTCTACTAACAAAGGAATGATATTTCCCTTCAGTTTATAAAGCCACAAACAAGTTATTACATAGACCAAGCAGCTATCTAATATATAGGGCCCTGTGGCATCACTTCTGCTGAAGAAAATACAGGTGATGGGGCTCACACTTGCTTTTGATGTCTGATTTAGCTTACAAATAGAGAAAGCCTTTCCTTCTTGACCTGGAGAAGGACTGAGCAGCAGGCAGTTTTCTTGCTAACCACTTCCAGGGATGAGGAACCCAGAGGTGTGGTGTGAGAGGTGCCAACAGACCACGGGGTGCAAGGATAGCCAAAGGGTTGAGCTGTACCCAGCACTCACCTGAGGCAACAAAGGTCAGGACAGATGCCAGAGAGCATGTGCTATGTATTTCTGTTGTGCAGACCCTTGTGGGATGACAGCAGCCAGGTTTTGTGCTGGTCAAGCTGTCAGGGTGCTTCACTGCCTTGTCCTTGTTGGGTTGATCTGGTTCCACTGCCTCTGCTGAGGAAGGTACTTCAGGAGCAATTGCAAAAGCTCTGGTTGTGTCCTCAAGGCAGTAAGTGAGGTCTGACTTTCCTTACACTGCACTGGGGGAAAATCTACTCCTGTTAACATGGTTAAATCCATGTAAAATTGGGGCAAGGAGAGATGAGATGCTCAGGACAGTGAAAATCCACTCCAGTGCTTCAGCAAAGGCTGCAGGGACACAGATGCACGTCCAGCAAAAGTGCGTCCCAGGGGAAGTCCTGGCCCTCTCGCTCTGTTGTGGGTCTGTGGACCAGAAACACAAAGGATTTCAGAGGTTTCGAAGGGTGGCAATTTGCTCATACTGCTTGCATCTGGTGTTTGCTCAAGGGGAAAACAGCACAGCAGGAATATATGTGTGGCTGCTTCTGTAGAAAAGCTTATCTGTACCTCACACTGTAAAACATGCAGCTTCTTTAGAAGAAGAAAAGAGAAGAGAAAAAAAATCAGGACTAGTGTTGCCTCTGAAAGACTTTGTTGATAATGCAGGCAAGGTATGTGATGTGCAGGCACAGGAAGCTGTAGGTTGCATTGGGCAAGAGAGTGAGTGTATAGCTTTCATTATTGTAGCTACATTAACTGAAAGATATTTTTCACTTTTGCTTCTCAGGATACAAAGTTTCCCTTCCCCCATGATCTGACTTTTCTCTTGAATGGGTGCATTTTTGAGAAAGTCCTTCCTAGCACATGAAGGACCTTCCTCTCTCAACCTTACCTAGCAATTTAGTGCAAATTCCTGGGAGATTAGCAGGGACATTTGGACAGCTCGATCTTTCTGCATCATTAGGGAATCTTTGATCTCTCTTTCTTCTGGCAATGCTGCCAGCAAAATTGGTTTTTGAACATGAAGCACCTCTGCTTCTCAGTGTATTGGGAGATCTGCTGATAAAAATGTGGGTATAAAATTCTCTCTGAGGTGGTTGGATTCAGTGGAGGAAAAGCCAAAGGTTCAATATTAGTTTTGTTTAAGAAACATACTGCCAAAGGAGGACAATGAAAACTTGTTAAGTTTTCAATAGCTGAAACATTAGGAGGATGAATAAACCTCCAACACTGTGGTGATGCTGTGGTGGCTTCCAAAAGCCCTTCCTACCTGATGCCATGGCTCTTCATGGGTCACTGCCAGTACAAACCCTCTGCTGTCCTGCTCTTTATTAGAGATCATTTAATGACTGTGGGCTCTTTGATACTGGGGATCCTGTTTGATTAGATATGCTTTGTAAGTATAACCTTTGAATTTTGCCACCTGATTGAGTTTGGGTTATGGTTTGTCAGGCCCACATTTCCACCCTCAAGCTGAGGGGAGCTGGACACTGCACAGGGATGGGGAAGTGAACAGGAGCACCCTTGCTCAACCAGAGATGCTGCCATGTCATAGGGAGAGAGGGCATGATCCACTGACTGCCCTTCGGCAGCGCAGATGTGCTGTGTCCTGAGCTCCAGCTGTGATGGGCATTGCACAATATCCGACAACCTCTGTCTTACTGCTGCAGCAACAGCAGAGGTTGTATGGTGAGTTGCAGATAAAACCTTATACCTAAGGAGGGAGAAAGATATTTTTGTACTATCTTCTCCTTCCATGGTTGGGTGGAACAAGTGACAATGAATCCTGCTCAGTCGTATGCTCTCATTTTGTACATCCTGAAACTTGCACCTCTGCCTGTGCTCTCTTTGGAAAAATGCTATTTTGATTTCTTAATGAAATCTGACATGGATTTCAACTTTTCTGCATGGCAGAGGAAGAGAAAGTTTACAGTATTTTCCACTCACTAAATAGTGCTATCATGATCCCAGCATCAAAATACGGAGGGGTCTGTGCTGCTTTTCCACTGCACTGTTTTAATAGGTTCTCTTCTCATAATGTTTTATTCTTATGAATATATAGCTTTTGTAATTCCACCTGCTTTAAGTGAGATCTTCAGGCAGCATCTTTAAATCCTCCCTCAAAATACATCTGAAGTGCTATTTTAGCTGTACCTTGCTCAAGATAATCCTTTCTTTTCAAAGATGCATGTTTTGTAAACCTTGACAGCAAAAAAGTGCCTAATGCCCCTTAGACAACCTGGAGAAAAAGTGTGCAGAGCCCCTTGAGTGCATGGCTCCTTCTGGCTGTGCACAAGCAGTGCAAGTTTCCACAATGCTCATCCTCCACAGCAGTAGAGAAGAATGGTACCTTCTAGTGCACTCAACCAAAATATTGACCCAACTGAGCACAGCCTGGCTCCTGTGGAGCCCTGGAGGTGCCCAACCTGTCCCAGCAGCTTCTTGAGGAGATCTGCTGCAGAGTACACCAGAACAGAACAAGAGACACACTCCTGGGGATAATATGTCTCAGCTTGGCATCCAGAGTCTCACTTTCCTCTCCCTGACTAAATCCTGGAGGTATGTGTCCAGTCCAATGTCCATTTGCAGGGTACAACTAACACAGGCTGGGTAAGATTGAACTTCTCATAAAATGAATTTTAGCTGATTGCATTTGACTTGCTGGTGGTTGCTTTGAGAGGTTACAGCAATTGTTTAGGAAATGAAAAATAAGGATTTGATTTCATCCTCAAAATATTGTCAACTGTATCACCTGCTTCCCAGGACAGCACCTTGCAAGCTGGTCTGGGTGTGCCTCAGCAGTTCCATGGCAGCTCAGACTTTTGTCTTTCTAGTGAGTGCAAAATAGAGGCAAATGCCAGAATTCACATCTCCCCTTCCAGGACAGGATCCCCATCCACAGCTTGACGAGTGTGGCCTCTTTACTCCTCTGTTGAGCCAGGGGGATGATGTGACCCAGTCTCAGGAGGAGAGAAGCACCACACATGTGACAAGAGCAGCAGCCTGCTCTGTGGAACCATGCCTAAAGAAACAGGTGGTGAAGCTTGAAATGCTTAGGGCCAAGAAGACATTTTCCTTGGGGCCTTCTGCATCTCTAAGGCTTTGAGTGATGGCTGTCAGGGCAGTGGCATGGCCAGCTCTCCTGGCTGTCCTCAAGTGTGGTGGGCTAGTGGCCATGTGGAAGACATGGGTTCATTGCTCAGAGGTATTTGTGACTCCAAGGGGTACTGCAGGCCAGGCAACCCTCTCTGGGAACAGAGGTGCAGGGCAGCAGGGGTTGGCAGTAGCAGCAAGTCACCAAGCTGCTGCTGGCCATTCTGGGTGCACACATGTGTCCCTGACAGGGCATGAATAAAGCCAGCATCAATGAGTAGATTAGGCTGGGCACCTCAGCATTTAGCCAGTAACCTTTTTGTTTTGTCTTGCCTTTTGTTTTTAAATTGCAATTTTGGATGTTTTTGGGCAATGTGCCAAAATCACCTACAAAACCTTTGAAGGGTCCCTGTGCAGCAACTGCCTGCTGGCTTAAGGTACCCCAGTGTGAAGGACTTGTGATGGTGCAGGACACATGCCAGGACA
Organism: Actenoides hombroni; assembly: GCA_024336885.1. Classification (NCBI taxonomy): domain Eukaryota; kingdom Metazoa; phylum Chordata; class Aves; order Coraciiformes; family Alcedinidae; genus Actenoides; species Actenoides hombroni. Next base: position 2,843,672 of record WUAM01000089.1, read on the forward strand.
GGGATGATGTTAGTTGTGCAGATACCTCTGTTAGTGAATCCAGGACAGCACAAGTGCCTGAGCCAGCTTCAGGTGAGAGGCAAAATACTCCAGAGCAGACTTGGCCCATCATTTATCCCTGCATGGAACAGAGCTGGAGAAAAGTAGAAAAACAAGTCCAAGCATTCCTTAGAGAAAAAAAGCTGCCTGTAAAATTTTTCCTTCTCAAGGAAACACATGATAATTATTCCTCCTCTTCATTAATGTGGCTTTTTAATCTGTGGAGACAGGAGCATCACTGTACACAGGCAGGCTCTCTCCTCCTGGGAGCAGGAAGGAAGAAATGAGATGGCTCTGTCATGACCTGGGCTCCTGTACCACTGCCTGGGGCAAAACTTGTCTTTCTCTCCTTGGGCTGGCTTCAGGGTAAGGGGAGAATTGGAGGATTGTTACTCATGTAAATACAATCTTTAAAAAAATATTTTCACAAGACAATGTTTGTAGGGGAGTGTGGTGGGTAAAGAAAAAAAAAAACCAACCCTGTTTTTTACTTAACAGATTACTGATCTGAGGAAAAAACATTAACCATCATTTGTTAAAGAAGGGAATTGAATATTTTGTGAGCAATGTGCCCCACTGCTGGGTGCCCAGGGCCAGTGCTGGTGGTGTCTATTGAGTTGTGGCCACCTGCGGACCCAGCACCAAGCCGAGATCATTTAATGTGACTACTGTGCTCCTGTCCCAGGAAACCCTCATTCCCCAGCAATACTGGGGCAATTGTGAAACAACATTGTCAGCCAGTAGGAATGTGTCCAGGAATTTTATGGCCATTTCCATGTACCCATAGAGTGTGACTGATTTTTTTTAAATGAGGTTCTGCTTATTGTTAGGTAACACTGCTGCTTTCCATATGTGTTTGCAGTAGCACCTGGGGGACAGAGCCGTGGGATCAGTAGAGGTGCGCTGCACAGTGGTGAGAAAAAGAGTTGTTTCTTTCCCTGAAGGCACTGCACCACAGATCACCCAAAACACTGCTACTGAAAAAGGGCAGGAGCCACAGCATAGCTACTGCAGGAGCTGATAACTGCAGCTTGCTCTCAGTAGATGTAGTCTGGAGTGGATGTGAATTTGTAGCTACTGGTATAGCTTTCCCATGACATCTGGTGAAGGGTCAGAAGAATAAACTGCATCATTGGTCACCTATCTGGTTATAAAAGCAACGAGTTCTTGCTGATTGGGGATGACTCATCTGAATCATCATCATAAAAAGATGATACTCCAGCCTTTGTGCTTCTGCCAGCACCTATGAATTACTTTTCAATAAGGGAATTGCACTTAACCTTGTTATGAGGGTTGGAGGCGTCTCCATCCGGCATCTCTTCTAAACACTGCAGGTGTCAGCATATTTTTAATTCAATATTGTGGTTGGGTTTTTTTCACTCGAAACTGTATTTCAATGACAGTATGCAAATTGCAAGGCAGTTTCTCCTGCTAGTGTAAATCCACACAGCTCTGTTTACTTTGCTGCAGCTCCATCGACATTTGCCAGCTGCATTTCTGACCTGTGGCATCCCTCCTATTGCTGCAGCCAAACGAACCTTTATTTTGTGGTTGCATAATAGCAGAGGTTGTGCAAATGTAGGAGAGCAGGTGGTCCGCATCCTTGCTTTTAGGAATAGTATGTGCTTGTATTAGTACTGGGATATCAGTGAGTGAATTAGTGTCACACTCTTGGCCAGGTTGGCTGAATGTTATGTGCATGCAATTCAGAGTACTTTTATTTTTGACTATTCAACTCAAACTTCATTTGCAGAAAACCAGTGCTGTGGGTTTCCTGAAAGCCTGTCCTTTGTAAAATGACTTGGATAACCGCCAATCCAAAGTAATTTCTATGCCATTTGGGTTGAATTGGAGGTCGTGAACCAAAAGGGCCAGCCAAGACTTTTAGCAATAGAGCTGCCTGGTGGGAAGGCATTGTTAGGATGGGGAACAGAGCTGGAGAAAGGCTCAAAGCCCTGGTCATCCATTTGTCCCCTTGTCTCGGCCAAAGAAAGCAAAGGTGAGCAGGAAGCTGCAGCCTGGTCCCTGCCATGAGCTGAGCCCAGCTCAGGTCACTGTTGGACCAGAGGAGACCAAAGGCACATTCTGCATTATTTCTCCCTCCCCCTGGGCTGCCCTGAGCAGTCCTTTCCTCTCTTGCTCAGGAGCCCAGCAAAACTCTGCAAGTAAGGGCTTGCATAACTTTCTGGTGATTTTCCCATTATATGTATGGGAAAGTGCCAAAGATAATGATCCAGAGAGAAGTATGTTAGACTTCATCTATTTATGTGCAAGAGCCCCAGCAGTAGCCTTTCTAAGAAAGAGCAATGATTCATTGAAGGAGTAAACTATATTCTTTACTCCTCATACCTACTTCAGTATTTCTTCCCTCAAAACAAGAAGACCAAATTAGAAACAAAAGACCTCCATATGTCCACCAGGAATATGGTTTCAAGAGTTCTGCAAACTCCTGTGTTTGTGAAATGTCTCTTATCAGCTTTGAAAAAAAGCTGCATTTGTTTTCTGAGGGATCTCATCACTCTACATGTCATCATTGTACAAAGGAAAATTAAACCTTTGGCTACTGACAGATCCGAGAGGGCAAAGAAACTTCATGCCTGGAGTCGTTTTGTAGCACTGAACCTAGTCTTTATATATTGCCATTGCTATATGAAAACAATAACATCCCTGTCAGGCTCACTCTCAGGTCCCACCAAAGTCAAATAGAAGTTTGTCAAAGTCAAATAGAAAGCACAAATGCTTCTAAAGAAAAAGGAATCTTGCCTAATGAAGACATAATCTTTCTCTCAGCTGTAATGGTGCCATGATGGCATATGATGGCAGGGGAAATGAGGTCCCACACAGACCCTGAGATGTCTTAAAAATAATCCTTGCTTTGGTTTGCCCAGCCCCACAGTTGAGGCCCCTCTGGAGCTGCATCAACTGGAGCAGTTTTGCTGAAGTTTACCCCAGCACTCAGTGGTGAGAGGAGGCTCTGGGCTGAGAGAAAGAAGAGGTTAGTCGCTCTATTGCATTTTTTTTCCCCATCACAGGATGTTAGCCAGTGGGATCCTATTTGTGGATCTGTTGCTGATTTTAGGAATATGACTGTCAATATCAACTTTCTGTGATATAACAAGAATAAAGCAAACCCCAGAGGCACAAAGATGTTTCTATGAGGTCAAAGGGAAATTCACCCATCATCCCTCTACAGAAGTGGTTCTCTCCCTGACAGGAACCCACTGGACCCTCTACTGAGTTGGTAACCTCTCTGCTGCATTTGGAATAGTAGATTGACACCCCATCCTTCACCTGCCCTGGTGGTGGCAAGGGACTTGTCACCCACAAGCTGCTGCTCCCTGTGATGTGCTCCTGCCTTTTGCAGGGAAAGGCTTGTTTTCTTGTTTCAGCATGGGTTTAGGTGATGTTGCTCCAGAACAGCTCAGGTGTTCTTCATGGCCCACCATCCTTCCTGTCAGTAAAGAGTCCTGCCTTGCGGGGAGAGGTAACAAGAAATGGGGCCACAGCCACTAAGCCTTGGCTCAAAGTGCCTTCCTTGGCCACCAGAGTTTAGCCTGCTTCATGTCCCAGCAGCTCCCTCCCCATTTCTGCTTCCCTATCAAAGGAAAAACACAGTCATCAGGTCCATAATAAAGTCATGTTTCTCCTTCCCAGTACTTTCCTGGATATACAGCCATGGGAAGAGGAAGGCTGGGCCAGGAAGTGGTATGATCTAATTTTGTCCCAGATTTCTCCCACGAGGAGGAAGCAGGTCCTGACCACTCGCTCTCTGCTGTCGCTGGCCATGCATGCTGTCCTGTCCTCTTCCTCCTCCTCCCTCATCTCCTTTTGGACCTTCTCCAGGCTTGAGGCAGCACCTTTCAGCATGCTCAAACTGCCTTGAAGTAGAGTGGGGTGCAGCCCTTCTACTGCTCTAACTCTATGTCTGATCCTTCTGCATTGCCAGAAGATATAATCAATTGATCGAGCAGTACCCTACTTTCCTCATTAGCCACAGACCATCCTTACAGCAGCATCTTTTCCAACTAATGCTCTGGTGTTCAGTTAAACCCTTGGGACAGTCTTCTGTGATTTGGATGAGATCACACACCTGGGCACAAGACTTTTTTTTATTCTGGTATTTTGGTGGTCGTGCTTGGCCTCAGGCTGGTGCCATTGGAAACACTTCCCCCAGCACTGCAGGAGTAGTCCTGCACTGTCATCAGTCCCTCCTATGAACTTTGGCCATCCCTTCAACTTCTCCATCTTCCTCGGCCCTACAAACACTGTGCCTCATGGTAGGCATTAAAACTCAATTAAAAGTTCTCAAAGGGGTATGCTATGTGGTGCTAGGGGGTGTGTGAAAGCAAAATGTATTAGATCTGCCTCAAGGCCTCCCAGAAGCAAAGTGAAAATTCATTTTGCTGCCCTGAAGGAGAGAAACTGAGTCCCTAGCAGCGCACAGGAGATGGACCAGAAGCAAGCCAGATTTGTCCAGGGCTTTGAGCACAGCTCAGGAGAATCGCCAGCACTGTCCACTCCCTCCTCCAGTGAAGTCTGCTGTGTAGCTATCTCCTGCCTAGGGCCAGCCTGGGAAATTATCCCGTCTTGTTTACAGCCTGCTTCCTCATTTTGGATGCAGCAATATCATGGACAATGAAAACACAGGCTACATCCCCCACCCCACTGAAAAGATAGAGTAAAACTCCTGAAAGCAGGACACTGTTTTCACCCATTCAGTTTAATACTCAATGGCTGCTTAAATTCTCTGCTGTAGCAGCCATCATAGCAACAGCACCTGGTAAAGCTGAAGGGCATCAGCCAAGGAGGGGCTGTCTTTGTCCCTCTCCCTGCTTGCTGTAGAGAGTCTTGGGACAGGGAACTACTGCCACACAAGGCACCAGTGCAGGTCTGCCACGGCTCCAGAGATACTGAGGGCATGTTATGCCACATCACTGGCATCATCTGCATGAGTTTAATGCAGATGCCTTGCAAAGCTAATAAATTCATTTTATAGGTTCCAGGTGGGCTTTAATGAACCCTCCCTTTGGCTAACTGATGACTACAAACACTTCTTTCTCCAATGGAAAACAGTTTTTTAGGGCTTGGGGTTTTTTTCTTCTTTTTAGGTGATGGATAGGAGTTAACTAGTGGCCCTCTTTGTGTGGGGTTCAAGGGGCAGCCCTGGAAATGGCTCCCCACTTCCTCCTCACACCCCAAGGCTGTAATGTCACTGGAAGGCGGCCCGCACCTTACATCATCACAGCGCCTAATCCCGGGGGATTTTCCTGCCGCTGTTGCTGTTTCTAAAAATGCCTCCTCTGTATCTGCCTACCTGCATAGCTTAGGTCCCTTGTCTAGACCGCAGGACGTGCTGGGGGCACAGGGTGTTTGTGCGTGTGAGAGTGCAAGGCAGCAGGCAGGCAAGCGTCAGGGTGCAAGGGCGACTCACATGGGGCCAGGACACCAGGATTGGCATCCTCCTCCCGCTCCCCCTGTGCTGCCCTGCCTGTAGCCCGTGGTGCCGGGGCCTGCGGCACCCATAGGTGCCAGCGTGGGAGCTGCCCCAGTGCCCCCTCAGCACCTCCCACCTCAGCGCCCAGGGCTGGAGCCGGCACCTGCAGCCGGCAGCCGGAGGCCGGCTGACGGCACCCACGCCACGGGCTCCTGCCCTCCCCCAGCCTGGTGAGTCTGGGTGTTTTCCTGTTTGCCTCTTACCTTTTGCACTGATCCCGGGGACAAGGGACAGTGACGGCCAGGCTGCTGTCCCTGCAGGAGCCAGGTCCCAGCCTCTGCCCACTCACACCCCAGGGGTATTACCTCGGGGGCTTTCCAGGGCTCACATCTTCCTAATTCTCTTTCCCTAGGAGGGGCTGGAGCCCTGCACCCAGCCGTGCTTTGCTACCAGGTCTGTACCGACCGACTCGGCACAGAGGGGCTGGGGAAGAGAGCGGGGGTTGGCGGAGAACTGCGAGGCTGCGAGAGCCACGGAGCTGCCGAGCCACAGAGCTGAACTGATGGAGGAGAAGAGGGAGCCGGGGCTCTCCCTGCCAGGTTTTGTTTGCTGTTACAGACGTACCAGTGTTTGCCTGCTCTTTGAGGCTTGGTGCGAGCCCAAGGCAGCTGCAGCTGGGAGGATAAACTTGGATGCATATTGTTTGGGGAGGTTGCTGGGTTTTCCACTTCAAAATAGGGTGATACATATACAGTGTGTGTAAGAGGACTGAATTTCTGTTTCATGATCAGATAAAGCTGGTGCTTTTGGGAAGAAGTGAGTGTACCTCGCCGCATGAGTGTTGGTTTTTAAAGCGGCACAAGGACCTGAAGCGTTGATTAGTTGGGTAGGGATGGATGGCCCTAGGACTAGTTGGGAGAAGCTACAGATTTGCTAGCAAAAGGTGGGGACTGCGGAAGGTGTGTGTCTCTTGTCTATAACTGCAAATATATATGGTACAACCCTGCTTGCTTCTGGTCCTATAGGATCCTGATAGAATCACAGTGTCCTGGATGCTGCACTGTTGCAAAATTTCCAGGAGCTAGAGGGAGAAAATGAGTCTATCTTGTGCAATGCCCCGGCCTCCAGAAAGTTGTCTGACCTACTCATCCCTCTAAAGAGCAGCCAGGGAAATAAGCCAGGGAGGTCAGTATATCCATTGCTTTATGGTGGTGGAGAAGCATGTAATCGGCAGAAAATGTGGGAAGGTGAGCAAAATGCTGTGCTAAACTTTGTTACTAGTATAGCATAGGCTTTTTTGTGTCATCAGTTCATGAGAAGTTGCTATAGTACTGTAGTTCAGGCTTGATCAGGCTTGATGAGGCTTGATGAGGCTCTCAGGCTTGATGAGGCTCTGAGCAACCCGATCTAGTTTAGGATGTCCCTGCTTACTGCAGGGGGCTTGGACTAAATGACATTTGGAGGTCCCTTCCAACACAGGTCATGCTAAGATTCTATGATTTTCAAAAGGTATGCATTATTCTATGGTCCCTCGGTTTCTGGTGCTTGGTTACTGATGATTTTGGCAGCAGTGTAAGAGAGAGATTGTTGAAGATGTTTGCTTAGTATACATTAAAATATAGGTTGTTTGATTTGTGAGAGCTGAGAAAATTGGTTTAGGAGACGAGCATCTGTCATTTAACATCCGCCTCTGTTTACTTGATAAATATCACATTTTAACTTCATCAAGAAAGAAAAGTACAGCCAGCCAAAGCAAGTCAGATTGCCCACCTAATGCTGGAGAACAAAATTCCCATTGAGCTCCAAAACTCTGAAGAGTGTCACATGCTCTGAGTACATTACATGATAGAAAATTGCCTCATTTCTTTCTAAACCCCAGGGATCAACTGGAACCCAACATCACCTCATCTTCGCTGAAGCTCAGCTGTTGGAAATAAGCCCAACTCAGGCAGGGAGAGAAAGGACTTTGCTGGAGGTGGCAGTTCCAGCTGGGTTGGGTGCCCGCCGCTGGCAGTGGCAACCAGCCTCACAGAGCAGCCTCCAGCCTGCTTTTGATCAGAAAGACCCATTCTGCTTTGCCTTTGTTGAGAACCAGCCAGGTGTAAGTCAGTTCTGACATTTACAGGGCAGACAGAAGTTACATTAAATGCCAGATGCTCTGCAGCTGCAAGTGGCTCTATTCAAACTCAAATATCAATTTACAACCCTGTTGTGATATCTCCATCATGGTCCTACCTCCCCAGCAGCAGTAGCTGCAACTGCCTCAGCACCCAGATATGCACACTGTGCTCTCCAGCATGTCAGCTTGGCCCCTCTTCAGACCCTACCAGGGTCACACTCTGCATCATGCAGGCAGTCTCATGGACTCACGTTTTACAGCTCTAGCTCCACAGCTATAAGCATTTGGATGTTCAAGAGATTAGGAGTAGGTCTCTCATAGCATAGTCATGCTTAGGGATCGCTTCTGAGGTGGCAGATAGACACGATGTGCATGGAGCCTATCTACACTTGCCTATGCGTCTCCAACCTTCAGTCTCACATTGTGTTCTCACTCCAGGGGTATCTGGGTCTTCCCTAAGCTTGGCTATCACAGCCTTCATCACATGCAGCCTTTTTAAACCAAGAAGCCTTGGTGGCTTAAAGCTTTCTTCCCTAATTCCGCCTGAAATCTTGACAGAGGCCCTGTGACAGAAATACCTCAACTTTTTCCTTCTGGAGGTGGATCTCAGGGTCAGTGCTGGGCCAGTTTTCCTTTCACTCCAGAGGGAAGATGCCAGCACAAACATAATGGCTTCCAGGGATTTATTTTTTACTTTTCCTTCTAGAGAGCTGTTTTCCATCTCTAGGAGGTCTCCCTTCCCTCAGCTGTGCCTCATGGCTCTTGCCCAAGCCAGAGAGATTTAAGGGAGCAGCAAGTACTCCTATATAGGTATGGTGGGAGGTGTTTAGGCATTGAGCAGTGTGAACAGACTCTGGTGTGCTTGGAAATAAGCAGAATAGGACTTGTTCTTCTCTATGCAGGGGCCCTTTGGCTATATGAGGAACAGGGTTAGTGGGTTTAGTTGGGGTTTTTTTGCACTAGTGGGGTGTCACCACTGCAAGGAGCAGTTCACCTGTGTAAGTACATCCCTGGAGAAGCTTTTGCATTGATTGTTGTCCAGGTTAAAGGTATCCCAAGTATTAACAGCCAGCAGACAAAGAAAGTAAACGCTGTGTAGGATCTTCAGATCTTCACTGAAGTTATATCGCATGCACGGTTTTATACCTGCTGAGAACCTGTTCATTTGGAAGCAATATTTTAAATGCTTTGGAAGGGGTGGTTAAGCTGCATTCAGATGCTTTTCCTCCCTTCACTGACCATGGAAACTGTAGGCTATACCCATCTGACCACATAGAGACATTTATGGTGTAGATCTGTCTACTAGAGTCCTGCTTTTGTCCATTCCTCAACTCCTGAAACCTGTCTGTGATATCTTGTCTGCCGTTCTAAAACCATGCTCTCCATGAAGGTATCACACTGAGGAGGTCCCCCTCCATTTCCCACAAGAAAACCATGGCGTGAAAAAGAGGGCAAGTGGAAGATGACAGTGAAGAAATAAACAAGGTTCGGTACGGGCCAGCTCCAGTGGTGCTGCTTGGCACCATGGACCATGGCCAGTGGGGCAGTAGATCATTGCTGACACCTGATGGAAGATGAGTTTGGGCAATGCCAGCAGTACACCTACACTGCCAGGAAACCCATGTGCTGGAAAGCAACCTGCATTGAGACCATTGCTTTTGCTTTGGACTTCTGTCACCTGTGTTTAGAGTAATGGATGGATAAGCAGCAATGCATATGAGAGCAGGCTGTGGCCCAGGCTGCTGGCAACCTTAGGGAATACCACCAGAATCACTGGCCAGTGAAAAATTTGCTGAACTGTTCAGCTTTGCCCCAGGTCATTTTCAAGATGGGCAGTTCACTGCTCAGTGCTTACGCCTCCCAAGAGAGATAGGAGGGATGACCCCTTGGCATGCACTGAAACCTCCTGTGGGATGGTGTGGGATGGAGATCACGACCACAGGTGAGATCCTGGTTACCAGGATGCAACCTGGGTAAACCAGGTTGCTGATTTTGGGTTGGGCACGATGTTACTCAGAGCTCCTCGGGGAAGCCCCATGAGGGGTCTGATTGTGATTTGCAGCCTATGAGCAGTTGTCTGGGGAGAGTAGTGGGGAACAGAAAGCCACTCTGGATATGTTCAAAACAAACAGTTTTAGAGACAATGAGATGTGACCATCTCTCATGGAGTAGGTCAGTGACACAGGTTGTTCTTCCCAGTCCTATGTACTTCAGTTCTAAACCAGTCCCAGTATGCATTTCAGTGGAATTTCATAGGACTTACGCAGTGGTGGCTGTAGCCTTTAGGCTTCTTGAGACTTCAGGATGAGATTTCTTGGGGAACAGGAGAGTGCTCTTTCCCTCCCTTAATCTCTCCCGTTATTGCCATCTGATGTGCTTATGGAGATTGGGCTGCTCAGGTCCCTGCTGGCTTCCAGCTTAGCTGATGTAGAACCAATCAAGAAGTGGGCAATAACACACAACCCTCAGAAACCTTCCAAAAGAATATAGGAAAGTAGCTGAGGATATCCAACCTCAAAATGTCAATTCATCAGCACCTGAAGTGTCTTCAGTGGTACTGATAGTTATGAGAAATGATTGCCTGTCTTTCCAGAAAAAGTTGAGAGATTGAGTGAAATTCTTCCTTGATTTGTCTTAAAGTTATTGCAATGATTTGTTAGCAGTTTTACATTTTACAGTGTCGACACGTTCTACACGCTTAGGAGGAGTCATCTCAGATAAAGGTTCATACGTCTTTTTCTCTTCCTTTCCTTTTTAAAGGATCTGAAAACAGCTGTGAAATGTGAATAGATTTTAACTATTAAGCCCAAGCTGCCAAGATGTTATTTCCTGTAGCTTTGACTCACGCAACTCAAGAAATAAATTGGATCAGAATATTGTTTTGTACAGGCGATTTTTGTCTCCTTCTGCCACCCCCAGGCTCAGCTCTATTTAAAGCCAAAATATCAAAGCATACTCTTATGTGTACACATTTTTCCTGCTGGTGAGGCATCTCATCACAGGAACTGCTTGCTTGGAGCAGGATGAGTCTGAACCTACAGGAGCCTGACCTGGGTTCCCAGTGGTCACCCATTTGCTTGGGGAAGAAGTTTGATGTCATCTGGTGTGGGCTGATGCCACTCATGTTCCCCAGGGTTATATGGTGAGAACAGGGCTTTCTCCACATAAATCATCCTGGGCTGAGCATTTGATTTTCAGTGAGACCCAGCCCTAAATCTGTGACTGCACAGCTGGGAGGTCTAGCAAAAGGGTTCCGACTAAAAATCAGCACATGCAGTTGCATTAGCTATTAATTTATGTGAGCAAGTTTAACCATATTCATGTCTGCATTAATTGTGTATTTCATTCAGCTGCCAACAGCACCTGCTAGCACAGAACATGCCAGGTACATAACTGTTCTTCATATGAGGGATGGCAAGTCATAAGATCAGTGTCTTCTTTTCGCTTCCTCTGTCTCAGCATCTCCTTTTACAGCATTTATGACATAGCAAGACATCAACAATTCAAAGTAGCCCCCAGATACATCTCATCTCATCTACTGCAGTGTCTTTACTGGCAGCCGGAGGCTGTGTGCACAGCTAAACTCTCTCCCATGCAGAGGTCCTGCACAACATCTATGCATCATTAATGTCGCCCTCATGGAGAGATGTAATTGCTGCCTAGGCCTTTTGGTGGCTTTCTGCCCAAGGGTTCATTTCATTCTTGATGTATTATAAATGATTATAATGTAGTACCTCTTAAATAAACCAAAACAACAAAAGGCAAGTATGCTGGAGAGGCTTTTGCTAACATGCTGGCCTGCTCTCACAGATTTAAAACTGTAGAAAGCCCTGACAGCCATCTTATGTGATTACAAGATTGCTGTCACAGAAGTCACCTTGAATAACAGTACCTCATTCAGATGTGCTAAGGGCAAAACCAGAGGGAGACTGTTGTCTTAATTTTCTAGAGACATTTAAATTAGGCATTGTAGTGAGATTGTCAGTCATGTTACCTGGCTGCTGAGGCTTTGGGACTGCAGTGCTGATAGGATTGCTCTTATTAACTGATTTACAGCTGACATTGGAAAGGGGAAAAGGACCTTTCAGCTTCTTGTCGAAGACTGTCAATGCAGAGTGCCATGTCTAGGAGGTTCTGGATGTCCAGATAACACCATTCTTGGTGTTATCATCTCCCATTCCTGACCTACAGTGATGCCAGTAGAAGTCATCCTAACCAGGCAATAAAATACTGGTTGTATATCATTTAGTTTGGAGGGAAAAACAATGAACTACCTGGGAAAGGATTGCTAGTGTGTTGGAGGGAGGATGAAGGGAGATGCTTTTCCTTTCCACTGCTGTGTAGGCAGTTACCGTAGACTCCTTCTGTGTCCACTACCTGGACAAATGCCCTTTGGAAAGTTTCATTAAATTAGTGTGGGATATGTTTCTGTCAGAGGTTTGATTGCTTAGTTTTGCATGGTCTACATCATGAGAGCTGCAGAAGAAAAGTGAGACTCCTCAATAGGGGTGGACGAGAGGAGCTTCCTGTAGGTACTGAGTGATTTTCACTCATTGAAGATAAGGTACAGAAGTTCTGTTTCCACATTCAATCCTTCAGCTGAAAGTAGAGGAGAGAGGACAGGGGAAAACCATGATCCCATTCTTCAAAGCCAGAGGCAGTTGCTGCAGAATGGGAGTGAGATACTCACGCCTGTGGGGGACTCGTGGGAGAAGTCATGAGCTTTAAATAGCAACATGGGAGGCCTGGGTGAGGTATCTGGGGGAGAAGCCAACAGCCAGGGCTGCTGCACACCACAACAGGCTGTGTGAAGACTGAGGAGGTTTTGAAAGGCAAGCATTTATGGGGCATGGACTCAGCCTAACTAGCCTGGCTTAGAAACAGGAGGTAAAGACATCCTGTCAGACCTGTCTAGCCCCCGTTTCTGCTCCAGCTCCAAGGCACCTTTCTCACTGAGAAGGAGAGACAGTAAAGGGACACAGAGAAATTGCATCTTTATCTGATGGCATGACCCTTATCTTTATTTTTTTCTAGCTAAACTAGAATTAAGGAAGAAAGAAGTGTGAAGGACAGAACAAGATGTTGGTGCTATCTAATGACACAGCCTTGAATTCACTTCTCTCCAAGCTGCTTCAAGACTACATGGAGCAGACAAATAGCTCCGCACCTTCCCAGGTCAGAAGTGCCAGTAGCAACCTGGAAATCATCTACGTGCTGATGATGATTGGCCTCTTTGGCTTCTTCACAGTAGGAGTTATGCTGACCAACATCCGTGCCAGGAGGCTGGAGGATTCCCACGACCCCTACAACACCTACATTGACACAGACATTTGGCACAAGAAGGACAGGCAGTATTTTCAAGCCAAGCTCATAGAAAATTACAAGCTGTGCTGTGTCTTTGAAAACCAGCTGGCTGTGGAGCAGCCAAGCATGCAGATTCCTGAGGCAAAGTCTTCCTAGCAAAATGTGAGAAAAGATAGCACTTTGCACGGGAACAACCCAACCAATACTGGGTATGAACCAGGCTAGCTGCTTACCCATCTGCAGAGCCACAGGCACTGGCCTCAGTCAGGCTGAATAACTGATGGTGAAGCTGATGGGTCTGTGATGGCCCTGGTGCTGCAAAAGTGCCCAGCCACCAGTACCTTGTTGCAATCACTGTAAGGTCAAGGACAGGGAACATGCAGTGGGAATATCATGGACTCATCAGCTTCACCTAGTGAAAAAAAGCAAATGTTGGCATTGACATTGTGAATGCTTGCAGTAGTTTGTGTAATTAGAACCAAACGGGATCAAACACAAGCTAGAGGCATTAACTGCCAAGTATGGTTTAGGCAATCATTTTCAAGTAAGACAAGTTTCTTCCAAGAAAAAGTAGCTGAAATATTTCATTTGCATTTTTGTCCGACATAGAATGATCATTTTATAAATTGTACAGTGGATTACCTATTTCTTTCAGAATCATGCACCTCTTTGAGATAAGATTTTAGAAAAAGATTCCTTTTTTTTTCTGAAAACAATTTCTGTGGAAAAATGCAGATTTTGGAGGGAAATTTTTTTAGTGACTGTCCATAATTCCTAGCAGGTACCCCAGACCAGTCTTGCCAGCCACTTTTGGTTTCCCTTCTCATGAATGGGGATTGATACTGGCAGCAATAATCACATTTGTACAAAGATTCAGCAGCTCACAGGGTCTATGCCATGCAAGTGTGTAATGTTTTGAGAGTTTCAGTCACATTTAATTTTTGCACAAGACCTCTTAGGTCTTGCCCTTGATTGGAAAGTGAATTTCCACTCCATGGAGAGCAGTTCCAAAAATGTCTGATATTTAATCACTAGTGCAGCTTGTGTCTGTGCTTAACTTAAAGCCCATGAGCTGCTCCTCCAGCTCCCAAGAGCAGCCTCCCTCAGTATAGCTATTTATCTACTGCAGTATCCAGCTCAATGTCCATCCCAGCAAGGTTTTCCCGCCCTTGGTCTCCTTATATAAGCCCTCCTTCAGCAGGCCATGTCTGCTGAGCCATGGGGGCATGGTGATAGCTGAACTCAGCCTCTGCAGCAGCAACTATCATCTTTCTCTGTTAAAAGGGAGAAATACAGCTCCCCTGGACATTCTGTTACTCAAAATAGCAACCTTGCCAGCTTGAATCCTGTTCTCTTGTTTGGGATCAAAGCAGCAATGGTCTGGGCAGGAGGAGATTTCATTTCTGCTTTGCAGATATGCATCCCATTTTTAGCTACTAGGGAGGAAAGAAAAATGGGAAAGGCTTGAAAGAAAGTCGTGCAGAGCAGCCGCTTCAAAGGCAAGGCAAGGGCAGATAGCTACCCAAGTATTTGGACGTACAAGCAATACCAGCCACAGCATTTCCCTTTTCCATTCGTAGGTTCTTCTTTAGCACTGCACTTTCATTAAAGTAATGTTGCAGCCATGTCTGTATTCCCAGAACACATAGGACAATTAGAAATGCAGGGTACTTTTAAATAGATATATATATATATGGTGCTTACCATTAAGCTGAGGACAAGATACATGTTTTCAGTGTCTTGAACAACTTGAAAAATCTCCGTCAGCTTAATTATCCGAGTCACTTTTTCCTCTGTAAACCGAAGCCAAGCTTTAGAAAAATGTTGACTACTCAGCTTGGGCGCTGCTCTTTTGGGATCTCACCATGCAGTCTGTTTATTGTGTGCATTTCTCTTCCTCTGTGACAGTGCAAATGTTCTTGATTGCTGCTTCTCCAAAGGCAGGCCTGCAAAGCATTGCTGACAGTGTTTAAACTTGTATCAAATATAGCCTTTAATTACATTGAAACCTGTGAACATTAAGGTTGCCAAAAGGGCTCCCCCTGCAGCTCCCCCTCCACCCCAGGTTTTCAGGTATTTTGGGTCTAGGCTCTTGCTGGTCGCCTTATTTTAATAGCTCCAATGTAGTTAGTTGTGACAAGGATGATTGTCAGCATTTGTTGACTTCCGCTTTTTTTTTTTCCCCCAACTCTGTCATTTTATTTATTTTTCAAAGAGGAGAACCATTGTGCCTTACTCATAACACCTTCCCGTGTCACCAGATTGCAGGCTACGAACCACCCTTCAGTGGCAGTTGTGGACTCCCACTGGGGGCTTTCATATTACCTTTCAGTCTTGCAGCTCTCTTTGTAGTTCTCTTTTCCCTCCTATATTTTTACTTGTACAAAGCAATAAAATATGAATTACAAACTGTACTTGTGGCCTCAGATGTTTTTTTCTCCTAACCTGTTTCACAAGCTCACACAAAGGGTGCTGATACTACCTGACGGGCACCCACTCACCCGTCTCCTTTCTACACCCTATTAACCAGGGCCAGGCCTGGGTGCTGGAATATCTCTCGGTACACCTAGATCTAGAGAAATATCAAGATGTCAGGAGCAAATTCTTCACCTCAGGTAAACTCCCAGGGTTTGCAATACCCTGGGCAAGCTTGACTCTGCTGTTTGGTGCAGCGATCCTGGTTGCACACAGCTTTCCACTGTGGCCAGAGCAGCACCTGCCCTAGAGGAAACTGGGTTTTGTTGCACCCCTTTCCAAAATGACACTGGGCCAGGCAAAAGGGGAGAAATAGCAGTGGGGTAGTAGTCACCTCAGCAAAAGGGGAAGGTCTTGTGGCCACCTGGAGCCCAGTGGCTCTGCACAAGGCAGTGGTGAGGTAGCTAGACCTCAGGGGATGCTCTATTGATGCAGATTTTTTAAAGCTAGAAAGGATTATTCTGATCACAGAAGACGTAGGAGTACAAATCAAGAGATCTTCAGAGTTCAGGTCAGCCATGCCTCTGCATGCACTCCTTGGAAAAGCTCTGACATCACTTTCTATATAGCTCTGGATTATGTAATAACAGTTTAGGAGACGTAAAGTGTGAGCCAGAGTACAGCCTGCATTGCCGAGCATCCTCCAGGGCTTGTAAACACAGCTCCTGCTTCCTCTGTCATCACCCCTGACTCATGCAGGATGGCTGACACAGGACCCATCTCTGACTTCATGTAATAGGAAGAAGAGCATTCACTGGCCAAGGAGTGCCTAGAAATGTGTGATTAGTTCACTCACTCATCATATTTGCCACAGACCAAAGGCTGGCAACAAACCTGTCATATGTATAATTACCATCGCATCGAGT
>WUAM01000089.1:2864648-2893459 GCA_024336885.1 Actenoides hombroni
CCTTCCTTCCTTCCTTCCTTCCTTCCTTCCTTCCTTCCTTCCTTCCTTCCTTCCTTCCTTCCTTCCCCCAGCTCCAAGCATCTTTCCTCTTCCCTCCTGAACTTCTTTCAGTGACAAATGACATAGGCAGTGTATTACTCTGCATCCAGGTTCTCCTCTTTATTTATCCACCGGAGTGGTTGGCATTTTGGGGGATTTGCAGAGACTTAAGTAGTCTGTGAAATTTTAGAAAAGGAGAAAAGGGATGTTGCAACCTGGTGTGCTTATCAAATGTATTTGTGGTTTTATTCCACATTATAGTTTCCATTTAACAAGGAGAGCAAGCCTGCACCTACTGCAGGGACCCAGCCAGTGTGTACCGGTTGGTGGCCAGCTACATGGATGGATGCTCCTGGCCTGTTCTGAGGAAACACATTAAACACCACTGCAGGTGGTTCAGGCTAACACATTTTATCTGGAAACCTTCAGGGGAGGGGAAAGAGGAAACAGGCCATTACAGTGGCAGGGACAACATGGGGCAACTTGTTAAACTACCTGGCCTGCTGCCATTGTGTGTGGTTGTACTGCGATGCCTCCCTAGATCACGGCCTTACACTAATGCTCCTCCTCTGTTGACACCTCCTTCTTCCATTTTTGGGACATTAAGGCCAGATCCTAGACAGCCGTTTCCAGCTGCCCAGCCTATGGTTTCAGAGATGTCTAACTCAAGGTCAATGTCTGAGAAGCTCATCACAACAATGGTCCAGAAATAATGCCCTGAAGAGTAACCACCCCACCACAGCTGCATCTCTCCCAGGGACTGCAGTCACAGGGCAGCTAGCACGACTTCTCCAATGCTGTTAGCCCTCTCTGTGCCTTCCTCTTCCACCTACTCTGATGTCTGACTGCAATCAGGCATGACACATGGCAGCAAAAAAGGTCTTTGTCAAGTTTTGTAGATATTTTCAGCATGATCACAGATTATGCCAGTCTTCAGTGTCCCTCTGCACTTGGTTTTCCTGCTCCAGCTCATGTCCTCCTGTGGGGAGGGCACTGCTTGTCCTCTGGTGTCACCAGCAGCCATCAGCCACAACCACAGGCTGCCTCATGTTGTCCCAGGGTGATGTTGTCCTCGGCAGGAGCTGCTTAATGTGTTGCCTGTGCTGGAAACAGGATGTGAAGCACAGGATGGGAGTGGCAATATCTTTTATTGCTGTCCTGAAGGTGATACTACTCAAATCGTATTGCCATGTGTTTGGACAGGAGCCAAAAATATGAACATCAGACCACAAAAATTGTGGATCTTCTTTGCTTCGTAGGTGCAATTAAAGGGCAATATTCAGAATTTTACTGTCAGTAGATGAGTCACAAGCAGTAAAACCTAGCCGTGGTTCTGAGACAACCAACTCCTGAAGCGGTTACCTCTGTGCAGAGCCTGCATGTGATATTAATCAAACAACAAAGCACAAATGAGCCCACAGAGCTTGGCAATGCTCTTGTCTGAAACACACTTTGTTGGGAGAGGACAGGTCCTGGCAGCTCTGGCTGCCACGGCTGCCTCCTGGTGATGTGGAGTCACAGCAGCACTCAGCATTAGAAAATGAAATTTCCTGGCAAAGGGTGTCTGAGAATGATAGGAGAGCAGCAAAAGCTGTGGAGGTCTGCTACACTGGAGTACTGAGAAAGCTAAATGCATTTAGAAGGATCATCCAACAAATGTTGGAAAAACTATAAAAAAGAAAAAAAAAACCAAGATACTAAACTTAACTGCCTGAGAATTTTATCATCAGAATCACCCACAGTACAATATCTACTAACATCATTTGTGCCATCTGACTCACATTGCACATCTCACAGAAGTCAGAAGCTCTTTCCTTTCATCTGATGTATCCAATGTGCAAGTAGCTCTTCAGGGTTCACTTCTGTTGCTGAGGAGGAGTATTGGGAATACCTAAAGGTCCTGTAGGAAAAGCAGTTAAGAAGGAGCGAGCCACATGACTGCAGTGCAGTGCACAGGCAAGGAGCAGAGACTCCTGAGGAGATGTGCCAGCACCATGCTGCTTCTACTTAGCCTGTCTCTACCACCACATAGTCCCAGTGTATGATCAGGGCTGCAATAACATTTTGCATAAATACTCAAGGATTCAGATGAGTTTTTTCTCACACCTACACGAGCACAGAGAGAGAGAAACAGGTCACCAGATAACCAGGACTAGCCCAAGGCCTGTTATTACAATAGCAAAATGAAAGCTCTGTCTCATTCTTAGCCACAGAAACTTGGGCAATGCGATTCATGACATGGTCTGACCTGCACGAGAGGCAATGTGTGCTGACCTGCACTGAGGCCATTCCTGCAGCCCTCACCCTCAGCCACAGTGAGAGAGTGTCCCTCCTCAGTCTCTTCTAGGAAGGCTAGATGACCCAGCCACCACTGCGAGGTAGCTGAGAGAAGGACATGACAGGTTACTGTCTTGCCCAACTAGAGTCCTAGGAAGGGGGTTTCTGCTTAAAATAGCTCAGTAGTTTAACAAATCCTTCCCAGCTCTTGCCTAGCTCTCTGCAAACTCAACATATTTCTCTGTCAATGTTGGCTCCTCCAGTTCCCTGCAGAGCAGTTCTCCTGTTGGTGCTGCCTCATGGGCAAGTCAGGCCTGCCCCTAAAACAGCTTAGAGCCCTCCTGTGAACAGCAACCCCCAGGAGGCTTGCTGGGAAAGGAGCACCCTACAGCATCCCTGTCTTGGGGATGGTTCATTTCTGTGACTGTCAGGGTGTGACCTAGAATTTTTTTGAGGAGTCATAGAGTTAGCGTGCAAGGAACCACATGGGACTGAGGTTCTCAGTACCCCACTGTCCCCAGTGACCAGTGTGGTCTGCTTGCAGGACTCAGCCACGTGACGAATGCTCTGTCACTCATCTTAGATCCAGACATTCCTTCATCCCACTTCCTCTGAGGCAGGCAGGTTGCCCTGGCTCAGCAGGAAATATCACTTGAAGGTATGATCCACCTTATATCCTACGGGGGTGAGAGAATGGAAAACAAGCTAGCACGCTACAGAGGAAAGTGTGCATGGGAAATGCTTCAAGTCTGAAGCTCATTTGGGCTTGTCCAGGTGCTTCAATAGCATGATGAATCTTCCGTTCTTGGCTTACTCCAACCCATAGGATTTTAAAGAGGTATCTGTCTGTCTTGGTCATGTCCTGCATGTGCTTCCAAGTGTCCTCATCCTGGAAGTGGGGAAGCACAGAGATTTATTTCAATATTCACCAGCTCCTAAACCCCCTCCAGGACTTTGAGTCTCACTATAGTGTTGGCAACACTCGCAAATCCAACATCTGTGCAAAAATATGACTAAAATAACTTTGCTGATGTGTATTGTTTCCTTATATTACCTCTTTTAAAAAATTAAACTTTAGTAACAAGAGAATCCAATCCTCAGCTGATGTGTCCTGGCCTATCTCCTATAAAGCTGATGGAAACTTCCTAGCTTATTCTGGGGTCCATATGCCTTCACTGAAAGACTGTCAGAATTACTCCTTCTGGCCCTGCTGTTACATTCATGCTCCAAACGAATTCCCTCATCCTTCATTCATTTTTAAAGGAAAGGTGTCACCTGGCACCAGCACAGACTTCCAGGGCTGTGGGTGGAGGAAGGAAGCTGTCACCATTAAGCAGGCACTGAGTACTTCTTCCTGATCAAGGGACATGGTTGTGGCTGCATGCCTCTCTCCATCCACACTGCAATGGGTTGCAGTCCTGTGGCTCACTCCCATAATTTCAGCCCTCCTCCTTACCTGGACATTTTACGCTACCCCAGCCCCTTCAGTCTCATTATCAGGAATGGTACCTGGATGTTTCCTCTGGGTGACATGGGACCCTTGCTGTCCTGATTTGGGAAGAAGAAGTAGGAATCCTACATTCTTTGCCTTAGTATGACTGAGGGGGCACAGAACTTTTACAGTTGTCAGTTTAGAGGCTGATGTTAATCCCAGTTATTAGAAAGCAAGCACGTTGTGCTAAGAGATGGACTTGTCATCCTTCAGGGCTGCCTGTCTGTCTCCTTTGGGTAGGGAAGTTCTCTGTAGAGTCCCAGGCAGGGAAACAAATCCCACTTCTGGTGTATGCTTGAACCTGTGTTGCTCATACTCCCAGGTTGTGCAGGTGATCAGATGGCCATCACCACCAAGGGGCTTGTTATCAGTGTTTATAATTTTACATCTCCATTTGATTTTGTTTCCAAAAAAAAAAAGGACAATCAAATCTAGGGAAGAGATATGAAAACAGGTGGGTATTCCATCTCCATGTTCCAAGTAGGTAGGGAGGATGGGGACAGGAGCTGCAAAGGAGCTGTGCTGGATGGAACAAAAGGACAAGGTGTGGGGCTCACCTGTCCCTAGCCCTGACCACACTTCCTCCAAAACTGGAAGCAAGATAGAAACTTCAGTGTAGTGCTGGGTCTAATCTGATGAGCCTTGCAGAGAAGGTGGCTAATTAGCCATGTTGTAGGGCCACACTGAACCAGTTACGCCGCTCCCTGGCCCTTGCTGGCATCTCCTCCTGGCTCTGCACTGTGTCCTGCTGGCTCATTCACAGACAGACCGGGTCTCCAGCTCTGCTCAGTGCAAGACCAGACAGACAGGTCTGCTGGTGTTTTGTGCTTTCTGCTGGATCTCAGCCCTTAGAGGGCTGGTGGCTTTATACCAGTAATACTCTGCACCACATTTTGCTTTGAGAGCTGGAGGTTAGCTGTAAAACAGCTTCAGGAGTTTAATAGCAGTGTGGGTTATACATGAATGGGGGAAGGTACATGATGGACTTTAACAAACCTCTCTTTCCCCATCATCCTTTTTGCCTGGGAGCCCTCAGGTCTCCTTCCCTCCAACCAGTAGCTCCATGCTTCTGATTTTCTTTCTATTTCTGCATTTGTTAGCCAAAGGTGCAGCTTGCCTAACAAGCTGCTGATACTTTTCAAAGCACTGTGTGTTATCCAGCGAAGATTAGACATATGAAAAAAATGAATAGTTTGAATTGAGTCCCACAGCAAGATTTATGAATCTGTCTGACCACAATTTAATAGCAATAGCTGCTGCCGCTTCCTGAAGGCAGAGATACCTTGCTGTCATGGGGCCCTGCTTACCCTCGCCTCTATCAGTCCTTCTCCCTCCTGCTTTCCAAGAAAGGAAAAACAGCTGGCTTTAGCATGAGCTCTCCTCCTCCCTCAGACACCTTCAGTTGTTCTGAAATAATCCCCATTATTTTGTGGCACAAAATAATCCCACACCAGCAGTCACCCATGGCTGCCATGGCAAAGTCTGAGTTAAATTAGAGATGTTGCAAGCTGCTGTTGGTGTTATCTTGAAAGGAGATTTGGCTGTGAAGGGGTGTAACTCGTGCTGTTTTGCCATGGAGAGGGTGTATGAATGGAATAAAACACCCATGCCCAGCTGGCAGAACAGGATATAAGATGCTGGGGCAGGAAGATGCAAGATGAAAGATAGCAAGGTTGCTTCATCCAGAATCCTCTTTCCTATTCCTGGCTACTTTCTTTCCCCATCCTTTCACCAGAAGGGTAAAGCAGGATGAGAAGAGATGTAAGTGTGCACTGAACAAGGAGATTCAACTGCATAGCCTCTTTCCTCTGACACAGTGGGGTGACGTCAGCCAAACACACCTGGGGGGCACTACGACACTGTTATTTTTCTTTCCCACTTCTGAGAGCTGCTGACTTTAAAAATGACATATCTATGATGAATAACAAAAATTCACCCCAGGCCCATAATTCACTCTTAACATGGGCTCTGTCCAGCAGCAAGCACCGTCCCAGAGCAGCCTTTATGGTTTACCTTGCCCAGTCTTGAGGCAACTGAGTCCTCATCCATGTTATTCTCATCCCCTGGACAGTAAGGGAACATATATGGCCACTTGCCTGGAGCCATCATGTAGTGGGAGCTTCACAGGCCCATAGTATCCTGTTACCACATTGCTTTGCTGACACTCCCTCATGCATAATGTGCCCTTGATTACTTGCTAGAGGCGAGAGGCAGAGGCCACTCCTCTCCTATGCTCCTTAAATAGTTAAATGCATTGGTCAACTGGGAGCAAGTCTGACAGCGGAAAGAGGTGCTGCTCCCAAGACAGAGCCAGATCTGCATGTAAGTAAGATGTTTGATAGGTGTAACGTTTCATAGCTGTTGTTATGGTGTCTGGGGTGTCTGCAGCTTCCTCTGCTTAGTGACAAGCAGGCACTGGTTTAAATTTTCCTTTCAAGTTTTCCATTATTTTGGATACACTTACTAGATTTTAGGGTTTTTTTCTTAAAGTCTTGTTCTTTGAAAATCCTCTCTGTTTAACACTTAAGCTACTAGTAATTTATTTATATATTTTTTTTATTTAGCTAGATATGGCATTATACATGTAGTTCTGTGTGTGTTTTTATATTTCTGTGTGTGTGTGTGTAGAAAGAGGAGTTTATGAACACATATCTGTGTGCATGGATTTATGCCTACGAGTGATGTACATCTCTAGTTGATATGTGTAGGACACACTTTTGCACACATACAAAAAATGGTCAACATGGAAAAAAGATCCTTAGGTTGTGGAAAAACAGTGGAGAGGAGAGTTAGTAGAAAGAGGATGAGTCCTATTATGGAAAAAAAGGCTGATTTCTAACCTGTGTGTCTAATACAATGTTGGGGGGAAAGTAGCGATACAGAAGTTTGAAGCCTGGGGGGTTGCTGATCTGGCATCCCAGTATCTTTCCAGCACTGTCTGTGTGCATGTGGTGGGGGTGTGGGGTGGTGAATGTGCACATATACACGGACAAATGACACATGGCCTTATTTGTACAAAACCGTCTGAAGCCTGTTTTCTGTCTCCTAGAGTCCTGGTGTGGCACAATGGCAGCCACTAAAGGCAGATCCTACCCTAGACTTCTTTCTCCTCATTTTCGGGTGAATATTCATGTTCTGCCTTTCTGCAGCATTGCACTTGTGCTCAGCCCTCACAGCCTGCCAGTTACAAATCCCCACTATGCCGTGTGCCTGGCCTAAAGAGAATTAGGCAGCTATTAAAGTTAACGGGTTATACTCTGCCCTTTCGACTTGCTATGTCATTTGCCTCAAGCCTCTCATTATTGTTTTCTGGGGATTGGTATTTGTCGTTGTTGGTAGCTCTTGCTTTTCTGTTGTATTTTGTATGGGAGGGAAAAACTGTTAGAAAAGAATAAATGCATATTCCCCCCACCAATGTTTTCTGTACAGATAGGATGTTAAGGTAGTGAAGTGGCACATGGCTCAGCAATACTCACAGTTGCAGATATTTTAAGTGTTAGTCCAACATTTTTAACTAGTTTCACTGTTCTTGAGCAGAAAATACTGAAGCAAACTGATGTAATCTCTAAGCCTGTGGAGGAAAAGGTTATTGGGAATGGTCAACGTGGATTTATCAAGGGGAAATCATGGTTAACCAGTCTGATAGCCTTCTATGATGGCATGACGGGCTGGGTAGTTGAGGGGAGAGCAGTGGTTGTGAGCCTGAACTTCAGCAAGGCTTTTGACACTGTCTCCCACAATATCCTCATAGGTAAGCTTATGAAGTGTGGGTTAGATGAGTGGACAGTGAGGTGGATTGAGAACTGGCTGAATGACAGACCTCAGAGGGTTGTAATCAGCAGTGCAGAGCCTAGCTGGAGGCTTGTAGCAAGCAGAGTTCCCCAGGAGTCACTACTGGATCCAATTTTGTTCAACATATTCATCAATGACCTGAAAGACGGGAGAGTGTACCCTCAGCAAGTTTGCTGGTGGTACAAAACTGGAAGGAGTGGCTGATACACCAGAGGCTGCACTGACATTCAGTGAGACCTGGACAGGCTGGAGAGTTGAGTGGAGAGGAGCCTAATGAAGTTCAACAAGGGCAAGTGTAGAGTCCTGCACCTGGGGAGAAATAACACCACTTACCGGTATGGGTTAGGGGCTAACCTGACAGAAAGCAGCTCTGCAGAGAAAGACCTGAGAGTCCTGGTGGATAACAAGCTAACCATGAGCCAACAACGTGCTCTTGTGGCCAAGAAGGCCAGTGGTATCTTGGGGTGCATTAAGAACCATGTGACCAGCAGGTTGAGGGAGGTTCTTCTCTCCCTCTACTCTGCTCTAGTGAGGCCACATCTGAAGTACTGTGCCCAGTTCTGGGCTCCCCAGTTCAGGAGAGACAAGCACCTACTAGAGACAGTCCAGCAGTGGGTTATGAAAATGATGAGGGCACTGGAGCATCTCTCTTACGAGGAAAGGTTGAGAGACCTGGCATTGCTTAGCCTGAAGAAGTTTGAGAGGTCATCAGTGCTTAAAAATATCTAAAAGGTGGGTGTCAAGAATATGGGGTCAGACTCTTTTCAATGGTGCCAAGCAACGGGACAAGAGGCAACAGGCACAAAATGGAACACAGGGAGTTCCATTTGAACATAAAGAAAAATTTCTCTACCTTGAGGGTGACGGAGCACTGGAACAGGCTGCCAGAGAGTATGTGGAGTCTCCTTCTCTGGACATATTCAAAACCTGCCTGAATGCAGTCTTGGGCAACCTGCTCTAGGTGAACCTGCTTTAGCAGAGGGTTGGACTAGATGTTCTCCAGTGGTCCCTTTAACCCCTACCATTCTGTGATTCTGTGCTATTGTGATTGCATGATTCTGTATTCCTCAGAAAGCAGTGTCTGAGAAACTGTGCATCAAAGCACTATGTTTCTGGAATCAATTTCAAAACCCCAGCCATTTGTACACATTGCTAAAGGATCAGTTCCAGTACAGTGGCAGCATGAATTGAGGAGCCCATGCCAAGAGACTCCAAAGGGCAGTGTGGAGCTGTGGTTCCTAACTGGAGATTATCTTCCTGAATGTGAGAGAAATGTTCCATCTAGCCACTGCCCTGTTTCCAAGAGTCTGGAGAAGAGCTTGAACTGACCCATAAAGCAATATAATGTATACAAAAGAAGCCCCTCAACAAAATGCAGGCATCAGTAGGCACTGGAAGCAATAAATGTGGATAACAGCATTCAAACCTTAGCCTCACTTTTATATGATAGCAAATGAGTACAGTTGTGGCAACTGAGTACAGGATGGTCTAAGAGTGGGCAGAGGCTGGATTGCTTGGAGTTTTTTGCAGTGGGATTGCAGAAAGTTATGAAGTTCATCTATCAAGAAGAATGAGGACCACTGGTATATCTCTGAACTTCGGTCCTCCGCAACGTGTTGTAGCTCATCATGACATTAGCCACAAACCACAGGGCAGCCAGTTTAGCAGACTAGGCTGGAGAGGCAGAGAAGGGAAATGTCAGTTTGGGGAGCAATGGAGAAAATCTTTTTATCAGAAAGACCATTTAATTTCAGTAAGTCTTTTTCAGAATGAAATTTTCACCTAGTGTTCATCCAAGGTATAGATCACTTTTTTTCACACTGTGCCCTCTGAGAGGGGAACACCAAGACAGATTTCACTTCTGCAGGGTATTGTGAGCACTCATACTGCAGCCTAATACATGTAGCCAGATTGGGCCTGTATGAAAAGAAGAGGAGTTGTATAATCTGTGGGCAGATTACTTGTATTTGGCTCAAAATCTGGATGGGATCTCACCTTTGTATTTTTCTGTATAGACCAAAAAATCCTGGTGAGCTAAAAGCCATACTCTACCTGAACCATGTGGTCCCACACACCCACTGTTGCTGCAATTTATGCTATTCCCCTGGTACATCTCCAGCTCCCGTGCGGCAGTCATAAATCTCTGCATGCCTCTGTGAATAGGTCCCGTGTAAAGCCTGCACTGAACTCACACAGCTGCCCGACGTAGTTATTTGGCTATTAATAGATTCCAGGAAGACCAGTCACAACCCAGCCAGCAGGGTAAACACATTCATTAAAAGGTAATAGTTGCAAGAAGGAGGAAACCTTACCAGGAATAGCTAACCTTAATCATCCAGGATGTTCAGGCAATTTCAGACACCCAATCGGCACTTCAGTGGTCGGGTGATGGGCTCATCCTAGCTGGACAAGAGAGGAAATGCCTTACTTCCCTGAGTCAGGAATAGTGAACATCTCCATGCGAAGCACAAGGAGGGAAGATAACACATCTCCTGCCACTGGTGTCTGCAAGCAGGATGAGAAAGAGAAGGAGGCTGCCAGCTGGGGATCCCAGGTGCCCTGACCCGGGGTTGAGGCCACTACCTTTTCCAAGGGTAGCCCTCATTTTGATACTGCCGAAAGTCTCCAGGGTGGCTGGCAGAGAGAGCTGCTCTGAGGGAGTTTTCTCTAGTGTTCATCAGAAAATTTTCAGAGCTTTTTTTCTGTTATTCATATCTAGCTCTTTAAATCGTTTCTGGTATGAGATTTAAGGGAGTGGTCAAATCCTCAGATAAATTACTAGAGCTCTTGTTGCAATGCATCGGGTTGCAGCCTCAGTTTGTACAGACCCTTTGCAACAAGAGAGCTACACAGGTTAATCAGCATTGGTTGAAAAGCAAGGAAAACTACAACAAGGAAAGTGAATGACTTTAAATTAGCAAAAGTTGCACATTTGGGATGAAACTCTTGGCATGGTTCAAGGCCTCGTGGTCAGATTTGCACACAGCTTTTCTAAGATTACCATGTATTTCCCAAAGAAGGGAATTTCAGAGAAACAAAAATTATAAATAGATTTGTATCAAAATTGGGAAATTGTTGCTGTCAAAATAAAAAGCTTATTTTTCAGACATGGGATTGGGAGATGAAGTCAAAAGTTTTTATCTTGAGATTTTTCAGAATGGAAAGCTTTTGTGGTTTGCTTAGAAGCAACGATTTAAGTTTCTCTTGTGCTTAAAATGACCTTGAAAAAAAGTTCATAAAGGATAAGAAGACAATCTCAAGAAACATAATTTGGCAGAAAATACTTTTTATCTCATGGTTTCCTTCTCGGCAAGATAACAAACTTACATCAGTTTGGGTTAATTTAGTTCCTTCCCACAACTCCTTTCCAATTCAGCAGGTTTTACAGTGGATGATTTATTGAAAACAGCAATTCCACTGAGGAGCCAGGGCAATGGTACCAGTATTGTTGTCCTCTCCCTTTAGGGGTGTTATTGTTTGAATTATACTGATACCTAAGAAGGAGTCATCCTGTTTCCATTGAGATAGTTACTGGAATTGGTAGAGTTATTCCCATGTCCTGATTTTGACACTACCTCACCAGCAAAACAAAGTCAGCCTAAGGGAGCAGTATGTGCCCGCGCGCGTACACTCATGTCTTTCATGCAGAGAGCAACAGCTTTTGATCCTCTGAATTCTTGCGCTAACTTGCCACTGACTTTTACCATGGCTCTCTGCACACTAAATATGCAGTGAGAGGATAGTCAAGTGCAGTTAGCTACAGACTGCAGAAGACGAAACAGTGTGAAAGACATGAGCTAGAAGGAACAAAAGGACAGGTGTGCATTAACCAGCTAAGTTGGTTCTTGTGTTTTGTTTTGCTTAGCTGCTGCAGCTGGAGTGGAAGCATAAGATGGCTTTCAGCAACCACACAAACAGCAGTTCGGTCACACCGAATTTATTCCACATGTATGTGGAACAAAAGAAGACCCTTCGGTTCAATAATTTCAGCAACCCGGCCTTGGAGATACAAGAGGAGATAATGGCCTCATTTTATATCCTCATCGTCGTTGGGTTTTTTGGCTTTCTTCTCTTTGTCATGATGCTCAGCAATATTGTTTCCAGCAAGCCTGAAAACTACATTGACTATCTCTATTCTGGGAAGCTTAATTCTCATAGAAGCAAGGTGGAGCTTCCAGGAAAGGAGTGCAAAGACACTTTTGTTATTATCAACAGCACTGCCTTACTGGAGCTGCAAAGGCAGGACAGCAAAAACAATCACGGGCCTGAGGTGCTGAGCACAGACAGAGTTCTGAGAAATGTATGAATGGTTTCTTTTAATCATCATTCTGCTCTGCTTACAGAGCCGAAAGAAGGATATTTTTTTGTTAATGAAAGCAAGAAATGAGGAGCTGTGCCAGGATAGATGCAGACCAGTCTTGTGCAAACTTCCCACATGCAGCTGTGAAGGTACCCAAGCGCAACCTGTGTAATTTCAGCCCCAGGCCTTTAGAGAAGAGGCTGGAAATCAAGTTCATGCTGGACTAGCTCTTTCATGGATGTTTCTATCTTGTCTTTTTGAGGCTTGCCTCTCAGGAGAATGGAAGGCCTTCCTTTGCATGCTGTTGCTTGAAGAAGGGCCAGTATGTTTCCAGCTGGAGCACTGTTGATGTGCCTGTTTGCTGTTATTATTTATTCATGTATTTATTTGGAGGGTTGGAGTTGCCACTGAGCCCATTAGGTGCACGCTCTGCAAGCAGAAACAGCCACTACAGCCTCTATATCCACCCCCATTGCCATGCTGGGCACCTGGAGGTGGAGGCAAGTTGACCCATGTCCATCCCTTCTGGAAGGAAGGTTTTCTCAAGGTGTGGAGGCACATCAGACTTGAACTTCTTTGCTTGCTTGGCAGTCTTGGTCTGCAACGGGTTTTTGACAGTGGTCATGCATTTCTCAGCAGTTCTCTTCCTGTGTGTCAAGACATCCTGACATCTCTCCAGGCTTCCTCCCAGGGCCCACCTGGACAGCATCAGGACTGACAATCCACAGCCATAGCCCTCAGGGTTGTGCCACTGGTGTGCCAATAATCCCTGAAAAATTCCTTCAGTTTAGTGCTAAACCCCTCATCATGAAATCCCACTGAGTCCTCAGCCCGTTCTACTTCCTCATGTGGCAGACAGTAAGCAGAGGGGTGCCAAGGTAGTTTTCAGGTGTCTTCTGCAGGCCACCAAACCTCAGAAGACACAAGGAGGGTGATTTGCCCACAACATGGCTCAGAGGTGTTCAATCCATGTCATGTAATATAAATGTCCAGGAGGGGCAGCTCTGGAGAGGCAAACATTGGCACTAGGCTTCAGCTTGCTATACCTGGTCCACACATTCACTGGAAAAAGCTCTGGAGTCTGCAAATCAAAATTATTAGAAACTAGTGGTGCAGATACTCCGAGAATTTTAAGGCATTTTGTTATAGAAGCAAAAGTGCTATGAAATCCTATAAAATTATGTGTCTGTGAGTTGAGTGTTGTTGGTTCCACTCAGCCTCCTTTATGTTGCTTTGTGTGTTTGCTTTTTGTTACTGACAGGAAAAAAAGGTTCTCAACTGTTCTCAACAATTTTGTACCCTAGTAAAGATAATTTCCCACCTTTTCTTAAACATGTTTTTTTCCTCTATCTGTAGCTTCATGTTCTGCTACTGTGATTTCTTTCTTTCTCTTTTTTTTTTTTTTTTTTGGTGTATCTTTTTCTGACATGATATAGTGCTATAATTATGGGGTTTTGCCACTGTTTAATCCTAGCCAATTGCCTGGAAATTATTTACTTCATGTGGGCCATATCCTCAAAGGGAGTTTCCAGATCCTGATCTCATAAGACATGTTCCAAGGCTTCCACCTGATAGCCAAGATGAAATCCACACCACTCTCTTGGCTTTCCACAGTTCTTCTTTGAATACCAGAGATTCAGCTTTCCAACAGAGACATGTCCTTTTTTGGACAGGTGCATATTCCCCAGACATGGTCTCCAACAGATGCCAATTAGGCAGTTGAGTTAGTTTTGGACCCCATAACCTTTGGCTTCATTACTGTGTCTGGTTTAATAATTGCTCAGTTTGAGCCAGGATCCACTATTTATGCTCACTGCTCCTGACTGCACTTGGTAGCCATGCTCCCATTGCTGCAGCTCGGCTATTCAGATCTGAAAAATGAGAGGTGTTTTGAAGGTAGAAAAAACATTTTCAGTTCCAAGTTTTTCTCTTCTACCCAATATGGGTGTTTTCCAGAAGGTGGTGAGTATCACCATCCTGTTTGGAGAAGGATTGATTTCTGCCTAGTGCCAGCATTGAGAGGAGACTTATATCCTGTCTTCTAGCAGTAGTGACAATTTCTCCTGCTTTGCAGACTCAGTTTATCAATTTTTCCAGTCATGCAATAGTGTCAGGAAGTAGAGTCAAATCTCTCTTTCCATCTTCAGTGTTAGATACGGGTTTCAGACACCCTTCACCCATCCCAGGTTCTGTGCAGAGAAATTTCACCTCCTGCATCAGTGGCTGCTTCTTTTCCAGACTGGCTGATGCAAGGGAAGTGCCAGGCTGGAGGGTGAACTCCACAGCTGTGGGAAGTGCTCTTTGCATCCCTGCAAATGCAGCTTCTGAAACCTAATTGACTGCTGATTTATGACAGAAGTTGACTGATACCTGCTTTGGTGTCTCCTTGGGGACGAGCCCATTCCTGCTCACACTCTTACAGCTAATCAGCTCTTGCAGGCAGTCTGGGGTGGGGGTGAGGTGAGCCCTTCCTCTCCCTGTGCTCACTGTGCAGTAGGGGCTCTACATCCTGTATTGAGAGAGAAAATCAGACCTCAACTACTCAGGTAATGGATTTAATGGCCACATCCCCTTCCCAGGCTCAGGCACACCCATAAGTTCTATGCCAGTCCCTTGGTCTTGTAGCTTTCCCTTTTTTTTTTCTTCCCTGCCTCACACATATGGGTGCACCTGCAGTTTCAACCACATCTGATAAAAAGCCTCAACTCCTAAAGACACCCCATTCCTACACAGTCCAGGCAATAGACAGCCAAGTATTTCTACCTGAATAGTGGCCATGCTTAGGCAGAAGACATGACCGAGGGGAAGGCTTATAAGCTCAACCTTGACTGAGAGTCCTTAAGGCTGGAAACCGAATTTCATCAATTTTTACAAAGTGTGTCACTGGTCCCTGCAGAAAACTGCTGCCAGCACTTGTACTAGCTCTGCTCTGAGAAGTTTAGGGCTCTTACTTTATGTATTGGTTTTGTTTATTTCCTAAAGTTTCCACCTTTTTCTGCTTCCATCCTGAGGCTGTCTTTCATTTTGGCAAGTGCTTCTTTTATTGCTTCCATCATGGATCAAGAGCTAAAATTACACACTTTTGGACAGTCTCTTTTGACACCAGAAATGCTACTTTGGCATGGGACCTCAGCTAGTGTCCAGGACTTCATCAGACAGCTAGGAGGGAAAATAGATTATTTATATTGGGTATGGCATTTGTTAGAAAAAGAACCCTAATTTTTCTCATTCCATGTAAGACTGGAAGAGAACCAAATTCCCTGTAGAATAATGTTCTCAAGTGTTGGTTTGGGAAAAAAAGATTTCAGACTTGCAAAACATTTTACGAGATAAAAATAAAATGTTAAATTCCAAAATTAGCATCTTAATTTCAGCTGCTACATGTAATATAATACAGCAGTAAAAACATCCACTTTTTGCCTAACATCATGCCTACTGTTTATGTGTATTTTGTTATGTTCTGTATTTCATTATGTTTTTCTTTGGCATCCTGAAATAAAGGGTTTGTGATGATTTTTGGTTTAAATATAGAAGGTGGTGACTGGTAACCTAATAACATAATTACTACTGAAATGGGTAATTGGTATGTAACTGATAATTGGTATCCTAATTGCTTCATTAATAGGGACTTTGTTCATGGGTAATTGGTAAATTTGTTATTTAGCTAAGAGGTACGATGGAATTTGTTGAAGCACCAAAAAAGTGCGGGGGGAGGGGGGTACTGTGGAGGTGGCATGGTGGTGTCACTGTTCAGACCCAGCTTGTGTCCCTGGGCAGTGATGGAGGAGCTGGCAGCAGGCAGCGGCCAGGCCTTCCTCCTCTTTCCCAGGGGCATCAGGAGGTGGCTGAGCCTGGGCATACCTGTGAAACGCTCCTCATGCTACTGAGCCCCCCCTCCCACAGGCATAGAACATCCATAGGTGAGCAGGTACCACCCACGGCCAGTGCTGTGTGCATGGGATGCTGAGTGCAATGGCTGTGGGAGCTGTGGAACGTGGAGGTAGATGGGTCCCAGCGTTGATGTCCAAATCCCAGACTTTGGGACATTGTCTTACTGCCAGATGCAGGTCTTGCTTGTAGGTCAGCAGGGTGAGAGCAGGAGATTCTGGTGCAATGGCTGAAGGATAAGAGAGCGCTGGGAAGCGCCTTTTCCCACATCCTAAATGCACTTGTGATGCAGGGGCTATGCCCAAAGATTCTGCACTGTGTGGCCTTGCTAGGGAATGTCAGAAGTATAAAATTACAAAAGGAGGAAAGGTCCCTACCCTGAAGTGCTCACTGGCTGTATCGATATGGAGTGGGAGGGAAAGGAGGCAAAAAGTAACACAGCAGACTAAAGGTAGCATGGGAAATAAAAATTCATATTTTTCTAAGCCCAGTGCCTTGTATCTGCTGCTTAAGTATTTTAAATGATGTTGAGACACTGGGACCATGAATGTTTTTAAAGCAGGTTAATAAGTGGGGTTTATATCATATATATATATATATATATAAATGGGATGGAGGACAATCCCCTTCTCACACAGTTACTCTGAAAAGGACATGAAAGTTCTCCATCCCTCCCATCTCACTACATAATAGCAGCATTATCATTGTTATTTTCATAACCAGCTAGGCTCAGACCAGCTCATGGGGGCTGAAGGAGACAGGGCCAGGCAGAGACGCAGGCATGGTGGTGCCACCTGAGAGCATAAGATCATCACCATGTTCTTCTGAGACTGCACCGCCATACAGTGACTGTGCCTAAGGCCTTGCAAGGAGAAAGGCTGGTTTGCACCTCCTTCAGCCAACTTGCTAAGTCCCTTTGTCGGCACGTGAAAGCACAGAAAAGTGCCCAGCTTATAGCAACATGCTGCCTTTGTCACTCAGCATTTGTCTTGATGCTGCAAAACCACAAAAGTCTGTCTGGAGTGACAGAGCAATGGTTTCAGGACTGTTCACTATAGAGGGTCCAAACTGAGGAACACCAAGCCCAAATTTCCTGGGCAGCTCCAGTGGTAACTACATGTGTGGTCCAGTTCCAAAGAGGACTGTGCTTTTGAAGTGTATCCCCTGATTGCTGCTGCTGTGCTTTGGCTTGCCTCATGAAGCAGTCTTGGAGAAAACAAATGAGCTGAGCACCACAGCTTTTGGCCCATGGGCAGCCTG
This sequence comes from Actenoides hombroni, assembly GCA_024336885.1. Lineage (NCBI taxonomy): Eukaryota > Metazoa > Chordata > Aves > Coraciiformes > Alcedinidae > Actenoides > Actenoides hombroni. The sequence continues at coordinate 2,881,697 of WUAM01000089.1, forward strand.
TGGGAGACAGCAGCACAGAGCTGCTGCTTGCCATTGGTCACAGTCATGGGTGGGATGCTTGTCGTAGGCATCGTGAGGAATTACAGAATAAGATTTCTTTACAGGTAGTACTTTACATCCACTTCTTGAAGAGTGAGGTCCCTAAACCAGCATTTTGGGGGACCTCAGGCCTAATCAGGTCTCTAAACATGCACTTTTCAAAACTAGTAAGCACCTGATAACTCCAGTAGGACATGGCAGGTTAAGTTCCTGGTATATATTTATTAAGGACAAAAGCTAACACTAGAAGAGGAGGGCATACCACAGAATGAAGTGCTAATAGACATGAGTCAATGTTATTTTATGTTGCAGTCCCATATGAATATGCACTTCATATTCAAGGATTTTTCTTTGTATGTGTACAGTCTGAATCTGCCATCATTTTGCATCTGGCTAACAAACCGTACAGCCTTCTTTCTGGGGGTATACCCTTTTCCTGGTATCAATTTTTCAGACTGCTGCTCTTCATGTGATACTGCTAACATGATGTGCCCCATCACTCATCTGCCTCAGAGAGGAGAGCAACCAGACAGCTGAGTTAGACCTCAGTGGGCATGTCCATCTTCAGACATGTTTTGACTCCATGGAGTCTTCCCCTGCATTAGGGGGAAGGAAAACTGTTCCAGCGGGGATGACATGGACCGTGGGGTATCTGTTTCAGAGGTGAGCAGGGAAATGTGTGTCATCATCACCACAGATTGACACGTGTGTGCTGTTCAGCCCCATCTGGCAGGCTGACGATGCTGCCAGCCTTCACTCCCAGCTTTGTAGGCACAGTTTAGTGTGAGCAATTTAAGAGTCTTGTACTGTCAAGATTGTTCCTGAGGTAAAATTCTGTGTGTGCACCTGCAGGGAGGAGGGAGAGGTACAAAATCAGATGGGTCAAAATAGTCTTCACTTTTTGCCCATCCCCAACCTTTCCCAGCCAAACACTTGCTGCCCTCAGTGCACCTGTGCACACTTGTATACACACACATCTTCCCCTGACAGCTCCCATCTCCCCAGGCAGGCTGCAGACCTCTCTTTGCCCTGTGCTCCCATGCCCCCATTTGACTTGCCGTGGCAGCAGGATGGTACCTGTCCAGCCTTCTGCTCTGACCTTCGTTTCAGCCTGTGTACTCACATAGCATCACACAAGCAATTCTCTTTATCATTCATAACGTCTCCTGTTTCTCTGAAGGTCTTACTCACCCTTGGAGGGGGTGTTGGTGTCAGACTCAATGCAGGTCCCTCAGAGGTTCATCAATAGGGCCAGCAAAAAAATAAAGAAATGAGTGTGCAAAGTGGGAGCCTAAGAGGATTCTAGAAACCAAATTCCTCCTAAAAATACCTCACCCTGAGGTGCTGTCTGAGGCATCACTTCTTTCTTCCCTTTTCATAGCCATTGGAGCTGGGCAGGCTGAGCATGGTGGACCTTGCACAGGCTGCTGTGCTGTTGGGCTCCAGGTACTTAGCAGCACCTCACCACAGTGCTGGGATTGGGCCTGCACATTAGAAAGGCTCATGTGGTGGTCCAGAGGTCCTCCTACCTCCCACAACAAGACATCTGGGGTTCATCCCCCTCCTCCACCCAAGGGGATTTCAAAGCTGCATCTTTCATGAGACCACATGCCTGCTAGGGAGGTGGGGAATAGTTTTTACCACTGGTCTTAAAGGTCAAGTGTTGACTCGCACTCCATGCTGACTCTGGGCAGCTCCTCCCTCCACATCCCCATTCTTCTGGACCCCTTTCGTCGGTGCCTGGCTGACCCACACACTTACACAGGGCTGAAGCACCCACTCAGTGATGTGAGAGAAGGAACCACAATGTTCAAGATAAGCAACATCCTGATGCCAGAAGCTGCTAGCTGCACAGTTGCAGCCTACAAAGCCTGATGAGACCATTGTTTTCCACCATGCCTTTTGGTCAGCCAGCTGGAAGCCCCTGCTGCTGCTGGTAGTGGTTGGGTGTGACACTGCAAAGTAACACCAGGGTAACACATGCATTGTGAGCTCTATGAGAATCCTTCATGAACCTTGAGACCCCAACATGCAGCGCTTCACAAATATGTCCCTCAGGCATGTAATTCGCAGGGGCTGCTTTAATGCTGCTTCAAAGAGCCAGTGTCTGCAGTATTTAGGAGCTCTGAGAACACTGCAGATTAATGGTTTCAACACTGTTTTTTTAGGGGAAATGGATATTCCAAAAAGTCTTATAACAGGAGAAAAAGTAGCTGAGGAGGCCAGTCAGCGCTGGCCAGTATGGACACTTGTGCATGCTGGCAGCTGCCAAGGGTGGGTGCCCTGGCAGTACAAACTGTTATTAAGAGGTGATCTGCCCATCCCTCAGCAGAGTGGTATCTTTCAGGAGTTATGTGAATCTCTGACCACGTCCTGTGGGAAGTGCATAATTGTGACAAGGGATAAAATGCAGCTGATGCCTGTGAGGACAAAAGACAGCAAGGAGCTGGAGACAGGAACTCTGCCACTAGTCCCACCCGTGAGCTACATGTCCAGCATTGAGTGTTGTCCTGAAGTTGCTAGAGCAAATGGCCATGAGCTTCTTGTTGTGCCTTCATCTTACAACTATCTCTATCCCATGGATGTTGCCTGGTCTTCTTTGAAATTGTTTATTATAAACAACAGGAAGGACTTTGCCCTGAAGTTTATTGAAAGGACCCACTCCTACAGGTATATACTCTTCAATGACTTGATTGTTAAAGGAATAGAGAATATGACCCCAAACAAATGGAAGGTGGTAATTAACAGAGTGAAGAGATGGGAGAAGTACTACCTTGACACACTTTCTTAAATGGTTCTTCCTGCAGTTAGGCTACAAATGTGTTTTAATTGGTGTTGGATGAGTTACCCTGCTCCAGCCTGCTGAGCCCTTTCCTTCAAAGTGTAAACCTAAAAAGCCACATGTCAATAGCACTAATAAAAGAGATAAATTTAAATCCAAAAGTTTTGGTTTAGGTGTATTCCATGACTAGGTTGATATGCATTATGCTTGCAGCAGGAAGGGAGAGTTAATTTGCCTAATCACAAAAATGAGCAAAAGCTTACCTAAGATCCAATTTAGCCAGCCTTCTGCACAAATTCCTCTGTTGTGGGAGTCATGGGACTGTTCCTCAGACATAAATGTCCTCAGTTTCAAGAATGACTGAGCTGCAAAATGAATTCTGTAAATAAAGCCTGGTTTTCACCTCAATGGGAGATCTGCTCCTGAGCAGGGAATGTGCAGGACCGTGATCAACACCTGAGTCCATAGATTAAAGAAGTCTGAAGAATTTAATGTGACTTTCCCATCATATACACATTAACATCTGATATCATCTCAGTAGTACATTACACCAAATGCCTTGCTTCCAACAGTGGTCCTGCAGTAAACATTTTAGAGACAGGTAAAAGAAATCTTTCTAAAAGGGAAGTTTTGTCTTGAAGCCTAACAAATAGTACTTGGTTCCGGCTTTAAAGCATGAAGAGTTCAGTCTCTCAGGATAAAATATGGCACTCATGACTGGACATTTTCTTTATCCATGACATTGATTACTGAGATGAAATGATTTCTTATATAATTGAGTTCAAAAGATTACTCATAAGCGATGCAAAGTAGTATTTCTTAACAGAAGTTTTTTCATGCTCATGGAACACTTTCTTGTTTTTTTGAAAGTGGCTCTCAATTTACATATTCTGTGTTGCTCACTACTGTGTATGCGTTTATTGTGTTCTTCTAAAAGAGCTAGGACCATAAAAACATAAGTTATGAGATGATTCACAAGTTCACTGAAACATTTCAAATCTGTGCAGTTTTTCTCCTCCGTGTGGAAACCATCTAAACGAGCTCTGAAATTTGGTGTTGCAGAAAGATGTCTAAAAAAAGGAGTCTCGTCTACCTTCAGAAAAATCCGTACATGCAATTGTCTATAGAGCTGAGATGTGGATATACACAGAAAAATAACCATCTTTTCTCAGCTTCATATTCATCAGCAAAAACATCGGCTCATTTTTTACAAATATGGATGTAACAGAGAATGGAAAATGAGGTGCTTCAAATGCAAGGAGGAAAGAGTAGGGGAAAAGAGGAAGAGACTGGAGAGGGGCAGGAATGTTTTTATTGTCCTGGTATCATGGCCCTAAACTTAATTTCACATTTGAAGCAGCAATTGCTCCACTAAATATTGATGAATATAAAGTGGTGTGAAATCAGGATAAGGAAAGAAAGAGGTCCAGTGCCTCTTTACCATAATAACAGGCTATGATTTCACAGCAGCTTGGTTTTCTTAAGAAACAAATGATGCACACCCCATTTTCCCAATGACTGTTTACCTTCACTCGATGACACTGCACTATACTATCAGGGAGAAGTAACAGTGTGCTATAGTCAAATCAGCACAAACCTGATGACTTCATTGCTGTGTTCTGGAATCACATCAAGAACGAGACCAAACCAGAATGGACCAGAGTCATGGACTACTGTCTCACCATAGCTCAGTCTTAGCAGTCTCTGCTACTGTGGCTTAGGCAGCTACAGGTTTAGGGCCACATTGCAACACTTCTTCATTGGTAGGGTGTGTCTTCTGCCATCCCTAATTCACAGTGGAGTCCATGTGACCAGGTACAGAATCACCTGCTTTCCATCCCTTTTAGCAACAAGGAAGTATCAAAAGGAAGTCATTTCTGTCCCAGGAATTTATCAGTCTTTCCTGGTTTGTATTCTTTGGTAAAACGAGGGTAAAACGTCCATGTAGGGTTTCATGGAAACAAGCATGAGGAAAGAGGAAGTGATTGGTGCCACATGTCCCAGAGAGTGAGGGAAAAACACTTTTCCAGCAAAGGGATGAAAAGGGCTCTCTAAACACCTTTCGCACTTCCCAGCCTACCGCTGGGAGTTTGAGGGCTGGAGGAACTTTTCTACCCAGTCCTATTTAATGTGTATGGAAACCTGTGGGCAGGAAAAAGAACCAAGTCTGAAATCAAATGAACTTTGGTATTTTATAGAAAATCCTCTGAGATGAGTCCTCTTCTTTCTTCCTCCCTCCCCCCTTGTTGCTGCATAAAGGTAATTACAACCTGTGTTTTCTACAGAACGTTGTAACCCTTTGTACTGAAGAAAAATATTGTGGCTCACGCAGTTCTGACTCAACTGGTAATTTAGGATGACAAGCAATTCCTTTACCATATGACTAAACAAGCTAATAGGAGGATGTTACCAAATAGCATGCACCTTATTCAAGAGCACTTGAAATAGCATGCATGAGTCTAGCATCTTCTTGGTAGGATTTTAAATACCTCTGTGTGACTGAAATGCGCCACTAGAATAAAATGATTAACGTATCTTTGCATAAAGAGGGGAGGCAGATGCAAATGCATATGTTGATGAAGAAGTTCTAACAGATGTCCCTCTGCTTTAAGCTATCTGGAATGCAAATCACCTGAATTTTCATGATGTCTCATTGACTAATTATTTCTAAATACTTTTCCAAGCCTTATCTTCATGGAAAAAAACCCATTTTCATTCAGCTCATGAAGCAGGCCTGTAATGATGGGCTCAACACTTTTTTTTTTTTGCTATTTTCAAGCCCTCTGTTCATACAGCATGCTGCAAACCAGGGTACAGCTGGGACAAATGCACTTAGGGCAAAAATCTGCAGAGGCCTGAGCCAGGGACGCAATGATGAGACATAGGTGTGAGCTTTCGTGACTGAGCAGGCAGAGTGGGGCCCATTTTCTGCCGTGCCTGAGAACTGGGAGAAGGCTGGCCAGGTAGCAGGGAAGTAAGCAACATCACTTCCAGCCCAGCTTTTGTCTCTGTGGACTTGTTCCCTGACTTTTCCTTCTGCAGCGACCATGTGGAGAAGGTATGGAGACAAATGCATAGAAGGAAGAATGAGGGGTATGAGAACAATGTCCTATGTAAGAAATGCAAAAAATAAGAAAACTATTTTAGAAAGCAAATACATATAAGGGCCAGACTCATGTATGCAGCTTGAACTGCACTTAACTGTCAGCCCCTGACGTTTCTTGTTGGCGAGCTGTAAGTCTCCTTAAATCAATGAGAAACACCAAGCCAAGAAATTAGCCTGAGTTTAGGCCAGAAGAATATGAGTCACAGAAAATTAAAAGAGCCACAGAACTGGGAAAGTGCCACACCATTAGAAGCTGAGGCATTGGACAGCAAAACCAAGCAATATGAGGAAGTCCTGGGGAAAAGAGACTAATAAAAAAGGATAGTCAGCCATGCTGTATTTCTAGTGACCCAGGGGAAGCAGCTATACATATTCTCTGCTCTGTGACAACCATCTCAAGAGCCTTTGGACAGACTGGAAACAGTCTCGTGGTGAGGCAGCCTTTGATGCTGATACACACAGACATTTTCAATAGCACTCTCATCTGATTTAAAGAGGAAGAAATTGATGCCATATGGAGTTACACATGAATACATGCATAATCACTTACTTGTGTCCGAACAAACTTTTTTTCCACAGGACCACGTGAGGAGTCCATCGCTACGGGGATAACCACTCTGCCAACTACCAGGTATTTCTTTTATCACCTGGAGAAGGGCCAGCTGGTGCTCTCATTATCCCCAAGACTGGTACACACATACGCCAACTGAAGTCCAGCTGAGCCTAGATGATATGCTGGGCTTGCGCCAGTAGCCAAGAGAAACGAGCTTCAAAAGGCAAAATCAAACTGTGAAGTGACATCGGTTGTGTATAAACATCCAGATACCTCTGAGTCCCCAAACCAGGTAGTCACTTACAGCCAGTCTATCTGAAAATTACTTTGGGCACATAGAATCATAGAATTGTCAGGGTTGGAAGGGACCTCAAAGATCACCTAGTTCCAACCCTCCTGCCACGGGCAGGGACACCTCCCACTAGAGCAGGTGGCTCAGAGCCCCATCCAGCCTGGTCTTAAAAACTTCCAAGGAAGGGGCTTCCACCACCTCTCTGGGCAACCTGTTCCAGTGTCTCACCACCCTCATGGGGAAGAAATCTGTGAAAATTTGTGAAAAATGTGAGCATGTATTTATTTAAAAATTTGTGTGATTTTAAGTTTATTAGTAATACAGAAAAATTTTTTGCTAGAAGTGAAAGTGACTGGAAGTCAACTACAGAATTCAGTAATATAACTATTTATCTTTATATACGTATTATGTGGATAACAAATTCCTTTGCAACATTTAATTTGAAAAAATTGTCTGATTGTTAGCAATATTGAAGCCCATGTCTATATCCTCATTTAATGGCTTTGATACAAGAGATTGCATCCTTATTGTGTTTTTATTTGAAACTTTACCAAACAAGTAATGCTGCTGTAGCATCTGGCTTTTGGAGCTACATTGCTTCCCTTGTGAAATACTGAGATGTTGGAAGCTTCAGTGTTCATAAATTGTGCAACTGAGAAAGGTGAGGTGTATTTAAAACACACCTTGGTTCAAATAAGTGCGTGATCTTTTTGAGATCAGAGTTAAAGATATATCAAAGCAGCTTCAACATACTGTGAAGGGATTTATGATATTCTTATGAAAGTGAACAGCACTAGTCAAAGGATAAACCTCTCACCAGCTTCCCTTCAAAAACAATCATCCAATACAACTTACTGAAAGACTGATCCTACTTCAGGAGCTGCTGACATAGCTCCCCTACTACACAGTGAATTCTCAAATCAATCACTTGGCCTTTGAAAGTAGACAAATATTTCTCGGTTGTTTTTTAAAAGCTATTCTAAAAAAACCCAGCCCAAATCTGAGCATTATCATCGTGGAACAATACATATATCAAGAATGTGCAAAGCTAAATTGTTCTTTCAACAATACTTATTTATTTCTCCACTATTGTATGAATGCTAATGTGTACGGTTGTTGTATTTGTTACAAACTGCAGTAAAATTTTAGACTGGTCTTTCAGTATTTTGTTATCTGTTCTTCAGACAGAATTGTTTCTTTGCTGTTTTGTCCTTTTCAAGAAGAGATCATTTACTCCTGATACTTTCATTACTACTGGGATGCAGTGATATAGCAACCGCCAGTGAATTTGTTCAGCCAAAGTGAATGGGACTCCACAATTCCTTAATTTGGGAGATGAATCCTGGAAATTTGCATTCACACAAAGTATTTGAGAGCTGTTGGTTTAGAAGGAATTTCTTTTCACCTACTCAGAGTAATTCTGATCTCATTCTGTCACTGCATGTGTCTTATAAATTTATTAATATGATCATGAAATCATTCACAGAAAGGTACTGCTGATAAAAGTAGTTCTTCTAAAAATGAAGAAGAATGTTTGTTTGGAAGAAGCATTTTGTATTTCTTTGATGCATGCCACTGTGGAGATTAATTTGTGATGGATTTTTGTTGCTACTGTAATAAAACGTTGAGTGAGAATTATACTGTAACTGTAATTTTTTAACAACTACTTGAATACATACTTTTTGCCTTGTTGTCTTTGGCAATGTACAGATAATGTAACAACATTCTTTGTCTTCTGTAGGGAATGAGTATCCTAAAAAACCAAGCTTTTTGTTTCCTGAAGGAAGAGGAGTTTGCCAGCAGTTACAGTGCTTAAACAGGTGGGGATTCATGGGAATCCTCATCCCTGCTGCAAGGATTATTTATGTATTTTACATTGGGCAGCATTAAACAAACAATCAAAAAATCAGAGGAAAAAGTCATCTTGGTAGTAGAGGCAGAGGGCAGAAGCCACTTTGTTCTTTGGTTCCCACAATCAGCTGAGCTGATTTGCCTACTTGATCAGTACTGCCTTGCTTTTCTGGTGATGTCAACCACTTACATTTGGACCCAGTATCAAGAGAACAAGTAGAGGTACTTGGACTGTTCTGATTTTCCTCCGGATGATGCATAGGAAACCCAGTCTCCTGGGGAGCAGGATATAGATAAGGTTGTATTCCCCAGAGGTCAGACCAAAGCCAAATACATATCTCTCATTTCTTGGCTAAATGCTCTATCAGTAGTAATACAGACAGATGGTTCATGCTCTCATCAGATCCTGCTGACTTTTGTGAATCCCAAGTAGTAGACTTCTTAATTTTTTTGTTTGGTACCCTACTCAAGTTGTCTACATGGATGAATAACCCCATACATTAGTATATGGTGGCTGTTGACCTGCTTGAAAGCAGCTCTGCAGATCTGAGGCTCTGTGCATCCCAGTGAAGAAGGATCATGAAGCCATGAGGCAGAAATGAGCCTTTGCGGAGAAGGCAGCCACAAAACTCCTGGGCTGCACGAGAGAGAACATTGCCAGCAGGTAAAGGGAGATAACACTCCCCTCTGCTTGACACTGGTTAGACACATTTGGGATACTGTGTCCTGTGTTAAGCTCCTCAGTATGAGGTAGACATGGGGTGCTCCACTGAGGGTCTGCAGAGATGATGAAGGATCTGGAGCATCTGACATATGAGGAAAGGCTGAGGGAGAAAGAATTGTTCAACCTGGAGAAGAGCGGGCTCAGGGGAATGTTATCAGTGTGTATAAATACCTGATAGGAGAGAACCTGATCCCAGGCTCTTCCCAGTGTTGCTCAGTGACAGGGCAAGAGGCAATGGGCACAAATGAAAATACAGCAAATTCCACTTAAACATGGGACAAAAAACTTTTACTGTGAGTCAACTCCAGTCAAACACTGGAGAAGATTTCCCAGAGAGGTTGTCAAGTCAAGTTTACATGTCTTCCTACAAACCTCACTCTCTGCTTTTCCTAACAGCTCTAAATTGTATCAACTGAGTATTTACTTATTCCTTTTTCAGATGAACTTTGTGATTCGGTGAAGATGCATGATTGTCCCATTCCTTTGCAGTATATTGCATTTCCCTCTCTTTTATTGCAAGTGCAAGAGGTAATTTTTCTAGTAATTTTGAGATTTTTTCTATAGCTTAGCATACATGCACTTTTATTGGTGATTTGGTGCATAGAGCTAAACAGGAAGGAAAAAAGCTTTGGGTACTTTTTGTTAGTATTGAAGGTATAATGATCTGTGCTACTTCAAAAGATTCAAATTCTCATTGACTGCCACTTTTGCACATAAATCTGTGAAATGTTTTGGGTTTTGGTTATTTTTTTTCTGAGAGCTGCTTAAGTTTTATTTCAGTATTAGATGTTGCCACAATTTTGGTAAGAGGGAAATATCACAACATTTTGTTATCATAGCTTGCTTGTACAAAATCAGATTTAGCACCAGATGAGGAGGTGTCATTTGAAGGTAGCCAACCCTGCTAAGCTCCTGGGTGAGTCTGCTGTGGGTTAACAGGGCTTGTGCTGAGACATGACTCCAGGTAAATTTGCTGCTTCTAGTAGAACCAGCAGCAGAAATTTCTGACATTGATTCATTGGAGGTAAACAACACCTGGGGGGATATACCCCAAAGGAGCAACTACCAGATGTGAGCTGAGCCCTGTGCATTTTTATTTAGAGTAGCTAATGGGGGGAAGAAACTCCACTGCAAAAATGCTCAGAGACATCTTCCATGGTCACACTCATTCAGGGCCTGACTGGTCCACCAGGCACACCAGAGGGATTTTGGACCGTCTGGGTAAGTCATTGTCCTGTAAGTGTGGCCAGGTCACCTGGTCACATCTCTGTGTGAAGCCTCAGGTTTCCCAGCTGGCCCTGCTCAGCAGTGGCCATCCTTGTGGCCACCTCTAGGCTCAGATGGGGGGATTGGGCCATGTGTCTTCATGGTACATTGAACCCCCTCCCATTACTAGACCCACCTTGTCCATATGAATCCTTATATCTAGCTATCTTTTCACTTCTCCAGCCATCGCTCACATCCTTCAGACTTATGTCTATATACACATACTTAGGTATGTGCCTGTGTGCACACAGGTAAGCTTCTCAACCACAACCTCTTCTTCACTGTTCTTGTCCAAAAGGACAAGTAGATAAATATAATTATTAATTACTTATTAATAACAATAATGAATTGTTATTAATATTGTAAACAATGATACAATTTAGTTATAAATAAATAATTACTAACTAATGACAGTAACCCCTAAGTAATTAGAGGTCTTTGCTGTTTCATTAGGAAGTTACAAATATGTTACAAATTGTACATAGAAAAATAAATGAGCTGAAATAAAAAGAAATAACCCAACAGAAGTTATAAATTAGACATCTCTAGAACATTGTAACAGTTTTGTTAGTTAATGCTGAGAACTGATTTATTTAGAGGACAACTGGTTTAGCTCTTCTAAAATCTAGGTTACTCACCTGGCGTGCCTTGGGTATTGGTCCAGTTCGTGGCAGCACAGAGTAGTGTTGGAGCGTTCTTTTCCAAAACACTCAAGTACATCTTGAAATAAGAAAAAACTCCTGGAGGAGTTTCTTTTAAGCTCTGACAGGAACTTCTCATCTCATGGATGAGAGCATGACCCAGTCTAGACTCTAGAAGTGGACTCATCTGTTCTCACATTTCAAATGAAGAGACTTTCTGTGTTAGGGAGAAAAATTATCCATTTCTGTTGACAGAAAAAAGCTGTGTTAGATAACAATTTGATGGAAAGCCACGTGAAATTAGCACTTCATTCTCTTATTACAATTTATTAAAAATTCTGAATTCCTTTCAGGTTTACTGTGTATTATTACATCACAATCTTATACTAACTTGAATGTGCACACAACCATGATATTAGAGGAAACTCAAATTTTAAAAGAGTTTAAATTTAATTAGTTAAATTTTATATTTAATTAAAATTGCCTTTAAAATATAAAATAATTCTAAA
>WUAM01000089.1:2893559-2906606 GCA_024336885.1 Actenoides hombroni
AGTCCCTCCCCAGCTTTCTTGTAGGCCCCCTTCAGATACTGGAAGGCCACAATAAGGTCTCCCCAGAGCCTTCTCTTTTCTAGGCTGAACAACCCCAACTCTCTCAGTCTGTCCTCATAGGAGAGGTGCTCCAGCCCTCTGATCATCTTTGTGGCCCTTCTCTGGACACGTTCCAGCACATCCGTATCCTTCCAAGGGGGAAACATAAACCCAGGTTTTAGAAATTTTACCTGATCTGTCTCCACATGCTCATGTGGGTTGTACATTTTGGTTGTTTTCCATATGATCAGGAGCATGTCAGACACACGCCTGTCACAGGGTATTCAGCTCCATGTGAGGTCTATGAGCTGCTCACCAAACTCGACTTGAAGGCTGAGGATAGTACACAGCCAGTAAATATGGAGAGGATGAAATAAGTTGATGCATCTTTGGAAACAATTCTGCTAAGATTGTGAAGAATTGGTGAAGGCTGAAAAAACTGAGGTTTGTTTCATCTTAGTCTACTGGTTTCTCTCATGACAGAGCTGGAAATGGGGCTATGAGAGTTTGCTGCAGTGCTTCTCTTAGGCCAGAGTTGAGGCCAGGGATTGACAACAGGCAGGCAGAGATGTTGCCTGAGTGTCACGGGTTAGAGCTGGGATCAAGGAGAACCGTGAAGGACTCTACGCCATTTGCAGGGCCTTTACTGAGGACAGCAAGAAAAAAACAGGTGGAATTTCTGATCCACAAGAGGACAAGCGAGGGAAGAAATGATGGAAATAGTTGTTTGCATGTAAGGCTCTTGGGAGAACTGAAAAATATTTATCTTCCTGACTTACAGCACAACAGCTCGAGAGCAATCTCTCCTGCCCTGGGGCACTGCTCAGGTAGCTCTGCCTTCCACCAGCACCAGAGCTGCTGTGTTTCTGGTAAAAGTCTCGTGGCCTCCAGTCTAAAAGTGTTCAGTGATACTACAATCAAGGTGAGTTTGTTTCAGCCAAAATGGATAAGGAGAAAACAGTCCATTGCTTCTTATTTTTCACTCTAAGGACCACAGATACCCCAAAGCCAGAGCTCCTTCAGGCTGGAAGAACCCTATTCCAGAAGCCACTTAAGTTGTCTCAGGACCTGTGAGAGTTTATTTTTCCCAACAGCTCCTTTCTTTATTACTACACAAGGATTTTGTCTTTTGTTTAAAAACACACAGCCTGCAAGTCAGTAGAAGAAAGCCTAAAGGTGCAAAGACTAGAAGTTTAAAAGCCAGTAATCCTTTTATTTTCTCAGGCTTCAACACTTGGCACTGGTGACAACAACAACATCCAACCGTGAAAGACCTGTGCAAGTGAGGTGCTGCATAAGGTTAAGCTGCCCATCTATACAGCATGACTGGTCTCTGAAAAAGTCATTTTAAGGAACAGAGTAGAAAGACTTTGTAGCCACTAGAAGTCTGTGACCGGTCCCGCTTTCTGTGAGAGTATCCTGTGTAAATCCTCTGCTGTCTAACGAGCTGCACACTCATAGACAGTGAGCAGCACTTCAAGTCTCTGTATCCTTGGTTGCCTCCTCTCACTTGCAGACGCTTGGTAGAATTGAATTTTCTATTCCTCTTTTAAAGTTGCCAGAACTCATCATGCAACCCTTCTTCCCATAAAAAAAACCAGATTTCAAGGTCCCCAGCTGGTTTCTGAACAAGAAACAAACAAATCTGAGCTGCTGTCTCCCCCCAGTGTCAGCATATTTTCTTTTTCAAGGCTGCAACTGCAGCACATAGGATGCCCAAAGGTAAAAAAACCCTGCTGTAACCTATCCAGCGATAGCACAGATCAAAACTCTACCCTGGTATGTCAGGGAACAGACATTGGTTCAGTTTTGTGAGTGAGTAAGACCTACTCTTTCGGTAAGAAAGATGGGGACAGTCTTTTTAACAGGGCCTGTTGCAACAGCACAAAGGGTAACCGTTTTAAATTAAAAGAAGGAAGATTTAGACTAGCTATAAGGAAGACATTTTTTACACTGAAGGTCGTGAAACAGTTGGAACAGGTTGCCCAGAGATGTGGTAGAAGCCCCATTCCTGGAAACACTCAAGGTCAAGTTGGACATGGCTCTGAGCAACCTGATCCAGTTGAAAATGTCCCTGCTCACTGCAGGGAGGTTGGACTAGATGATCTTTAAAGGCCCCTTCCAAGCCAAACCATTCTATGGTTCTATGATTAATTTTTATTATGGAAACTCTAGGATGTCAGCCTGCTCTGACAGCCATCACAAGCTCCAGGGGTTATCGATGCTGTAGCGCTACTCCAAAGTTAAGGAAAAAAAGCAGTGAGGTTTAAGTCTTACATGTACAAAGATGCTTTCTGGTTTGGCCGTGTAGAGGCAAAAAGGTGGTGATGTGGAAGACTTCTGAAGGGACTCCTCACAGCTGCTTTCTCCCCTGTTCAAGTCAGGGACAAAAAAGTGTCTCCTTTGTGCTAATTCTCTTCTTGCACATGTTTGGCAAGGTAGATTTTAAAATGCCAGTCTTGACTGCTTTGGGTGCTAAATGGTGCCCAAGTGGTGCCCAACTGCTTCCATGCTAAATGACTTGCTTTAAAAGGAAATTGTGTACCTTTGATTCTGCTTACAGAGCAACTGTGTTTAAGTAGAGAATACCTCTGCTTTCAGTTTCAGTTTCAAAAAACAAAAACAAAAACAAGAAAAGCTCATTCTTACTATTGGTCTAGAAAAACCTACTCTTGGTTCAGAGTCTAAAAAAAACCTAAACTGGGGCCAATTTTCAAAGGCAACCAGTGACTGCATAGAAGCTGGTGGACACTACACAGGCTGGACAATTTCCTGTTAAGGTTTGGGTGTGTGGCTCAGCCAAGTACCTCAGTGCATTTCCCTCAATAGCTGTTTAATGGAGGTGGTTAGTGAGAGTCTGTTCTCACCGAACACCACAGAGCCATTTAATTAAATTACCATTCAATTCCACCTTTGCATAGGCAGACAGATGACTGCTGAGAGTGTAGAGGAAAACTGCTGTTTTACAACAGCACTATGAATTCCCTAACCTGGCCGTCCTGAAGCTGCCATAGCAAGGATATTGCTCTATCCCAGGAAGGGGTTTCTGCAGCCACCAAGGTGACTGCCTGAACAGCAAGATTTTATAGCTCCACCACAGCAAGAGCTCTCTGAGCACCAGCTCTGTCAGCTGCACACAGACAGGTAGCGCTTGCCAGAAGTGGGCACCCCACAGCCCACAGCCGCAGGGAGAGGGCAGGAGCGAGCCACCCCACAGGCCTCCCACATCCTGCTGGATTCCCAAGGCTTCTCCAAGGCTTCTCCTTTTCCCTGCACTTCCTGCTCCACTGTCAAATTTCAGCTTCATCTTAACTTCCAGAAGATATAAGGGTCCAGGCAGCGCTTTATAATGGAAACATGAAGGTGGACAAAGCTGTTGGCACTGCTACACATTCCGAAGCCTTTATTTCTGTGAAAAAAAATGTGCTTTGTTGATTAACCTACCGTGACCAAGTTAGCTTATCCCCATGATTTGGTGTTATTGCACATGTAGGAATAGCTAGCAATGGTAATGCAAACACCCTCTGCTTCACAGACCAAGTAGTAAATAGAGAGCCATACAGAGTTCTCAGATACCGTGCATAACAAAATGATATAACAAACCTCCTAGCAGGAAACTTCCTCAAAGGTGACACTGTTATTTGCATTAATCTAAGGAATCCTAGGTCAAGAAAGCGGCCTGTGAACACCTGCCTGGAAAAGCTCCTCTCCTGGGTTTATTTATCTGGATTCAACACAAGGGCCCACGAGTCTCAGGTTTACAACCTTGCAAGAAGCAGTTGCTCTGAAGAAGCTTCACAGAGCCCTCCCCGTTTCATTCCATCTGTCCATGAACCTTGTACACACTCATAATGGACTCAAAGTGTTCTCCTCCTTAAAACCAGCCACCTCCTTGCAGATAAATCTTTAAAAACTGCGTTCCCCGCAGCTCTGTATATACTATTTGAGGAAGCAGCAACCAAGGCCATCACTTTTTTTTTTTTTAACAAAGGTTATTTTATTGCATAAATAGAGGCTTAGATATTTTGCTGTACGTATAAAAAGTTAACAGTTTAAGTGAACGGTACTCTCGAAGGTTTTACTCCTTTGACACATCGTTGACCTACAGGAAGGCTTCATTCTCCCAGGAAAGGAATCCAACGCAAACTGCCAAGTGTCAGGAAATCTGCAGGGTGGGGAAACAGCAGTGAGAACAGCAGGCATGATACGCTGGCAGCGCATGGCCTAAATCTGCCTGCCCACATGGCATGCTGCAATCAGAGCTCATCACAGCTCTGCGGTGCTGACACCGGAGAACATTTTTAGGGCTGGAGAACTCACCTCTTTTTGCAATCATATTATAGAAAGACATGGTTGACAGCCCAAGAGATGGCAGAATTCAGGAAGGACTGGGCCTCTGGTGGGCAATACTGGGTGACTGGGCAAGGAGGGTATTTTCTACAAAATCAGAGATGCTTTAATGCCAGTCATTCAAGAAGCTATCAGTGTCACATTCTGGACACAGGGTCCTCTTGGGATGAGCTGGTTACCCCGGTGCATCAATCCCTTGGGCTATGGACTCTGCCAAAGAGAACTCTGGGACCCAATGCTGCACACACAGCATGGTACGGTCTCATCATTACAAGCAGCAGGTTTGCTCACTTGCAAGGCAGCCCATCTCTCATTTGTATAGCAACAGAACTCGACATAACTTACTCTGACTTATCTCTGCAAAAACAGTTCTCGCAGCATTTTCCAGTGGCTAGCAAAACTGATTTGGAATAAAAGTTTTAAACGACACACATCTACCCAGAGACAAGTTCTCAGTCTGATGTAAACAGGAGACTGAAAAACACCTTTGTATTTGTTGTTTTTTCTATGCGAATGAACAACTTAATTACCACGGTTATTTCCAGGGCCCCATTTCTAGTCACAGTTTCCAATCCTTGTTGTGGGAAATAAAACAGTGACAGGTTTGAAATCAAAACTAGTTAATATTTCTAAAAACTGAAACTCTCTTCATATGCAAGGTGATGACCTCAAAAGAAGAAAGTAAGTTTTTCAGTTTACTAAAGAGTAACATTACATCGAACTCCCACTGAGCTTATAAAGGGCAGGCAGGAATAGAATTCCCATTTTGCTGCAGAACAGAAAGACGTGGAACGAGCTGATACAAAAATCTCATACCAAGCAAGTCAGGGAATATAAACTTAGCACTAGGCAGAACTAATTCTGCTAATGGACTTGATAACAATTGCTTAAACTCTGAAAATAGAGGGAAGGAATTCAGCACACGGGGAACGGAAACCCAAAACTGAAGAAATTTTGTCATGTTCATTTTGCTCTTTTACGCAGAAAGATACGCATTTTTCGCAGTGAAGCAGATACGGTGGATGTTACATAGCATAATCTGTAGCATTTCTGTTACCTTGGGAAGTTGAGTGGCATGAGATGTGGTGCTTCCAGCTAAACTATCTACAACTTGTCGTGTGTTTAAACTAATATGAAATGGCCGATTCTTTTCTATCTTAATTATGTGACTTAAGAGGTCTTATTGCCTCATCCTGTCTGGCATGCCTCTCATTAATTTTTTGCCCTATTTAACTATCTCTTTATGTATCAGGACTTCCTGTGCAACTGATTTGGCATAAAAATTCAATGCAATTAAGAGCAGACAAGGGATAGTGCACTAAGATCTCCTAAATCACCAGTCATGACTGCCACGTTTTCTGGTGGCAACTGCAATCACTACGAAGAATGGGCATGATACAGGTGTGCAAATGAACTGAAACATCCCAGGAGGCATAAGAACTCAGATAATGGTGATAGTTCTAATTGCACAATCAAAATGCATCCAAGTGAAAGCGTAATGGGATTAATATGCTAATGCCATTATGGAACACCAAGATGTTGAATAAATTCTATACCTGAGAGAGTCTTCAATCATCCTTCTTCTCTGCTTCCCTTTTCAGTTTCTCTTCACGTTCCCTTCTCAGTTTTTCTTCAATTTTTTTACTCTGGTACATTTTTACTCCAGCAAATGCTAAGCAAAGAATCAATGTTTTAGCTGCCAAAATATACATCAGCAATGGGAAATTCTCCAAAGCCTGAAATGCAAAATAATATATTTAGGCAGTTACTGGAACACTTGAACAATTGAAAATGAGTCTACAGGGATGCTATACAGCTTCCTACAGCAACAGCATTATTCAAAGCAATGGTAATGCTCCTCTGTTCATGGTTTGGGTTTTTTTCTTCCTGTAGGAAACTTTAAACTAGGAAGATCAATGTCTAGGGGAAAGGACAAAACCAAGTTCACTCAAGTTTGTATACAACAATCCTCTGAAGAGGTCTTTGTTGCTTCTCCTTGCTTCACAGCAAATGGAATATTGACATGACCTGGAGCTGAAAAAGGGGAAGAACTGAGTATCCTAGGGTAATTGTAAAAGTGGAAAAGCTTCTGAACAATTCTCACAAGAGCGATGGATCCGTGCATATCAGCTATCAGATGTGATCCCCAAAAACATTTCTGTGCTCCTAGAAATTTTAATTCATGGTAGTTTTGCAATTAACTTGCCCAGATCTGTAGATACAGATAAATGCCTTTAAACCAGAAGAAAATTAAAAAAAACCACAGCCTCCAAGGATTCAGTTTCAGGAGTTTTTAATGCCTGGAACCACTGAAATTGCACAACACATTTCAATGTTATAAAAGCATGCTACTGAAAGTGCACATGGAGTGGAAAATAAAATGCAAATGGGTAACGCTGTGAATTTGGAATACAAATAAAACAAGAGTGGCACAGGCACTCAGTGAAAGACATTAATTCCAGAAGCATACTGCAGATACATGAATTTCCCAGCACCCTGTTTCAAAGAACCATCTAGCCAGCAGGATGGGTCTGGTCCTTCAGTGCTGCACAGCAGGTTCACATTGCCAGCTCCCCTTTAGCAAGTCTCCCAGTACCCCTCTATACCCTTTTAGCACCTCATAAAACTGTTTGGCTATTGTCAAACTGTTGAATTTAGAAAAAGCCTTGTATCCATGTCCCCTTAAAATTTACACATCAGAGGCTCAAGTGAAGTCTTTTATAACGCTGCACGTTACCTTTGACATTAGGCCACTGATCTCTAATTTTGCAAAAAAACCATCATCCTCTGTCAGTCTCCCCGTATATTAAAAGTGGCAATCTCTTTAAACCACAGCTCTGCAACACCAGAAAGGTAATACCAAGACTTGGCGTTAGCACTGCTGCCTCAATAAATGGTTTGATTTAACATGTTTAAAATTGTTAATGACTGAGGTACTTGCTCAAACATTTCTGCGCCTTACATGCATACCCTGCAGTGTTTACAGCCCCAGTACACCAGAAGACACAGAGGAGAACACATCCACAGTTACGGAAGGATCAGAGGGAAGAGAAGCCAGAGAAAAGCCTGGAAAGAGGAAAGCCAGGAGGAGCAGAGGGGAGAAGCACTGCACTCAGGTCTATGTGTGAGACCCCAATAGCAAGTACTAGGGCCAACCCACAGAGTGCGAGCATGTATGGCAACAATGGACAACAAGTCCTCTGTCCCTGAGGTGCACAGAGGTTAAATAACCTACACCTAGGCAAGGAAATCATCTTTAAATACAGGACCCGCCCACCCACCTCTTGCATCTGCTTGAAAGATCAAAAATTCACGGCTTTATGAATGTGAAACATCCTCACCTTCCAGTTAAATGCCACCATCTTGGCCGCACGGTGATATGGCCCTTCCTGCAGCAGGCAGCACTGATGAGTGTCACACTTCTAAAGGCACAGATCGGGGCAGCAGCATCTTGAAGAAATGGAAATTAAAAAAGAATTAGTTGATCTGTCTCTACTCAGTATGACCACCCTGCACCTCTCTGATGAGCTCATCTGCTGCACAGTGCCTGGCAGCGTATCGGGGCCACATGGTTCAGGAGTGACCTATATGGGCCTTTTTGGAGCTGAGTGACAAGAGCAACATCAGTGCTGCTGAAGGACAGTTTGACAGACCCTGGGCAGGTGCCACACTTGCGCAGAGCAGGGGCTGCGCTTCCATCACGTGCAGCACATCCCAGCAGCTGCCCAAACGAAAAAAAACCAACGCTGGCCACTTTTGAAAGCTCGATATGTGTATGCACATCACATCACCTGACTGACGTTTGAGATCTAGTGGCCAGAGTGCACCCAGAAGAGCTGTCTTGTGGTTTTTAAGCCCACCTGTCCTGTATGAAGCCTGCAAGTCCAATGAATCCTAGTATCTAGTATAACTTACCACTTCTCTCTGATTTACTAATAAACTATCAATGCAGCCCATAATAACATAGAAGCAAACCAACCAGTCACTGGATTCCTTAAGTGGTCAACTTAAGTTTCAGTGCTGAACTTCAGGGCTGAGAAATGCTCGAGGGGATGCTGCAGGCTGCAGCACAAGCCACAACATTGCCCTCCAGTCTCTGCTTGCTGCTCCACCAGTGCTGACACCATTTCAGCTGCTGGATTTCAAATTAAGCACATTTCCCTGCCTGACCCCCTCGAGGTGTTTTCTGTATATGTAACAACAGAGGCTCTGTCAAAAAGCAGGAGGAAGCCCTACAGCTTAGTCCAGACCTTCACCAGCAGCTGGGCTGAATAAATTACCACCACACCACAATAGCTGCTGCTGACATTTCCTCAGAAATAAGGAGTCAAATAAATGTTCTTGAAGCTCCTGCACTGCTCAGCCACCCTTATTAATAAGGGCTCAGACGCCCTTATTGCTCCAGCTATGGCATCCTCTCCTCTTCCTCCAGCTGCAAAATCATCACTCCGCAGAGACCACCCTGGAAACGTCCCCATGGAGAGACACCACTGGGGATCCCTGTTACTGAGATCGACCAATACTGAAGCAGTGGTGTGGCCAACTCATTTGTCATTCAGTATTTACCGTGTTGATCCTGAGTTGTGCAGCTCCCTTCTCCTATTGATGAAATGTCAGGGCAGCTGTGGACTAATGAGTCAGCAGTGTTACACCTCCAAGAAAAAGGCATTTTAAGTTCTGGTGTTTCCACCAGAATTTCAGTGACCATAAAGATGTGAAGCCCCCTGACACACGGTTCTCATCTGACGCTCGACACCTCAGTGCACGTTCAGATGGCTACGTGGTTCTCAATGAAACCCAAGTGACAGAAGCCCGGCCTGATCTGAAGGGACTGCACTGCCCAACTGGGGTGTCCTCAACTCAGAATGCTGACTTGGGTGGGGGCTTCATCAGACACAGTCTCCACTCTTCTTCCAAATTGTTGTAAATTCTGTGCTACGGTCTGAATCAATTTTGCAACATGTTGTAAAAAAGCAAGGATCCAGACATTCAATGACAGGCTAGCACCTGGCATATAATGCTGAAAATGGGGGTTTAGTGATTTTTTTACATACAGAAAAAGTTCTAGGCTCAGCAAACGTTGTGCAAGCCCATCTGGGGGTCTGATTGCAGGGTACTGTCCCACCAGCAAGATGCAGTGCATAATGTGTATCACAGTGCACACTCCTGCAAATGCTCTTGGGTGCAAGTCGATTATTTAAGCATCTAGCACAACACTTCTGCAACGTTTCCACTTTGCTGAGACATGAGCCTGAACCCACCTAACTTGTGTATACACCAGGAGTAGCTGCACTGAAGTCATTAAGGATGGGAAGTAAAGAAATTCTCCCTTTGTTCTGAAGAGAGGTGTTTTGATCCAGAATGTTTCCTGAGAAACTGACGCTTTTGACGGTCTGTCCTCAGTGTCTTCTTGTGATTGCAACTGAGCAGGGAAGCCACCGGTCTCTCCATGTTGCATTCCCACATTCTGTGCCACCAGCCTTCAGTGGCCAAGCACTTTTCCCTATTTCAGCTCTTAACTGTTCCAGTCTCTGTATGATCCAGACTTTATTAAACACAGCTGAAACCATGGGACAGAAAAAAATGGATGGAGCTGGGGCACAGGGCAGGAAGAAGAAAGTGGGAAGAGGTGATAAAAAGGCAGGATTCACTTCACATTTGAAAAACAACATTTGTTAGCACTGAGATCATCAATTCAAAAGGAAAAAGCTCAAACACTACTTTCAAGGTTGTGATATCTTAAAAGCATACAGGTAAATGAACAGCTGAAGTTTCATGTTTGCCTTTTCAGAGGCAGATAAGGCACAGAGTTCAGAACACATCTCGAGTCAGGCATTGTTCATTCCCTAAGAAAATGCAAGCTCCCTTAACAAACACAGCGCTACTGGGAACGGAGACTGGGCCCCACAGAAGGTGACTATTACCTTCGCTCATAAGCAAGGAGGTCTCGTGTTGAGCCATGTGAGAAAGAAACAGGAGCTCTAGGATCTTCCTGAAGCCCCGACAGAGACTGTGGCAGATGCTCCATAAGCTATCCATCACGTACTTATTGACTCCCATGCAGGGCAGGGATAAAATGGTATCATTCACATGTATCAGTGGTCTTCTTTACTGTGACTGCCACTCACAATCACCAGCCTATTTACGCTCAGACCTTTCCTGTGAAGCAGATCAAACTACTGCAGATGGGAGAAAGGCTCTGCCCGTATCACACGCCTCGGTGCTGTACTAGCAATCTGCCATTAGCTCCAAACACTGTGAGGTCTTCTGGGTCCAGCGCAGGCAGACAGGGTCACCAATGCAGCCCTAGAGGCTTGTGTCCTCAGTAGGGCTAAACTGCTCACATGGAGAGCTGCACCAAGTCCCAGAGCTTCAGCTGATACCAGCCCCAGGACTTCTGCACAACACTGTGTTGTGCAACACAGACCACCCTAGAGAGACTAAGGAGTTGGGCCCCAGTCAGATGGGCAGTCTGTGGTCGAGCACAGAATTGAATCCAGTCTCTCAGCCACTGAATTGCAGTTCCAGTCCACCATAGCACGCACATCACAGCCCAGCCACTCACATCATTGTTTGCTTTTGCAGCAGCAGAGTATCAACTGGCCTGCATGCATCAGAAAACATATACATAAGCATCTGGATACTCACAAACCCACTTGAATTTTCTTGGCTGAGCATTTCGCTCAGCCTGCCAATAACTCCATCTACTCAACAAAATGGGACTTGAGATATTCTTTTGTCTACCGGGGATTTCTAAACAACTCCATTTTATACACTTTGTTAAAAGCTATAAAAGTCACCAGGCACGAGGTCTCAGAAAGCAGTGAGCTCCTAGGGTTATTTAAGTTCATATAAAATGGAATGATGGCTGAGTATGACCTGAGCTAAAAAAGGGATTTCACTTCACCTGTCTCTTGTTGCTGCTTTAACACACAAATGTCAGGAAGAAAAATGCACGTTTCCCACATGGACAGTCACTGGAGGACCCACTGCTACATGTGACCTACTGTGTCATGAATCAGGCCTTGTATCTGCAAGACAGGATTGAGCCTCCTCAAAAAAAACCCAAAAAACAAAGACTACTGGGTCATGGAAAAACACAGTAACACAGCAAAGCCCAAAGGCTGCAGAGAAACGCAGTGAAAGCAACTGTAAGCCAGAGCTGCTGCACTAAGAATCCATCACAAACCACCATCACAAGATGCAGCATTATACTGAGAAGCACACAGACCTGTGCACATTTACAGCCTCTGTGTGTAGGTGGGTCAAGATGTGACTCCATAAAAAGACCTGTGTGATCACTCAGCTTATGCTAGTGTCAGTGATAAAGAAATGCCTAAACTAACGCCAACTCAAGGAACATCAAAAACATAAAGCCGTATATGATCTTCACACCTGAAGAAGCAAAAGCAAAAATATTAGAGATTTATCTGGAAGCTCCTCACATGCTCCAAAGTCTGGAAAATAAGAACAGAGCAGATGGATGTATCAATCATGGCCCCTGGATTAAAGTCAAATCAAACCCAAAAATGTCAGTGGCACATCAGACTGCTGTTACAATGCAACGTGTGACTGTTGCACTGCGGCTCTCAGGGCATAGTTTCAGCCATGTCACAGGGTTCTTGCAAGCTGCAGGCCCTGACCTACTGTTACCACCTTGCCCTAGGAGGGCCTGTGGGGCTGACAGCCTCCCCTGCCTCCACCCCAACCCCCACTGTGCCCTGGTCCCTGGTCATGGTCCCTACAGCACCAGTGTCCAGCACAACCAAAAATACACACACACACTTGACAAAACCAAACTTTTCCAACAAACGATAACTTCGGGTCCTTGTTTCTTACTTATTTGCTTCGTTTTTTCTTAAGAAAACAACAAAACCCGCCAGACTCATAGGCAGTACAGCACACTTCCAGGCGGTCAGTGCACATTGTACCCTACAGCAACACGCTGAGACGGGGCCGAACCAGGCCGGCCCGCTTCTTGCAGCCAGCAAGCCGTGTCTCCAGCAGCTTTTAAACCGCACACTCCCTCCTGCGGGGAGGCCACAGGTTATGGCCGGGCAACTTCTGCTTCCACCTCCAACACCCGCCGGCGCCAGGAGACAGGGCGGGATCCGGGCCTTTGCGGGGGGTGGGCGGGCAGGGTGGGCAGGCAAGCAGGGTGGGCAGGCAGGCAGGTGAGCAAAAAAGAGGGGGCAAGAGAACTCGCAGAGGAAGGTACACAGGTCAGGCCGGGGGGCAGGAGGCCAGGCAGGGGAAGCACGTAGAGGGGCCGCGGGGCAGGGCACGCAGGAGAAGGCTCAGGAGAGCTGAGGGTTCAGGGGCTGGCGGGCAGGGAGCGGGCCGGAGGGCCGGCAGCGGTGCGGGAAGAGCAGGGAGGGTCGGGGGGCGGGGGGGTTGGCAGCTGCTCCGTTCCTGCTCGATCTCGACCCGCCGCCACCGCCAGCCCGCCTGCCTCCAGCACGGTGCCGCGGGCGGCCGCGCCGAGGAGGGCTGTGGGGGAAGGCCCAGGAAGCGCGTCTCCTACCTCACGGGGCGGCCATGGCTCTGGGCGGGAGAGCGCGACAAAACTACATCTCCCAGGAGCGGCAGCGGCAGGGCCCGGCGGGCAGGGGCCGGCGGTGAGGCCGCATTCCCCCCCGCCTCGCCCCGGGCGCTTTT
>WUAM01000089.1:2906706-2928227 GCA_024336885.1 Actenoides hombroni
CGGCGGGCGCGTTGGCCTGGAGAAGAAGGCAGCCCCCTGATCCTTTAAAAAAATAAAAAAAAAATTAAAAATTTGTGAGGTATATTAACCCCAACATGTCCCAGTGGTGTAGGGTCGAGGGCAGAGCAGCCCAGGTCCCCGTCACAGCCCTCACAACCGCCTGCCAGCCGCCGGGTGCAGGGCCGGGCCAGCGGTGGGAGGTGCCGCCTGGTTTTGGAGGAGAGCAGGGGCCTGAGCGGGTCTGGCAGCAGGTCTGGCAGCTTGCTGGGGATGCAGGTTGATGGGAATACAGGTGCACCTGAGCAAGTTCTCCAGGGGTGCTGCTCCAGCGTACCTTGCCAAAAGGGGCTCCCCGTGACTACAGCATGGCCATAGCTCGGGGCCCTTGGTGGCCCCAGGGTCTGTCCACCCACAATAGCTGTGCTCTTCCAGCCGGTGAGCCCCGAGTTCGAGGAAAGTCAACACATCCTGAGTATGCAGCACACCAGAAAGAGGCTCACCTGAAGGCTGTGCTGGGACCTCACAAGCCTTCCCTGGTGCTTGCAGAGATAAGATTATGCAGAGGCTTTTTGCTATGCCAGCAAAAAGAGCATCTGGAGCATGGCAGCCAAGTTTGAAGACCAATCCCGAAAACAAGCCAAAGCTTTCCAACAAAAGAATCCCTTTTCTTTTTCATTTTAACATGAGCAAAACAAAATTGTCGAAAATGCAGCACCAGACATGGCTGAAGTGTTTCAGCCAAAACTTTCTAAAAACAAACAACAAGCCCACACGTTAGACAGCCAAAATGGGAACTTTCAGCTTAAGCAATTTCAGTTTGGCAACATGAATAGGAGCTAAACCCAGACAGAATCTTACAAAGTGAAGCATGTTTTAATACTAGAAATGTCACCAGTTCTGCTTCTAGTTATTCCCTAAGAGCCATCATTGTGCTACTTCAATAGCACAGGAGAAGACACACTATCTCGAAAATCCATTTCCCAGCCAGTGGAAACCAGTATCCAACTTGGGAATACCCTAGGGAGCACAGCAATGGGACAGCCTTGATCACTGCATATAGAAATTCCCGCTCTGAAAGCCAGAAGGCAGAATCTCAGTGATTTACACTGAGCCCTGGCTGATAAGATGTAACCAGCACCTCTACCACCCAGTTTGCATCCTAGGTAGACAGATTGCTCTAGAGAACCAAGGAGCAGCAGACGAGACAGTTTGGCCAGCTGTGGACTTGAGGACAGATGATTAACCTCTGGAAGCTGCCTGAGACAACCAGGACATGCTCCTGTATGAGACCTCTAAGTTAGCAGCTCTTCTATAAAACAGGCCTTGTCAGAAGACCATGAGTCAATCTTTGCTGTTAATCAGTAATGAAATCAAAATGGGAGCCAGATCATTTAAAAATGGTTTGGAATGAATGTGTGTCGGTATAGGTTACCTCCTATGATTCTTACCGTAGTGCACTGATGGATATTTTGGTATTTTACTGTACATTTTCAAGTTATTTTTAAGATGGGCTTAAGTCACAGAGTTTGGATCTAAATCAGCACTTTTGACCAATAAATCACAGTTATTCTGAGGTGGGAACATTCAGATCTGCTTCCAGATTTAAAAAAAAAAAAAAAAAAAAAAGCTTTAAAAAAATCAAGTTATTTGTTCTAGTGGTTTTATTTTCCTGAAGAACAGAACATCAAAGTAAAGCACAATCATGCATTTTCCTTGCATGTTCCCTGAGCAGCTGTGCCAGAGTCCTCATGGGAAACAGTAATGTTGATTTCCTCAGCATTCTGTTCCACATTGACCTGTCTGTTAATTTAATGAACAGTTCCACAGCTATTTCTAATTCCAGTGAGATCCCTTCATGTGGCTTTGTGATTTCCTCATTGCTGGTGTTTCCAAAAAGTCAAGGTGATTCAGGGCTTGTTTTGTCCCTTGCACCCAAGTTTTCATGGATCACACACTTGAGGTCTTCTCGATTCAGAACCTGGCTTTTATACTTTTCTCCCCAGTCCTCAACGATGTACTGATGATAAGGGTCATTGGAGTGCTCTCGCCTCTTTGATTTCACAGTACTCACCAAGATTGCCACAATAATGAAAGAGAACATCCCAATCATCACCATCAAATAAAGGATAACGTAGTCAAAGTTTTCAGCATTAACCTTGGCTTGCAATTTGTCTGCTGCTTCTGTCATGTTTTTCCTCCAGCCATTCATGTAATTGAGAAAGATTTCCTTGAAAATATCTTCCACTGTCCAAGTGAAGTTTCTCATTTCAGCCATCCTTGCAAGTTATGGCTGCTAAAGACAACATGACATTTATTTTATTTGAGTATCTGTACTAAACCAGTTTCTATTATCTGCATTATGACAATTAAATAATAACACTTGCCACTTGAAAGTGCAGTACTGATTTTAGATGATTTAAGAATCCCTATCTCCGGTTCAATATGCTCGGAAACCCAAGGAGGTCTTACTCCTCACTCATGTCACTTTCAGTCTTTGGGAAGCCAAATACGCCTTGGTGAATACCAGTGAGCATGGGCCCTCATGACCCATGTTGCAGGGGTTGAGGCAGACTGCCTTCCCCACTGTGACAAAACACCAAGTGAAGAAGCATTTCACCCAGGAGAAGACAAAGTACCTTTTGGGTTCTTTAAGGGCTAGCACAATGCCACACCAGGCAGCTGCCTGGGATCTCTCAGGGAGCGATGCGACCTTCCCCCTTTCCTGGTTGGTCTCAGATGTTCCATCTGTTGTGAAGGCTAGTGTACCCATGCAAGCTCAGATGAGACCATGGGAGCATAATAGCCAGACAGATAACACCTAAATGGTGGTCTGATAGACAGGGGAGGGACAAGAAAGCAGAGCTTCCATACCTGGAAGAGCCTCATTGGTTGTTAGGGCCAACCACCCCAAAAGGGCAGGGACGCTGAGTAGTGCTGCAGAGCCACCTCTGTCCCATCCCTCTCCCAGATATCCCAAAGCTTGCCACAGTCAGTCCCAGCTGCTGCTCAGAAAAGCATAAATCAGGTCTCCATCCCACAGGAAACATCCTCCTCCAGCACACTGCTGCTGCAGAGCTCACTCCCACCCAAGGACAAGGCTGGATCTGTTTCATACAGTACCAGTGTGGGGACCTCTGTACCAGGGCCTGTCCAGAGCTGTTATTTTCAATGGCCTTTCTCTAAAGCTGGATTTCAGTTTTGCGAGTGTTGCTAGCAGAGGGGCAAAAGGTGGGAGAGGGGCACTGCTGAGGCTTGCGGGCTGTTAACCCTTGAACAGAGCATGGGGAGGGGTGAGAGAGATGAGGGAGGGATACCTGCTCAGCAATTGATTGTCAGTCCAAATAGTCCCCTGATCCAGTCACTCTATGCTGATTCATCTGGTCCTGTTTGAACTAAGTCTGGGGCAGAAACTATCACACACCAACTTCAGTGAAGGAGCTCTCAAGAAGCTGCGAGAAAAGCCGCTGTCCTTTTCTGCCTTTCCTACATAAAGGGGAGGGTGTGACTGGATTACAGCCGGCTCCCCTGCAAAAATCAAAGGGTGTTGTGCATCATTTCATTCTGATGCTCCTGTGTAACGCCTGTCCTTCAAAGCTTCAGGCTGACCAAGCCCTACAACATGTGGCAAAGCTTCCAGAAAAAGTCACTAGATCCCAGTGCAGTCTTCAAGCAATGATGAGCTTGCTGCACCTTATGGTAAGGGGCAGTGTGTTTTCACCATTAACAAGAAGTTGTGGTGTCCTTCGAACTGGAGTTCAGCAAGCTGCCTTCCTCTGCTTGTGTGCACAGAACAGGCACACACACAGAAAGACACAGGTACACATGCATGTAGGTCTCTCTGCAGCTATACACTCATACACACTTAAGCACAGGGAATAAAGGTAATCAAAGTGAGCAAGCTATAAGCAAATCCAAATGCAAACTGCCATGAAACTTTTGTGCAAAATATCTCTGCTTTTTCTTAGATTCAGAACAAAAAATTGCTATACTTTTTCAAAAGGAAATAAAGCATTACCAACAGAAACTTACCTTTCCTGTGCCCTTCTCTAATGAGATTCTTGATAACACTCAGGATTTTAAAACTCCACTGGATAATATAACGATACACTCAAAAAGAGCAAAGTTTAAGTAGCCTCCAGCCTGCACAAAGCTATATGCAATTGTCTGTTAAATAAGTGCCTTGTACTGCATGCTTTATGTTTATATTAAATTAAATGCAAAATCTAATCTCACCTGGAAAGTCAAATATTGGCTTACATCAGTCATGCCGTCAGATGCTAAGTACTACTCTTTGTGCTTAGTGCTGCAATTTCATGTATTGTAAAAGAGCACTGCTGTTCTTTCCTAGGAGTAAATGTTGATGCAGCTTGATGTTTGTTGACCTAGGCAGAAGAAGAGTAAAGATGAACTCTGCAAAATAATGATGATAATAATAACAATAATTCCCTTGGCTGATATGGGGAACTGAGTATTCAGCAGGCAGTGTGAAAGGTCTGCCAGCCTGTCAGGCTGCTTGCACCCACCAGCATCATGCTTCTTAGAGGCCAATAGCTCTGTGAAGCCATTGCTGTGAGAAGCAGGTCCTCATACACAGCCAGAACCTGCCTGTCTGAGCTCTGCTCTGTGTGCACCTCACCCATAGTCTAGAGCAGGAAAAGACAAAAACTTACTGGGGGGGGGAGGGAAGGCAGAATTAATTGCTGTTGATTTTATTTCTAGCAAATGCCACATGCAAATACCACAAATACCTAACTGAAAGGCTCTGAGTCACACCTTAGAAAATAGCAGTGCACTCAGGGAAATGAAACAACCTCAGTTTCCATCAGCAGCAGTTCCTGGCTATGATGAGGACATCCAATGGAGGGGGTTTAGGGTGTAATTGTGGTGCAAAGTGCTCCACAAGCACATGGGCTGGGACAAATTTTCTGTAAAAAATACTTCAATTTTACAGGTAGTCCAGCCTAAGTGATTTGCAGAGAAAGCAGTTTCCCAGGCAGGTCTGCTCTAAGGAAGATAAAGCAGACATGGACTACCACTGAATCAACTGCACACATCAGAAAAAGGGAGATATGCTCTTGGTACCAAAAAGTGTTAATCCCCAAGGAAGCCCTGCTACTTCTGTGCTGCTGACATTGTCATGGTTACTGCTATCATTTCTTCTGGATGATTTTCTGGGCATGAACACCTCCCAGCATGGGGGTGAGCTGCTGGCAGAATTTCCTCTCTGATCCCCTGCTTCTCTCTGGCAGTTTCCAGTGTGCCCTTGGCTTGGCCCCTTGAAATGAAGGTAGCTGGCAAGATGCTTCTGTTTGCTTTGATGAAATTTGTAAGCCAGAGGGATCGCAGCAAGTCTGGCCTCCTACATTGCACAGCCAGAGACATGCCCTGATTGTTTCTGGCTGGATAAAGTCACCTGGAGACACCAGCGTGCTGTTAGAGGAGCTCCCAAATGCAGGGCTGTGAGCCTAGCTGTGGAAATAAGTGAGGAGCCACAGCACTGAAGGTTCCAGAGAAGAGTAGCTTGGGAACTGCTGTCCTGGACTGCCAATAGTCATGTGAAAGGACTTAGCCCTCTTTCAAGCAACCTCTTCTACCATCTGTTCCTGCCCAGTTCTGTTTGGCCAATATTTGCAGGCATATACTTATGCGCTCGCACAGGCATACCTACATATATAAAAGGTTCATATGTTGTCAAGCAGATGTGAAATTTAACTGCCATCTCTGTTCACAAGAAAAGCAAAGGAGTCCTTGAATAATCCTGTTCTGCCGTGCTTCCCCCTGAAGGTCACATTTGCTCAGGGTTTGCTTAGTCTTTATAGCAATGAGGTGGTAAGGACAGCATGAAACTGGTTAAAAAGGAGGGACAAACCAAATGTCCAAATGACAGGCAGGAAGAGTGACTGCCTGAATATTAGTCTCCCAAATGGAGACTAATATTAAGCACAATGCATCTGATCTTAGTGGAAAGAAATAGGAACGGCTGGTTGAGCTTCTGTACGCCAAGAATGGCTAGGTCATGGCAGTCGGGAAGAGACTGTTGACTGGAAAAAGATGAATGTTGTGCTCATCCTTTAGAACAAAAATGAAGGCCCAAGAAGCCTAAGGATGATCAGCCACACCTCAAACCATGTGACAACTAAGGGACAAATCCTTCTGGAAGCCATTATCAGGTATGTGAAAAACAAAAGGTGATTGGAAAAAGCCAGCATAGATTTACCAAGGGCAAATTGTGCCTGATAAAGCTGATTGCTTTCTATTGTGAGATGATGGGAGGACTGTTTCAGTGGATGAATGCAGAGTGGTAGCGGTGGTTTATCTTTGCCTTAGCAAGGTTTCAACATGATCTCTCATAATATCCTTGTGGTCAGGTGGGAGAGATATGGATCAGATGTGTGGGCTCTGGAACTAGTTGGACCACTGGCCAAGATGGAGTAAATGACAACCCACAGCAGATCCATATGCTGGACTTTACATAAGAACCAAGGAGGCTAGTGCTTTTACACACATCTGCCAGCTCCATTGCAGCAACTGGCCATTCACTGATGAGACAGTGGTGTGGCAACATCTGCTCTTGCCTCCCAGGTGTTGTGGAGCAGGTGGGTCCATCCCATGACAGGGTGTCATCATCAGCACGAGGTACACCACATGTAAACATGCACAGTCTTTAACAGTTAGTATAAACAATATTTCTATTGGATGTATTTTCACATGTAGCAGCCCTGCAGCCTTGAAGGCACCGTTCGAGGAAAACATTTTCTTTTTAGGTGTACAATAGGCTCAGAACTGAATGTTGATTTTTCATGACCTTCATGATTGACAACCTTTCTGTGACTGTGTAGCAATGTATTCATTTGTTGACTATTTTACAAATCCTTTGTTAGTCTTACTGGTGAGATGGTGAAGCAGGCAGCAGACATACTGAAGATCTTGTGATTAGACCCATATCTCATCGGAGGGTTTATGTGAGTTCATTAGCGATTCATCTCCCAACATTTTGCAATATCTATTGTAAACGCATAAAGGGATGCTCATAAATAAACACAAACATACACATGCATGACATACATAGATCAGTATCTATAGGATTGGAATGGGGAGCTCAATTTTCTGTATTTCCTGTAGAAGATAAGATTATCAGAAGATAGTTATTAATAGTGATCTTTGTTGCCCAGACATTTCCCTTCATAGGAGCTACTCAGTCACTTTTTTCAATCCTCCATCAGCTGTTTCCCTGTATTCTCTACAATAAAGAGAGAAACTTTACACTTGATTTTAAATCAGCAGCTGATACATTTATACACTGCTTTTGCCATCTTATTTTTCCTTCCTTCCTTCCTTCCTTCCTTCCTTCCTTCCTTCCTTCCTTCCTTCCTTCCTTCCTTCCTTCCTTCCTTCCTTTTAAGTAAGGAAATTAGCCATTCATGTATTAATGTATTACAGAGTTCATTACATAGGATCATTAATTTTATATGATTAAGTCTTAGAAACAAAACAATATAGTTAAATGTAGGTATTGGAGAGGTATGAGTATCCTCTCATAGACACCTATGTAATTTTCCTTTGGTATTTCTTCTGTTCTAGTTAAATCATAATATTGTACTATTCACTGGGCCTCACAGACCTCAAACCTTTGTAGGCACAGACTTAGCCCACAATCTTCTCAGCCTTTAACTACTGATATGCTATATTGCTAACTACTGATACTTAAAATGCTGATAGCATTTTATTAGTTTCCCCACTGCTTTAAGCTTTTTACCTTCTTTATAGCCTTCCTAGATTCTTTCTGCTATTTACATATTTGCTTAAAAGAACATTAGTAAAATCAACAGTTCTTTCCCTGGGTCTGGCTGCTGCTTTTCAAGTTGTTGTCTGTCAGTCGATCACCCCGTAAAACCAAAAGACCTACCAAGGCCACTAGATTTTTATAATTTGACTTTAACTGTGACCATTGAAACCTTCCCTCTTATGGTTACCCAAGATTACATCTTTTAATTAAGTTTTAATTGTTTCTTTATGTTGATTTTTTCTTTATAATCCAATTTTTACTACATTTGGGACATTTTCCAGCTCCTTCTGGTTTCTCATAACAGTGATGGTAATTAAAGATGCTGCTTCTGTGCATAGTTTTGCAGACCTGTGCTTCTAGGTCTCTTACCTATTGCTTGCATTCATGTGCACAGCCTCTGTAGTGGGTCAGCATGTGTAAGCTGTTCTAACACTGCGAGTAACTTTGCAAAAGTATTAATCCCTATCCTTTCACAGAGGATCTCACATGGGTGCCAGCCAGGAGGAACAGCTGATCTGCTCAAAGGCTGGCTGCTATTCAGAGGGATCCCAACAGACTGTCCCCAGAATGCTCATAGCTGTTAAAAATCTATCTCTAAATATTAGAATAGCTCTGTGTTTTAAGATGATCACTCGTTCATCACAGGAGACCCACATCAGGATGTACTGTCCTTAATACCTTGTATAGAAGCAATGAAAAGAGTGCAGACAGTGGAGATGGACACCTGCAATGGTCCTTTGTAACTAAATAAAGATACACTTGACAAAGCAACATTTTGCAGTCATCACAGAAGTGAGAGGGAAAGCATTCAGAAGAAAAGTGAACTTTAGCCATATTTTGTTATGCAATACAAGTGTAAGCAAGGTTGTGCAGGAAAACTGTGTCTATGAGAAAGGAGTGTATCTCATCACAATGCATTTGACAGTGAGGGACTCCAGCCTAAGCAGTTTCTCAACCCTGAATGCTTGAAAAAACAACCAGACGGAACAAGTTAGGTCCCAAACTCTGACTGAGACTGGTGTTGGGACTGCACTGGCACAGATAGTGGCACCTGCCACCCTGCCAAGAAATGCACTGCTCCCCTCAGACCAAGATGCAGGGATGGAGAAATCACAGCCAGGCGGATGCTGCAATCATTCAGATTTGTTGCTATGGTTTTATGTGTTGCTGTTGCAAAAGCTTTAGAGGATAAATAAGGGTGTTGCCTGCACATAGCATTTAAATGAAAAAGCAGACACTAATATTTCACCATGTCTGATGCTTAGCTTCTGGTGAGTTAAGGAAATTCACTCCTCAGCCTCTTTGAGATCACCTTTCTGAAAGCAAGGTGGAAAATAAACACCTTTCCAAACAATGACCACAGGGATGGCTTTTGCTGGGGACAGATAGCTCTGAGGGAAGCGTTGTCCAACATGCTGCAGGTAAAAGGTATCCCCACATCAGCCCCAGGGAACACGAGCTGCTGAGTGACCTCCATTCCTAGCACGGGCAATGGGGATGGTGCCTGCATGCACCGCTGATAAATGGCACAGCAGCTGGTGGCATTACACATCTCCTGTCTGCTAACATCACAGTAAGACTGACAAGAGCTGTTATGACCATATGCCCATTAACACCTCAGTGAGTGCCTTCACACAGGCTGATCACCTGTTATGTGGAAATCACATCCTCACTGCAGCCTGAGGCAGCCAAAGGGCTCCTGAAAGGCAGAATGGGCTGTTAGTTCCCAACCTGACCTCTTTGCACCACCACAGCCCGAAGACAGTGTCTTTCTGGCTGGGAGGATAAGATGTGGCACCTCAAATGCTTGTGTGTCCCTCAGAGAAGAAAAGAAATCAGAAGTGCCCCGACAGTTTCCCTACAAAATATTGCCTAGATTTCCACCATACTTTCAGCTGCGATTAAAATATTGCTGCCTGCGGCTGAACTGCAGTGCACCACCTGCACTTCTCAGAAGGCAAGGTCCTGCTCAAGGCCAGTGTTGTGAAAGGCAAAGTTAATGTTAATAACTGACAGCAGTAATTTTGTCCCTAGCAGATTAAGCTGAATCTGTGCTTTGGATGGGAAGCTGCAGGTCAGTTGCTTGCTGGGTTGTAGCTAGGAACCACAAATCTCTGCAGACACACACACACACATACACACACACCCCCCTGCACACACAAGCACACTTGGTACCACTCAGCATTGCTGCCCTCTGCTCCTCACTCACACTTCAGAGACCCTTATGGAGGAATATGGTCAATAGTTCAGCCAGAACTGTTAAAGACTAGTGAAGAGTTGGATGGGGAATATAAATGTCACCCAAGAGCAGAGCACGCAGCAAGGTACTAGCTGTCCCCAGCTACCCTCTACTTCCATGGAGTATCTCTGAAAATCACAGGTCATTTGCCATCAGTGGTTTGAACCTGGCACCAGTGGTGGTATGGAGGTACCACTGTCCTTCATGCCTCTCACCTAATCTGGCTTCTGGGCCATCTCCTCTGATGCTTATACACTTGACAGCTACACTCCTGGTCCTGCAAATAAAATTGTATCATGATCCATCAGTCTCAAATGCATTTTTTTTTGTCCTGGCATTTGCTCTCATAGCCACTGTCTGTGTATCTAAAGACTCACTAAAGAATTATGTGTGTGCACTTCAATTAACAGACAGAATAGGACCTTCTCAGACATTACATTAAGGGTACTGACTGCTGTTCTCACATAGAAATGCTTGTCCTTTGCAGAGAGCCAGCCTAAGACTTATCTATTACCCATACCTACACCTCAGCTTGACTTTCAGTGATGTCCACAGCTTATGATGACAGGTGATAATTTCTTCCTTCTGTGTGTGTTGGCTCTTTAGGTTCCTGATCTAGGGACATGAAACAGCTCTTTACATGTTCTCTCTGCTTCCCCACAAGGCATCCAGAGACAGAGAAGCCAGACCCTCGGTAGTGCGACAGCACCAAAGGTGTGTGCTTTGGCCTCAAGCTGACCTGAGGTTTTGATTGGGATTTCACAGGGCAGAATTTCACAGAAATCGCAGCACAGAAGTACAGTTCTAGCAGGCATCTTGCCACACCTGCTTTCTAGCAAAAAGCCATTTCTCACAATCAAACTCTTTGGATCCTGGGGTCTCCTTAAGAGTGAGCTGCTAGTATCAAGAAGTTTCTGGGGAATGGAATCTGGGAGAGGAGCCAAACCCATATTTTATTGCAAAGTCCTGTCCTCATAAAGCAGAGGGAAGGGAGTGTAGTAGTTACAGCAAGAGGCCATGGGTTTGGCAGGAGGTCATCACAGTGAGAGAAGTCACTGATTGCAACATCTCCTCTAGGCAGGAGCAGCTCACAGATTCTGATGGAGCTGAATGCCCACAGTAACACAGGTGGCTTCAAGACCTGTTCCATCTCCTTTCATATCCTAGCTGCAGAAGGTGGCTGTAAGCAGGATCCAAATCCTTTTTGTCTCTGAGTATTTATAAAAGAACCTTGTTCCCTCCTTTCTTCACAGTGCACTGCTAAGCTGTGGACCTTCTTGCCACAGGACACCATAGATGCTAGTAGCTTGCAAGCATTCACTAGTGATTAGTTTGATGCAGAGAAGAAAAACCTATCAGGAGTGTTTGAGTAAAAAGACATCATGCCCTGTCACATCAAACTGCTGAGAATTATTCTGGAGAAGTGTGACTACACGCTTGCCCCACTTTTATGCTCTTTCTTAGGCTAGCAGATTTGTCTATTCCCTTGACTGATTTCTTCACTTCACAAAATGTCTCCACCCTTTCTGGTAAAGGGGAGGGAGAGGCAGGAAAGAGGATGATAGGAAAGAAAAAAAAAAAAGCATGTAGGAATCAACCTGTCCAGCGGACAACAGAGAAAACAAAGAGAAGGTTGTAAGGGTCACCATGATGGTCCCCTCAAACCTTCCCCTCTGGGGGAAAGGGTGATATGACTTGATGGAGCTTCAGACAGGACAAAGTAAATAAAAAGGGGAGGACAGGGGAGCAGCCAGTGCCTTTCTGGCAGGCTCTGCAGGGGACAAAAGAGATCACAACCTGCCACCTTCAGAATGCTTGTGTGTCAGGGTGTCCCTCTTGCCACAGAAGGCTAGACAGACTCATGGCAGATGCAGGATAGACATCCTTACATTGTTGTGATAGCCCGCTGATGCTTCAGAGTGGGCTTCACACCCAAGTTTGTTGGCAGCAATATGGAGTCACAGCTGAGATGTGAATCAGGACAGAGGTTCAGGGGTACTCTAGGCCACCCTTGGTACCAGCCCTCTCATGGGCTGCCCCTCCAGCACTTTCGCAGGGTTTGATGTTGTTAACTCACATATCTACAGATTTACAGACTTATTGCTGAAAAGTGACAAGTATCAGTGAATCATCTGTTTTGATAACTCCTCAGCAAAACAAGTGGTCTGATTCACACAGGCAGGAGAGTTCAATCATTCTTCCAGGAAAGCTGCTGTGACTCCTTCGCATTTCAAGATACATTTTAAAGCAGTGCTGCTTAGAAGACAGAAGACTGAAGTCAGGGATTAAATTCTAGCCTTCCTGGTCTCTGAAAAATTACAAGACACTTCTGGGCCTTTCAAGTTCTGTTGGTAGAATTTCCTTCTCTTACCAAGCCCTGCAGATCCTGACTGCAGTTCTTCTACTCATCCAGTCATAGAGCTATACAACTTCACCTGCTCCAGAACAACAAATCCATGCTTTACACCGGCTTGCAGCCATGTGTAAAAGACTCTGCCTTATCTCACACTTGAAGCATTTAGCCTAACAGATGTATGCAGACAGAGATCAAGACCTGCCTCCTATGGGGCCATGAGATGCTTCTGTTTAGCACAGGCCACCTTTGCAAGTCTGGCAGGTAGCTTGGTACCACTGCCCTATTTCTCAGAGGCTATGAGAGGAAGCACTGTCAGGGCAGACTTCTCAGTGGGTACCCTCAGGAATTGGTGACTGGCAGAGGCTGGGAATTAAAGTGCTAGCCAAATAGCATGCCTGTCTCTTCCTATGCAGAGCCTAGTGCAGACCAGTCCTTTTTGCACAGGAGCCAAATTAAAGTGCCTGCAGCCAGCACAGTCTCACACTAAACAACTGTTTAAAGCTCCACCTCTGTCTGTAGGCAAACATGTCAGTCCATGCCTACATACAAACACACATGTTTATCTGTTTTAATCTCTTCTAGTGGTAAAGGCTGTATGAAGGTTTTACTAAGGAGTCAAGGAGGAGAAATGGACTGGAGATCCCAAGATACAATCTGAGGCCTGCAGAGGCTGAGCTTCAGCTGGAAAGTCTGACAAGAGAGCAAGTCAGGGTGCAAATCTGCAATATTTAGAGCAGGAGCAGAATAGAGCCCAGCTCACTGTTTCATCCATGCCTATGCAAATGCAGCCCTTAGTTTCTGCTGCATTTTTACCAGGAGTGCACCAGCACCTCTTCCCACCCAGGTGCCTCATGGGCAAATGCCACTGGTCTTCTGAAGTTGCTGCTGGTCCTGGATCTCACACTAGAGGAAGGCTGCTAGCCAATGGGGTGCTACCTGGCAGGGTCCCATGTTCAAAACCTTGGTACTAGTGAGCAAGCCCATTGCTTGAGTGTAGCAGGCACCCCTCAGCCACACAGGCCTGGGTGGGTCTGCTTCCCATGTTGGGAAAGAAGAGATCTGAGAGTTGCTTTTCTTGTTTTGTGTCACTTGAGTGGCTTTGTTGCTGGTGGAGTACAAGCACCAGCAACCTGTATGTGGTGCCTGTGCCACATTATGCTGCACAGGCAGGAAGAGGAGTAGAGCACCCAGTACAGGTCATGCCTGTATCAGCTGGTATGAGCACATGGTCACTGTGGCTGGGTGCAACCTGCTGATGAGCTCAGCGTTTTACAGAAATCTCAAGTTAGCTCTAGAACTGCTATGTATTTTGAGTTTAATGCAATCCACCACTGCATGTTAGAAAACATGCTGTTTATTTTTCCCAACCTGTAGACATGGATATAGCCTAGTAGAGATGCTCATTGCTCATACTTAGGTCTTTAATGGAGTCCTGTGATCACAGAACCAGTTGATACTGCTAGCATGGTGATAGTGAAAGGGGAAACAAAGGCCAGGTCAGGACATTTTATTGAAATAGAAAACCAGAGCAAGCACCCTACACAACCCCATGCAATGACATCTTCTGAGCCCAACTCCATTGTCAGATTTACATTACACTGAAGTTTATTTTGGCAGAAAAAATCTATGGTTTGCACACAACAATCCATAGAGGTCATCAAGGCCAAAACATATCCTGAGGCCCCACATAACCCCAAGAGCTCCAAAAAGTAAAGACAACTGATCATTTCAAGCCCACTGACAAGGAAGGAAAACAAGTGTGTCAGCACATGAGTTAAGAAATAATTGCTCATTTAAGCTGGTGTATGTTGCGTGAGCACAGGCACATTTCTTCTTTCCTCAGCCTTCCTTGACCTTGGGCCCATTTGACTATATGGCCGCAATCCAGTTGCGCAAGCTGGCCTTGCAATCTGCCTGCATTCAGCTCCCGCTTCAAGCAGAAAACCCTTGCCTCGGGAGCAGCAGACAGAGGTCCCCGACACGTGCACCCCTTCCCCACACTGGTGTCTTTCCTGCACCTTCTCTGATACCCGGCCACGGCACCACACTGCAGCTGCTGGCTCAGGGTGCAGGGTTGGTGACATGCAGGGACACCTGGCAGCCTTGGCACCAGCCTGCTCTGGATGTGGTGCTGACCCCTCTCTGAGCAGGGCTGGCTCCCCACCGTCCCCCATCCAGCACCAGCCCCTCCAGGAAGATGTTGGGAGCCGAGGTGAGCTCCTCGTGCTGATCCACCAGGCCACATGTCTTCAGACTCTGCCCCAGGGACAACTCCCAGTCCCCACAAAATGTGTGATTTTAGAAGTACCATGCACTACATAACTCTGTGTGTGAGTATTCTCATGGTCAAGAAACACAGCGACTCTGTAGAGATGGCAGCAGTCTCCTCCCAGCTTTCCAAAATCAGCTGGAACCTTCCCGTTGACATTAGTCGCAATTTAGGAAGGCAGCTAGGCTGCAATTAAGTACAGCCTTATTGGAAGCAGCTCTTAGACATGTGCCTAACTTTAAGCAAATGCTTAAGTGCTGTTCTGAATAAAGATAATTTTCTGAACTAGACCCTCCACTGGGATTTGGAGTCGATCCAGAAGAAGGTTATTCTGGGTAAGCTGCCTAAGGGATTTCAACACATAATTTTGTGCATCCATAAAGTATCCTATCTGGAGAACAAGAGAATAATTTTTAATTGAATTCCACTTGATTAATTACCCTCCTGGATCTGCTCATGTCCACTGCTCTAGAAACTGTATTCTGGCATCTCCATCGAAGGCTCCAGCAAGAGCTACAGTAAAAAGCTATGGACTGTTGATTCACCTTAGATTTCAAAAATACTGTGAATGTGGTGGCCAGGAACATATGCTGCAAACATTGTGTCATGGAACACATATTTATCCTACCAAAGTCAACGAAGTGCATTTTGTTCCTGCTTTGTTTTTCTTGAAGGACTGTATAATGTGCAGTTCCTCAAAGTGCCTTCTTTTAGGAGGGTGTGTTTAGCATTTCTTCTCCTGCCTTTCACTGGCCAGTTCTGAGATGGAAGGAAGTGGATAATAAAACATTTCCCTAAAACTTCATTCAATTTTAAAATGAATCAGATTTTTCATGGCGTCCAAGAATGTCTGGAGACATGCACAGTTGGAGTACGCACACCCTTTTTTGAGTATGTGATTGTTGTGGTTCATGTAAGAATGTTTTGACATTTCCATCTCATCTTGGTACCTACATTGACCCAGATCATTCAGAGGTCTCCTCATCTCAGTGGGGTAACCACAATCTCCATGCTGCTATCTCCTGGATGGGGATGAAGCTGCCCAGAGCAGCAAGGAAGGCACCAGAGTACAGCAGTCAGTGTTTTAAAGTACTTACTGCTGTTGTAATGACTTTAAAAAAAACAGTATAAGGTTCCTAACGCAAATTACTTATAAGAGACATAACAAGATTTCAACTAAAAGTTAGCAGATTGGTCCCACAGATATTAGAGAGAATAGTCTAGAGTTAAGTGGGTGTTTATTTGTCTGTTTGTCTCCATCTCATCTGTTCCAGATGCATTCAGAGCTGATGAACTTTAGCTTGTTGTCCTTGGGGAGATGAGAATCAGTAGACTACAAGGGATAGACTGCTTGCTGGGTTTTACACATATGTGTCTCCAGTAAGATAGTCTGAACGATATCCCAAGTAAAAAGCCATCATTCATCTCTCTTTTTCCAATCACTGAAGTTCTTGAGCCTCCTATTACATCTTCTGAACAAGGACTTCCTATGGGATAT
Organism: Actenoides hombroni; assembly: GCA_024336885.1. Lineage (NCBI taxonomy): Eukaryota > Metazoa > Chordata > Aves > Coraciiformes > Alcedinidae > Actenoides > Actenoides hombroni. The sequence goes on from WUAM01000089.1 coordinate 2,922,855, forward strand.
TTTTTAAAAGGGAAATCAGCCCTTTAAAGAAAAGCAGTATTGAAGGTAAGGAAAGAGCAGACAGAAAGGCATACATATGACCTGTCCAAAATATGGAATCCATATAATGTGACAGACAATGTTTTGCCTTGTAAAGTATCTTTTACAGTAATGATGTGAGAAGCTGTATCTTTCAATGGTCGTGAATGAAACCAATTCTCAGGCAGAAGCACCACCTGCTGGTGAACACCAATTCTGTTCACTTCGAAAGTCTACAGTGAAACTAGCTTAAGCAATCACCTCAGCGATTGTTAGAGGTGCTTAAGAAGCATCTTTGAGACCTGAATTCTAATCCTAAATGTGATATTTGCCCATTTTTCACACCAAATCCTTCATGGCATTGTGTTACTCCAGCCGCTGGCTAAGAAGTTTCACAAATAAATATTTGCTTTGAGAGAAGCAAAAAGTTTCTTCTGTTTAGAAAAGGATCCGTTTTTCAGCTTCCTCTCACTGAAGTCAATATGAGAACTTTCACTGCATCCCGAATACCACAAGTGTTTCTTCAGTGACAAGAGGAGATGCTTCTAACAAAGGCTCCAGGTCTTCCCTTCGTCTATGGAGTTGCTGGTTTTCAGCAAATGAAGATTTCTCTGTCCAGAAACATGGATTAAGGGCAATGTATCTTGCAGGCTTCCCAGAAGAGGTTAAGATATGCGACTACATTCCCCCCCCCAGTGGATATGCTGAATGATTAAAATTTTCTTTGCATTTCAATCTGAAGGGAAGGTGAAAAATACTGTGCTATATGTTATCCAGTAAATGGTTAACGAGCTTATAAAGGCACTATGTTGAGTAAGTTTCCTGTGTTCCTTCATTAAAAATTTACTCCAGTGACATAATTCAGGAGCCTTGCATGACAAGGATACGGAGCTGACCTTTCTGACCTCAATTCCACCAAGTCAGGCAGGGTTCAAAATACAAATCCAGACCTGGATTCGAATGCTACAGACCGTTTATACATCTGCAGATCTGTATGTGAAGCTGCACTTCAACTGCTGCACTTCCCTCCATGTTAATAGATTCATGTTTGACCTGAGATCTCAGTTCTGCTTTATGAGCTCACCTCTGATCCTAGCCTTCTGTGAAAAATGGAGAGGTTCCTTATAGCAAACTGATCTTCCTCCAAAAGGACCCCAAACATTCAAAGTCCAGATGTAATAACATGGATGGGTTGGGTGAAGAAAAAAAAGGCTTGAATTGGAGGTGTCTCCGTCTCTGGGGTTTGATTTTTCCAGCCCACACTCAGAATGTTCATATTCTGAATAGTTAAAAACAGTTTCCGTAGCTTAGGTCTCACTGTGAGTAATTTCATCTGCTCAGAAGGGAAGCCTCTTACTTCTCATCAAAGACAGATTTTCTCTTAAAACTGATACATAAAACTCAATTTTTTTCTCTTTTGTCTATTCAGATTTTACTTTTGATAAGTATTCCCCTCATTGATGAGAATTACCATAAAGTTAATCCATCAGTGAGGTGCTCAAGAATGGTTGAAGAGTGATGTGTCAGTTGTGTACCCACTATGAGGAGGACCAAACCTGTAGGGAGAAGATTGCTTACATTTCTTACTTCAAAGGCTCCATATCAGTCTGCACTTGGCACATAACACAAAGAAAGTTTTTTTCACCTGGCTAAACATCATGATAAATGAAAACGAACCTGATTAGATATAAAAATATCTGGGTCACTTTTGTCAGTGAAGCAAAAGTGGATTTAATTTTTTCCAGAGACATATTTTTCCATAAATCAGGACAAAGGGACGTCCCTTGCTTCTTATTTGGAGCACCTGGGACACCACAGAGGATTCAGGTCTCACCAACTCCAGCTAGCATTGTTTCTCTAAATACCATTTCCTATTTGAAGGGACAACTGAGGTCTTATTAAAGAAGTGAAATGTTTATCTTTCCCTGCACATATCAGTCCAGTAACAAAAGTCTGGATCAGCGTCCTATGGTGACACAAAATGGGTTACTCCTAGGTATTTTTATGTATGCAGCTGAAAGCTTTGAAACAAACAGGCAGGCCGTGAAGAAATGATCAAGTACGAAGAAGTGATGCTCTACAGAATCATAGAATGGTAAGGGTTGGAAGGGACCTCATCTAGTCCAACCCTAGCTAAAGCAGGTTCACCTAGAGCAGGTTGCACAGGATCACATCCAGGTGGGTTTTGAAGGTCTCTAGAGAAGGAGACTTCACAACCTCTCTGAGCAGCCTGTTCCAGTGCCCTGTCACCCTGAAAATAATTTTTCCTAACCCAGTAAGTTACAGGCATTTTGCTTATTTGTCTTATACTGGTAGATACACTTCTGCCTACAAGTCTCCAAGTTGTTTTAACCACACCACCAGCTCAGCCTTACAGTGGCCACTCTTTTTGTTGGCATCTTTTGACAACCTCAATGTATTTTAAAGCTCACATGTTTTTAGAAGATACTTGCTGAAAATACAGATACAGTTTTGCTCATGTAACTCTAAACAATCTGGAAGCTTCCAGACACACTGCATGTGGTGTGAGATTTTCTTTAACAAGTTGGAACTTTGAAGGGAGCCTTATCTCACCAGGCGGGAACAGCATGAGCCGTACCCTGCATCATCACACAGCTGATACAAGTCTAAGGAGGGTAAGAGCATCGTTTCTGAAGGACACAGACATATACCACCCAGAGATAGAGCCTGACTGCTGGCACAGAGCCGCCTTTATGTATGCCATCCCAGGAGGTCTGTGTTTGCAGAAATGCATGTAGTGCTCTATCCTAGTATCTATGGACCTTTTTCTGGTAACAGGACCGCCATGGACTTGAGCAGTTCAAATGAAAACACCAATTTGCTGATGGTCTTTCAGGAAAGCAACTGAAAGCCTAGAGACTTTTAAGCATACTGAGGTGTGTGTAATACCTATCAAAATCAGTGTGAGCTAGGAACCAAAAGATCTTTGAGAAGCTGAGTGGTTTGTCCAGTCACTGAATGACTCTGGGATGGGACAAGTGGCTGAACATAGGTCTTCTCAGCTGTGGCTGTCTCTGCTGACCCACTGATTCCTGACACCTTTGATGTAGAGACTGATTTATGAACCTCATTTTCCACAGAATATGAATTTAAAATCTCATTCTTATACAAAGCCCTACCTTACACCTAACCTGCATGATGAAAGTCTGCCTGAGAGTCCCCACAAATCTGATAGTGCCCTATCTGCACTTGCTCTTTTAAACAAGCATCGCTATTATTAATTCAGAGATAAGCCGTATTTTTAATTGGTCATTAATATCACATCATAGATGGCTGCAGCTCACACAATGAGATGAATAAGGACCAAAGTCTCACCTGAACAGACCTGGACTTTGTGGAACTGGAGATCAAATGCTGTGTCAGGAATCATTAATAATGGATGGAAACCAGCTATTCCATTTAACAGGAGGAATTCAGGAGCTCAGAGCCATCTTTGCAATAGAACCTGATCCTGATTCATATCACTATGCATCTGAGCTGTTCCTAGGTTAACCAGAACCCCAGAACAATGTTCCTGGTAAATTTTATGTCATTTTCAACACTGATCAGGGAAAGGCATGAAATGCATGTGCAGGATGGGGATCAAGATTCACAGTCTGCACAGCGCCAGAAGGAGAACTAGGCAGAAAGCAGTAATCCCTTTACGAAATCCATCTGCCTTCGACTCCAGACAAAAACTCAAATGTCTCTTCTTCCTCTTGGAAAGGGAATGGTGTCTTAGGCAGGTAGGCAGGGAGGGGCAGGAGGAAGCCCTGGGGCAGTCTGCATGGTGCCTGGGCTACTCAATAGTTGAGAGGTGCTCTGTCAAAACTTCATCCAAACCTAAACCTTTTGACAAGACCTAAACCTTTTGTTTTGTTGATGTTTCTTCAGCCAGCTGTCATGGTGATGGATTCAGTCCACAGAGAGGGTGCTAACGAAATATCGCTGTTGTATTCTGGAGAGCACTGCATGCTCCAGCACGTCACACTCACTCTGCCCCCACTGCTGGCTGCTGCGAGAGATTTGACAGGAGCTCCTGGGTGTGCATATAAACAAGTTCAGAGATAGACTATATAGGTTAGCCCATGGATATCAAACCATGTCCTTCCTCAGGGCTTGCTCTAATTCAGAAATCAGGGTCACAGCATCTGCAGCAGATAAGAACACATCTGGGCTTGGTCCGGTCAAGTTAATGAATAATTATGTGCTGACATAGTTACACATGAGCATCTCCCCACCTAGGTGATAAACCGTAGGCAACAGGGAATCAGTTGTCAAACTTCAGGTTTGATTATATACTACCTCTGTATAAGCTATCTATTGAAGATGGGGCCTGAATCTAGGAGAGTCCAATGGTCTGAAGAAGTTCTGCTGGAAGGGCAGCTGCAGCTGTACAAGCCTGCTGCAAACACTGCAGCGTGTGGAGGGGAGCAGCTTGCACAGGAATAAGTGTCCCAGTTAGGTTAATGCGCAGAGAGGTCCTTACCCACATGGGATGATTCTGGAGGCAAACGGCAAGCCTCGGTTGGTATCATTTACAACTGGAGCCAGGCAGAAGGAGGAATGATTTACACTGCCTGAAACACACTTTGCCTTTCCTCTGGCTCCAGCTGAGCAGATCGAAGGCAGAGGTACCAGGATTCAAAGTGCAGAAAACAAAATCACTATTTTTCCTTCTTCGCAAGCTGGTCAGTGTTGAAGTTTGGCCTCTCAAAAGGCTGGTGCCGAGGGCCAGATAACCCTACGAGTTGGCTCTTAGATTTACTCGCCCGCAGTGACAGACACGCAAATTGGTCTTTGCTCTTGCTCTCTGCCTGCACGCAGATGAGGAGAAAGCAAGTCAGAGGATCATCTCGTCCACACCGGGTGCCATTTTCGGGAGCGACCACACCGTGTCCTCACAGAGCTGTATTTCCATCCCTCCACCAACCAGCAGAAACGCGTCCAAATGGTAGCTCATCTGCATGCCCATAAATATACCCCCCTCCAGCGCTGCTCTAACCCCTACTTACATGGTTAGAGCTGGCAGGAAAATGATTTTGACCTTCAATTGCAACCAGTGCACTCAGTTCAGGCCTGGTGAGGCGAGTACGGAGAGTCGTAAAAAAAAAAACCAAAACAAAACATCCAACCAAAAAAGGCCCAACGACACGTAAAGGTCAAAATTCAAGGTCTGTTGCTTATTACTAAGGAATAACACTAGACACCTTCCTCCTTTGCATAATATGTTTCATGCTGAGACCTGAAAAAAAGGGTAAGCACTGCTAGCCCTGTTTCACAGGCGGACAAGCGAGCCCATTGCCAAGCCCACACAGAGGCAAGTAGCAGACCTAAACCTAATTAGGCTCCTGT
>WUAM01000089.1:2935254-2969630 GCA_024336885.1 Actenoides hombroni
AAAAATAACCAACAAAACTCAAAAACCAAAATAATTACAAAAATGGAAACAAAACGAGGGACGAAATAAGTGAGGAGGGAAGGAAGGAAGGAAGGAAGGAAGGAAGGAAGGAAGGAAGGAAGGAAGGAAGGAAGGAAAAAGAGAACATATACAGTACAAGAGCATTAAAAAAATGAGAGACAGAAGGAGGAAAGAAGAGATATATGGGAGCAAAGAAATCAGGACAGGCAGGAATGAGACAGACAACCACAGAAAAACATGAAGGGACCGCTTCTGTCTCAGTCTTCCCTAGTCCCAGATATCTGCCATTTCCAGAAGGAGCAACATCACAGCCTGTATGAGGAAAATGGCAGTGTGCTCCTAAAACATAGCAGGGTCATCAGAGATCAGAGGGTTTTCCATTTGCTGTGGTCCTCATTGTATTTATCAGACACATGGAATGTCAGTGTTCTCTGAGATCCAGACAATCTTCTCCTTTTCACCCTGTCCCTTACGGCTCTTTCTTACTATTTTATCTGGTTTAGCAATTTTCCGCTGCACTTCCGGTCTCTCTGTCCTATACAGTGCTTAACTCCCCAAACCCTCCTGACAGAAAGGGAGGCCATGCTTCCTTTCTCACCCTGGCAAGCAGTTTCCTTGCACCCTCAGAGATCTGGACATCAGGCTTACAGGTACCATAAATCCACCAAGTCTTGTTTCTCTCTTTTCCCAAGAAGTATGGAGCCCCTCATTGCTAAAACATTTGGTGAGGGAGGAAGTGTCTGCCCACAGTCTGGAGATCTGGATAGTAAAGGTTGAAAATGCTTCTTGCCTCATGTTAATTTCACAGATGTTTATTTCTAGGTCATTGCAGCCCCTTATATGTCCTGTTCCCTTCTTCGGCTGCTTTTTCATACTGCTTCTGTTTTCCATATCTCTCATAGACATCTGTTAACACAGAGATCTTCCCTGTTCAGAGACTCTTAAACCTTCAGCCCATGCTGAGGCCCCTTGAGATGGGTGTACATCAGCATAGGTGTTCAAACTGCATGTCACCACCACAAGGATGGGTTCAGTGAGGTTTGGGGAGACCAGGAGAGGTCTGGGAGTCTGTGGGAAGGTTGAGATTTCTCTCTATCTGTACTCTCACTAATTCCCCTGCCCCCCTCTTCTTTGCACATGAGATTTTCTTGAGTGACCTGCACAGGACTGACTCCACTTGTGCAACAATGGTACAAGTCACTGCTGGCCTGCATCCCATTGTAGCAGAAAGATGGCACATGGGGCACAAGAAAAGGGTCATTCGGGCATCTGCATTTACATCTGCCAATTTCCACTCCTTCCTCTTTCAATTTCCTGGAAGCACAGGACTGTGTCCCCAGGCTGCTCTCTTTTTGAGATATTTACCTCATACATGCACACCCTGACATTTCCTAGGCTAATCACACTCCTTGGCACAGATTGCTCTCCCTTACCAGAGTCTAGTTCAAGATGATCTTTTCCCATCCACAGTCACTGCACTTTCTGTTTCAGCGTTGCTGCTGCTCCCTTTGTAAGGGGTGACTGCTATTTCAGTGGTAGAAAGACCCTTTGTCCTGGTTCCCAGAGCACAGCAGGTGGGTAATAACAGCCAGTATCAGGTGACGTTTTCCCTTCCACTTTTCACCTGGTTTTAAGACCTGGGTCTTTTCCCTTGCACGGCCCAAGTAGATCTTGCCTCAGTTGAGTGTGGCTGTAAGAGGACAGTGGACTGACTGTACAGAAGAGAAACCAGGATCAAGTACTATATATAGCTTGTCTCGTACCTTTTTTCCCTCTTGGACCCAGGCTGCAGTGTCCTGACTAGCTGCCAACTGCACATTTGCATTCTTTAATCCCCTCAAGGAACCTGGCCTCTTGTTTCCACAAGCAGATACCATCCCAAGGCCTCATGAAAGCCGTGCGGGCTGGATGAGAAGAATGGCAGAAGCCATCCTGTGGACAAAGTTGTGAAGGACTGAAAGGAAAAAGGGCTGATTCAGCTTCACAGTTTGTTGGTCAAGACCAAATTCTGCCTACTCATAGTAGGTACTACTGAAAGTTTGTGGGATCCATGAAATTCTGCACAGCACTCTGCTTCAGTGAGGCACAGGATATAAATATCTTGGTTTAGGACTGGAAAGACAGACAGACAGATAGAGGGTTTCAGCTTAGTTTCAGTGCTGCAATATGAACTTCCCCAAGGAACCCGTCTGAACCTAGAAGAGTTGCTGGCTACTGCACTGAAAGATAAAACAGTGAAGAACTAATATGACTTATAATGATTTGACTGAACCCAGATGAGAATTTAAATGCTAGTTTCCTGTGAGCCCTGCTGCAGGGCACTGCTGGGATGCAGCACATCTACTTTGGCCCGTCAACACTAAAGTTCTTCTGAGGCTATCTGGCCCACTTTCACTCACTGGTTAGCTCAGCCATTTCTGAGCCCAGGAAAATGCCAACCTACCTCTGCCTCCAATTCTGAGAAATGTTAGCTAAACAAGACTGAACTAGCATTAAATTGAGAGCAAAATGAAAACAGAACAGGGCAGGGAAAGGAGTTTGTTGTTGCAAACAGACTACAGGGCAAGGAAAGTTTGATTTTTATAAGTGTCTACATATATTGTAAAAACTACATGTGATAATATATGAGCTTTAAGATTATAATAGGTATACTTATGGCAGATAAGAAAAAAAAAATCTAGGCTGTGCTTCTGACACAGTGACTCATGATACCAATTGCACATCATTGAAGGCCAGACAAATACTTGCTCAGGTTATCATAAGGAACAGTAATGGAAATAAGGCCATCATAAGAAGCCCACCACGCGAGAGTATTGGGTCCACCTAGTTCAAGTTTGCTCACTTGCAGTCTCATCCAGTGACATAGCACATGCTGTTCAGAGTCTTACTCGAATCCTTTACAACAACTTTACATTCTGAGTACCAACAATCACTATTGTTCTATTTACCATAGGGTTAAAATTATACTGACACTACACATACCATGACCAAAGGTAGGTAAAGTAATGGTAGCCACAATATACTAGCTCCTTCTGGGGAGATTTTCAATGCCATGACTGTCAGGTAAACATTGAATTCCCTCTCATTTTTTTGATAGCTATGCAGCTAAATGTAAGTGCCTTTGAGAATTGTCACTGACACCATTACTACCACAAGAAGAAAAACTGAGGAGACAAAGACATGTAGACATGTCACCACATGCATCCTTCACACATCTACCTTGTGTTGATGGCCAGAGAGCGTGTTAGAAATATGAAGGTCTGAGGTGCATATGGAATGCACTTTATGTTTACTTTCTGGAAATCTCTACTATCCTGCAGCCAAAAGTCATTATTTGCCTGCTTCTTTCCCACCATTTTTATTACACTTACAATGGTTCCACAACTGGTGCAATTTAAAATGATACCATTTTCAAGGCATGACAATGGTTGTGACAGTTCATTGTTGTATTTCTAATCGCCTCATTTTGCCCTGCGTCCACATGATTTAGAATTTTTTACAGCACTTTATAAATGGGTCCACATTAAGTAAACCATAAAAATCTTTTAACCTAAGGTCAATGTTTGGCTTACAGTGACTATATTTAAATATTATTAGTGGAACTCTGCATTCTGATTAAGCAATTCCATATAAAGTAAACTCACTGTAATTTGTTTTTTTTTTTTTACTGTAGGCAGAGTATGAGATTCACATTTCTGTAGTAAAACTGAGGAGGTGGGAATGTGACTTGATTACAAGGGTAAATATAAGGCCACATGATTGAAAACTTAATTGCTTCTCTTATTCCAATTTAATCTGTTAAAATAACTTTAGAAAAGGCTCAAGGCCTGAAATATTTTATTATTCAGTAAACCAGACAAGTAGCTTAGCAGAGTACCCTGTGGAAATTCCTTGATTGACTTTCTGCATGATAAGTAAATACTTAAGTTTTCAACCAATACCTTTATGCAGCATTTTCATACACATTTTAAACAGCTGAGAATTTATTGGACTTTTTCTTGTGGCTATTTCAATGCAGTGTTTATTGCGAACAGAGTTCAGATTTCAGAGACAACTGGTGTTTTCTATCCTAGATAAATCCACACTGAGAATTGGACGATGTCACAACCAAGTCCCATCAGATTGATCACAATAGGTCATTTATATTTAGTGAGGAAAGATTTGTCTAAAGAAGTCTTCAGTTGGGGAAAAAAAAAAAAAGTAACTCTATTACATCTAGTGAAAAATATAAAGCACATTTTCCCAAAAAAAGTAGTATGTGCAAGATCCATTGAAATCTTGGCTTGAAAATGTTTGTTGTGTGGGTGCGGAACATCTAAATTATTCAGAGTGTTTGCTGGTGGGAGATTGAGTGCTATTCCACTGAGATACCAAGAAAAAGGTATTCTAGATCCCTCCTGAATATGACTCCTGACTCAAAGATCTGAAGGATGGAGTTCAAAAGAGCCAACAGTTTGAAGGTTAATTGCCTCTGGTCCTATACGGCCCTTTGTACTCCTTCACATACTGTTACCATCTAGGTAATAATGATAATGTGTCTATTGCAGGAGACTGAGTTGAGTCTTTGTGGTGATTTAACTCCAGCCAGCAACTAAGTACCACTCACTCACGCCTCCCTGCTTCCAGTGGAATAGGGAGGAGAATCGGGAAAGAAAGGCAAAACCCACTATTGAGATTTCCTCTGATAGAGCCTCATGCCTCAAAAGGTCATGGGCAATGCTGCACTTTGGATTGTGTTGGATCAGAGCTGAACATACTGACGGGCTGTGGAGAAGCTTGTGTTGCCATTGCAAAAACATGCCTGTTTGAAGAAAGTCTTCAATATTATCAGTCAAACACATCTTCTAACCTTTAAAAGCACTTTAACGATTTACAAAAAATTTCAAGATGTTTTCTCATAGTCTTTATGCATTTAAGCCCTGGAGAATATAGTAAGAGCATTCAGTGTAATGGCAACGGGACACTGTCAGAGAACAAGGATATGTCTAGAGTTAGGGTAAGATTTTCCCAGTGCTGTAGAGGGCAGAAACACACAGAAGCAAACACAAAACCTCCAGTCATCATTCAACCTCATTATTGTGGTTCCTTAAGGAACTTTAGCATCTAGCAACAAATAATGTACATTAACCCAGGTTGAGGTAGAGCTCCTCATGGACACAGCCATTTCTTTCATGCAAATAAAAGTGACAGCATGAGCAGTTATTGCCAGAAAATCTTGTATGTAAAAAAAAGATACACTGCAGTTAAACCTCTGATGAGGTCTTAATGTCAGTCTAATTGTCATGAGGGCTACATCCGTAGTAGCAATGGCAAACTGTGTTTGTCCTAACAGGGGTTCAATTGCAATCCCTTCTTTATTTGCAAGACCTCTAGATGTATCTCTGGTAAAGTAAGTAGGTAAACCTTTAGTTAATGTTCAACTTGTCCAATACCAAAACCGGTAAAGGATTGTGATTACTGCTCCAGCTGATTTCATGGAAACCACAGTTGGCAGAGCAGTGAGCTTCCCTGCTACGCAACTCAGGACATGGTTTGTGGGTATAGGTTTATCTGCTCTCTGATGATCAAAAAGTGAATCCAAGAGACCTGCAGACACATACACAACCACTCAAACAATGTCAGAGTCCTCAATAATGACAAGTTTGCCTCAGGGATTGACCTGAACCTTCCTTTCAAACACCTACCTTTCTAATGCAGAGCCTGCTCCTTCTTACAAAGCTGCCGTGTCACAGTTTGCCAAGGGTAGGGTTCAAGATCCATCTCTCCACTAGATACCCACAGCCTGAGGATAGCCTTGGGAAAGTATCCTTTCCTAAGGATCTGAAAACCTTTGCTCATGACTTGCAGCTACTTTTTGTGACATACACATTATTCAGAGTTCCCCTTACAGAATGTATGTTATGGAGCAGGCAATAAGCCAGGAGGGTAGACATTCAGACTACCTGCAGCTACTGAAAACAGTCACTAATTTCCTGCTTCAGTTGCCTGTGTCTTCAAACTATTTTATCCAGATGGTCAAATAGATGTCTGCAAGAGCCAAAGAAGGATAGTACCACCTCCTAAAACTCTCTTACACCAAAAACTTCTCTTTTTTACACCAAGTTGAATTCCAACAGAATAGATCTGTTTTGCCGGATCTGAGCAGCTTGCTATCTCCAACAGTGTCAGAGGTTCATCGGTGGAAAGAGTGTAAGAACCAGTGTAACACAGTTCTTCCCCTGTCACACCTTCTGCATTTCTGGCAGTCAGTGATTTACCGCTTGGGCTGGAGGCTGTAGACAGTGTTTATTAGCTACAAACAAACCTAATCTACATGAATTTGTCTAATCTGTCTTCTGATTTAAACCTTTGTCTTCCACAATATGTTGTGATTGAGAGTTTCACAACTTAATTACAAAATGAATTTAAAAGTCCTTCCTTTGGCCTGTTTTAAAACCTCTGTCTGATACTTTTATTAGCTTATTCTAAATTCTTTTATTACCAGAAACTCCTCCCTGTCCCTCATTCTTCATGATTTTATGGACCTATGTTACTATTAATTTCTTTTCCAATCTCTTAGTCTCTTCTACAGAAACCATTCTATATTTCTCATCAGCTTTATTTCCCTCACTTCTATTTTTTTCTAGCTGTGGTAACCAGAACTGCACACATAACAGAGGCATAATCTACTTAGGTTGGGGTTTTTTTGTTTCTTTTAGTTCCTTTCTAAGCAGCACTACCTGTCTTTCTCTTTTTTTGACCATCACTGAACACTGAGCTGGCTTTTCAGGAAATTACCTAGTGACTCCCAGACCAATTTTCTGAATAGCAGCAGCTCAGTTAGATCTCCACTCCATTCATAACTACGTTGGGTTTTTTTCCCTATATGTATTTTCTTGCATGTGTGAATATTGTACTTCATATGCCATTTTATCACTTGGTTGTGTAGCATTGTCAGTGTCCTCTGAAATTCTTTGCAGTTCACTTTGGACTGTGTAAAGCCATTCGTGATTTTTGTACTATCTGTGTAGGAACAGCTGCGGAATTTCACTAACAGTCACTTTTAAGCATGATGAGCAGCACCAGTCCCAGCTGACATCCTAGTGGGATCTCACTGTTGAGCTTCCTCCATTTTACCCTCTTTCCATTTTATCCAGAGACTCATTTGTTTATTTAACAGCCTGTGCTGAGTGGCCTCATCAAAAGTTTTTCTGAAATCACTGTTATCCACATGATTGTTTATTTCACCAGGTGTGGTGGCTGATGTAGGTGACAGAGAGTGCATTGTCAGCATCAGTTCAACACTGATTGGTTTCCCTTTGTACTCTAGGGTCTAAGACATCTAGTCCTGAAAAACTCATTACTAATCATTTTATCATCTGGTTGTCCAGATGTTTCTCCTGAATATTTCACATTCATACAGTTCCCGAGGTTGTCCTCTGTAAAGATATTCTCCTACATGGGAACTTCTGCATCATCTGCTACAGAAAAATCAAGCACAACAAAATTCAGTGCTGTGGCTGTTGCAAACACCTTTCCTCATTTTTTCAGATAGTCATATACATTGGTTCTCAAAGCCCTCCTCTTGGCACTGGAACTGTAAAGGCAATGGCAAAAGGATTGCTGTCCCTATATCCACTCATTCCCTATGAGTCACCCAATCTTGTTCTTCTCTGTCCCTGCATTAGCAGACAATCCGATGTGCAACCCTTCTCCCTTCCACTGGCTTTGCCTCAAAAGAACAGTCAGAAATGTATTTAAGTGCTGTATTTCTGTTATCATCTGCTCCAGTTGCAAAGAGCACATTTTCTTGCAAGGAATCTTTTAAGAGTTTTCCAAGCCTTAGCCATGAAGAAAGAGTTACCATCTACCTGTTGGCCAAACAGCTGCTGCAGTTTCAGTCCTGCTTTTTTCTTTTTGGTTCCTATTCTCCTGGAGAATTGCTAGCTATTGCTGAAATTTGTATTGTGCCTGTTTTTATTAATTCATCAAATGCCAGTGAATGGGTTCCTCATTCTGTTTGACCAGCTGTTTCATATAATCTGTTGTTACAATTGGCTTTAAAAATCTCCCAGGAGGAGCACAGTAACTCAAATTTGTCAGATCTGCAGTAATTCATGAAAGATGGTTAGTATGTGGAAATCCACATTTCTTAAATGCAAATATCAAGATACCAGTCCTATTGTTGAAACCAAGATGGGACTTCCAATATAACCCACTTGTCACTTAGAATTCCCCACCCCCCTTTCATATTGCTGCATAGCCTGAAATTTTCTGTGTTTGGTTTTAGTCCTGAGTTCTGTGTACTGCCTTTTGAGACAGAAGAAAATCTGTTCAGAACAGAACACCAAACAATCAAAACAATTAAGAAAATCACTCAGATGCTCCTTATACTTGGATAACTCAAGAAACATTTTCTTTAAAGCCTTACATTTGGCATGTGTCTAAGAGGAATGTGCGGTTTTCCTTGATAGAAGAAATATGGTAATGAATGTTCAAGCATTTTCTACTTTGTAATTTGTAATTGTCCTTACTGGTTTAGCAATAAGTATATAAGTATAATGTTTAGAGAGTTTTCAGTTATGGTTATTTGACTGCAACACAGACCCTTTTGTTATCTTATTTGACTCAGGAGTTACATAAGATATCATTTGGTAACCACTGTCTGGCATTATACAATGTCAAATGCATATACCCTGAAGAGTGTCTCAGTATTTTCTTTTTTTCTTCACAAAAGATGTGGCTTAACGTTTTTTTCCTGCAGCACCTTCTCACCTGCACAACATTTCCATATATAACAGTTCAAGCTTGACTCCAATGTGAAATAACAGATTTTTAAATCCATTCTGGTATTTATGGGAACTGTAATTAAATGCAATTATAGAGGCAGCAACCATTTTTTTTTTCATAGAAGCTCGATTCACTGATAGCATAAAGCAATATGGCATCAATGAACAGGAATCTGTATCACTCTAGGCCTCATCTTCATATTCAGCTGTCCTGAATATATTTGATATCATCTAGCACATGCATCCTGGTAGCATGACAGCAGTTATGTCTATGTGGAGATCTCCTAAAAGCATCCTAAGACTATCCCTACAATGCAAAGTAAGGTAGACATACAAGCTGGCTTCAAGCACACTTCTCATTCACACTGCGTGACCTGCTATGCATCCATGCCCTCCTTGAAGGAATCCCACTTGGGCTGCCCATTGGACACCTGACTTTGTCCATCCTTCCTGCATGCAGCCCACTGACAGAAGAATCCGGGATCCCAGTCTGGCTACTGAACTTCAAACTCCTCTGCTTTAGAGTCAGAAGTCCTCCTGGCACATGCATGCAAAAAGTGACAGGGGGAGAGGTGTGGACAAGCCTAGACTTCAGAGGAAGTACAGAGCCAGAGTGTGACACAGAAGCTGATGCTGGCTCTGCAGCCTTATGGACAATGGCAGACAGGGGCCAGAAGAGATGCATCCAAGGTCAGGACTGGCACAAGTAGTCTTAGACTGCCCACCTCATGTGGCTGAGAGGAAGCATATTAACAGCTGGCAATAGAAAAAAGATCAGCTGTGGGGAGAGGAGCTTCTGTCCTGCTGGGTACCCCAGAAGCAGCTCATTAAAGAAACTAAACAGCATGCCCCAGCTCTCCCCACTAAGTCTACAACAGCTTTTCCAATCTGCAGTTTCAACCTGTGCAGCAGCCCAAAATGCAGAAGATGCAGAAGTGGGATTACTGTCCAGTAGCTCTGCCCTCTAATCCTGTGTGTCCTAAGAAGACAGGCTCTTCAAAGCACTCAGCTGCCGCTCCAGAGTCTTGTACATAACTTACTTGCTGAGAGAACAAGGAACATCTTTTAGCTTCATTACCAGTAGGTAATCCTGCTGACTTTAGATGCAGTGAGATCTCTGGTTTAGCTTCCTTGTGGAATGACTGCTGACAAATAAAGCATAGCCAGCTTGCGGTTAAAGCACAGGATCTTTGCTCTATTCCTGGCATTGCAGCAGATTTCCTGTGTGGCTTTGGACAAGTCACGTAAGCCAAAGTATTCAAACCTGGGGCCAAGCCACTGGCTGCTCAGCAGCTTGAAAATCAGGTGTTTGTTTATTTGTCTAAGTATAGATTTAGGACTCTTATTTTTGGCATCCATTTTATTTAAATCTTTGGCCTATGTGTCTCAGATTCAACACCTATATAGCCATGTTACACAGACAACAAAACCTTCTGTCGAATTGAGGGAGAGCACTGTGTTGGCTGCACGTCAGGCCAATTGTCTACGTATGCATTTAGACACCTGCCTTTAGTGTACTAAGATGATCATGTGGGGATTCATCTCTCTGAGCCAATAACTTCCACCTACAAATGAAGAGGACCCAGGAGCATACTTCTGTCTCTTTAGGCCTTTCAGAGGCCCAACATGTTATAGGGAGAAATGCTCTAATCCCTTATCTAAACAGAGAAATGCAAAAATGATCATTTGTACTGATGCTTATTATAACTCTGTAATTAAATTTTATTTGGACAGTCATTGAATATCTTTTTTGTATTGTCCATGGGGAAAAACTCAACACTGCTGGGTAGAAAGGTCTAGCAGTTGTTCTCATCCTGAAAATCAACTAAATTTTTTCTCTTAAAAAGGAACCTGAGAGTTTGCCTGCTAGTTTTTTGTTCTCACTCCTCCCCAAGATATAAACCTTCTGTCAGGATCCAATCACCAGAAAATATAATCTAAGACCTTTTTAAACAGAAAAATGCAAGTTAGTGAGTCCAAACCCACTAATTATTTTTCATTCCTTGTTTTAAATAACCTGTCAAAATAAACAAATACCTTCTAGCTTGAAACTTTCTATGGCAATTTTTAGTCCTGGGTGAATTTTAACAGCCAACTTATAACAACAATACACCCTTATTGGTAGTGGCATGTATGCTACCACGGTAAAAATATTTTCAATGTGCAGACACTGTATGGTATTTAAATAGAAATATCCTTTTTATTTTTGCTGACAGACTCCTCGGGCAAAGCTGGCTGATTGGAGAAGCAGAACTTTTATTAGCATACCCAGGGGCTGGCTGGCTGAATGCTGTGTTCAACACGCTGCGCTCACACAGGAGGGTGTTATCAGGCAGGAGAAATAGGGTATCCAGTCTTAGTCTCTATTAAGACCTGCATAGTAGAGCCTAAAAGAAGACACCAATAATGTATTTCATACTGCAGAAGGTGGAGGACAGGAGTTTGGGCTTTTTTCCAATATGTAGTAGACCTGTTGGATATATGGCAAGAGGCAGGTACAAAAGCAGGTAAAGTCTCTAAAAATACTGGTGGTGAGTGAGATTTCCTAGCAAAGTGGATTAAAAATCCAAGGGAATATTTAAACCAAATATTGGCTTTTGTAGAACAACAAAACCAGGATAGTGTTTCCACTCAGCCATAAAAGTTACTGCGGTTGTGTAATCATGTTGAGT
Source organism: Actenoides hombroni (assembly GCA_024336885.1). Lineage (NCBI taxonomy): Eukaryota > Metazoa > Chordata > Aves > Coraciiformes > Alcedinidae > Actenoides > Actenoides hombroni. The sequence continues at coordinate 2,946,716 of WUAM01000089.1, forward strand.
TGTGGCCTTAGGAGAAGTTATAAAGCAGCTGCAGCAAATTAACTTTTCAAAAGTTATTATGGATTGGATGGAATCTAGAAAATTCCCCCATGTTATTTTTTTTAATAGGACTGCAAAATGAACAACTGGGGATGAGATCTCATCTCAAGCCTCTCACTCTGCGCAAGCACAAACGTGAAGACTTCAGGGGGAAATGTAAAGCCAGCACCTTCACTCCCCTCAAAACAGACATCCCCCTCCCAAATATGGATGGACCTCTTTTTTCCTCCCTAAGGGCCTGATCCGTATCCCACAGAATTCAGCCAAAGGAATCTCACTACAGGGGCCTGGTAACCCTTAAACAAGGTATAGATTTGTGGGGTGATCTCAAATTACTAGCTTCTTGCAGAGAAGTTGGGGATCCTCACACCTGAGAAAGGGGTGTACAACACCAGAGGAAAACACATAGGAGACTTGCCACAGTTGGCATGGCAGCAAATTCTGTATTCAGCTGGGTTAAGAGACAGCAGTCAATCACCTGGATTTCAGCAAACCCAGAGATCAGCTGAAGCAACACCCTCTTGCCTCATCAGGAAAGAAGTTATAGTCACTCAACCCATGGGAGGCACCTTAGCTTTTTAGGAGGAGGCAGCTGCCAACCTTATCCAAGGTGTAATTTGGGAAAGAACAACACAGCCTTGAAGACCACATTAAGGTTACTGAGCCCAAGAAGTAAGGGGAAGACAGAGGGTCCAGACAACGGCAGGAAAAGAAACTGACACTACTGCATAAGAAGATATGAAGTACAGCAAAAGAAGATATTCATGTCATGGTGACCTCAGTGACAAGTATTTGGACTAGAAAATTTGTCATTTGGGAAATGAACAGGCTTAGAAACTCCTGGACTGAGCTGTGAGAAAACTGCACAGTAATAATCAGAAAAATGTTGGGTGGAGGGAAGAAGGCATAGTAGAAAAGAGCAGCATGTCTTGATGTTTGAAATGAAATCCATACTACAGCTGTTTTAGGACAAATGCCTCTTACATCTTAACCCATAAAAGCTCTTGAATTAGACCTTAAAGAAGCAAGTCACTAGAAATGCATTACCTCTGACTTTTTTCTGTATTCTCTTGCCCAGTCAGTGGTCTGAAATGCACATACCTGTCATTTGACTCATCATGAGTAACCAAATAAGAATCATTGGAGCAATTCTAGGACCTGGAGTTCTAGGTTCTTGTGGCTGCACAAGGTGACAGTCTCAGAGCATGTGGTTTCATGTTGGATCTAAACACAGTAGAAAGAGGTCAGTGCTTCCAATGTATTCACCCTCTGAGTATTTAGGAACGAATCTGAATTGCAGTAACCTTAAGAACAGTACATGGCACTTCCATGCCTATTCAAAGCTAGCTAGTGTACCAAATCTGAAGGATCTGGCCCATTATAATAGTAATATGTGATGCATGCAATGTTTCAGATCTTCAGAGTGTTCTCAGTATAAATTAATGACTTCTCACCAATGCTCTTGTGAGACAGGTAAGTATTTACACTAGTGGGGAAATCAAAACCCTGTTCAGAATATATTTATAAAGTGACCTAGCTATCTTAGGGCATGTTAGACCATGTTCTTGCCTGAGGACAGTTTTCAGATGTGACACAATTTGCAAGTCACTGAACTACACCACTTTGTGGATGACCAGACGGCCAAGCTCCTCTGTGATCATCTTTCCTGCATTCACTGAGAAGGAATGCTTCAGATATTTTCAAGCATTTACCTCAAACATTCTGGAAGGAGGAAGCTGGGTGTATGTACCGAAGAACTTGAAACAGATCACACAGATACCTTTGCATACAGAAAAACTCTTGACAAAATATAAGCTATTTTTAATACCCACAGATCAGCCTCACTAGAAGGAAGTAATGATAGAGGTGGACTGAGGGACTAACAGAAACTAGTAGCACTGTTCTTTACTAGTTTAAAACAAAAAGTCAGTTTTCAGGCAATCATTAAAAAGCGAAAGAATTCAATTCCTTTCTTTTTTCTGTGTTTCATAACTCCTTGTCTGTTTAACTTCCCTCTTGTCTGGGGCAGTGGTTGTCTGTTTCTCTAAGGACAACAGCCTTAAAAAAGCCTCTGAATTAGTAATGGCCATCCTCTGGCCTACAGGCCCACGGTAGCCTGTGAATGACTTAGATGGAATCTGGGAAAAGTGACTGAGGAGAAGAGTTATCACTATGATAATGCTACACTTCACCTCTTAAAATTTTTGTAGGGGGTCCACTAATTGAGAGACACTGGAAAACACTGCTCTAAATGAGCTTGTAATGACATTTATCAATATATCAGCTGAACAATTAAAGGATACAATATCTTCTCACAGGTCTTGTTCCTCATAACACAAACAAAATTACTATGGAGAAAATAGTTTCCTGGTAGTCTTGGATATCTAATATCTAAAGTACTAAAAAAATAGGAGGTGAAAAAATATTATCTTACTGTGATCTGAATGCCTCTAATCCAAATTAGAAGATAGGGACAAGTAAATCTGTAGGATGGATGGATCATCCCCACATGGCACGAAAACACCTTTAAAGTCAGCATGTGACTACTCTGCACCTCTGCTGGAAGGAGATCCTACAATACACCCACTGCACACCTCCCCATCCCATGGAGTCTTTGCTTCATTGCACACACTTCCTATTGCTTCTGGCCCAGAAACAGGGACAGAAACAAATTCAACTGCAGGATCTGGTTTGCATTGTTTGCTCTTGATTTGTTTGGCGTGCAGAGGGCAGTGTTTTCAAAAAGCCTCCATGACACTACAACTATTCTCTAATGAAATGTCAGTGGGAACTTTACCACTGACTTCATTGGGAACAGCTTTCAGTCAATGCTAGGCTCCTTCTGGAAAAAAAAAGTAGTTCAACAAAAAACAACAAAAAGCTCTCAATCTTTATTTTCCTTAAAATGATGTCTTGTGAGTGCATTACAGAGTGATGCCAGTCCAAGGGGGACAGGAAAGAATGCTGAGAGACAAAATGCAGAATCTTCTTTAAATATCAAGCGCAGAAAGCAGGCAGTGACTTGCCGTTTTGACAGTGTATAATCGTCAGGAAGCTGTCACAGATGCCCTACATTCTCTAAACAATGTTTCAGTTTCTCTTTCCCTTCAGAATATTGTCCGAGAGTCCCCCTTGCCAGCTATCTCATTAGTCCTGTGGTATTTTTCCATGAGGCTTTCAGTTCCTTGTCTAACCATGCCCTCTTACATATACCTCCTTTTGCACATCTAGGTCTGTCTCCTTTCACCTTTCTCACTTTCCTTCATACCATCACAGTTTTAATTTAGGTCGCTTCATTTTTCCATCTCAGTGTCAGCATGTAGCTGTGCTTGAGAATCTGTATCATCCTTATCAGTATGAATGATGGTTCTCATTTCTACACTAGTCCAATAAGGATAAAATCTTTCCAATAAAGAGCCTTCCTGAAAGTGAACACCGTTTCCCAAACACTTTATTGAACAAAAATGATGATCGCATTGCTAAAGACCTGGATTCCCTATAACGTTCAGTTGGTACTTGATATAGGCCCCATCCAAACCTTATTCAGAATTAGTGGAGTTTTTGCATCACTTCCAAAGGACTTAGGATGACATTATAGCTTGTTATGGGATAATTTTGTTTCCTCGTACATGAACAGTCTTGTTCCCACTTATGCCTGCATACTTCTGCTGGGTGTTGTATCCTCACAAGGGGTGTTGCATTGTAAGATGAATTTTCACCCTCAACTATACTTTCTCTAAAGCCCACTTATTGATTTTGGATAGTGCTCGGTTCCTCCAATTGTTTTCCTATCAATAAACTATTACTCATGAATACATTATCCACGCTGGTGGCAGATTTTACCTTTAGAGCAGGCAAACAAAAATGTAGTTGGACCATGCAAACTCAACTGCTGCTTAGCTTTATGCTAGCGTGATCTTATGGGTGCCACACTTGTTCAGTTCTGGCATTGAACAGCTCAGTAGCTGAGATCATATGCAAACCAGCTGCTCTTCCAGGTGACATGTTAATTGTCCTTATAGGAACACTCTGCATCCAAATCCTATGCAAACACACGACAGGGAACAAAGCTGGCTCATCTCCATAAAACGTTCATAGGATTGGAACAGGAAGCTGATGGATTATGTGCTATATTTTTTCCTCTATGTTCCAGAGAAAAATATCAGAAATGAAGGACGATACGGGCCATTAGGTCTGAAGTGCAATCAGGTCGGAGTCATGAACTGAGAAGAGGAGCTAGTCACTAGCTTCATGAAGACCTGGCAGTAAATGGGAAAAATAAAAGAAAATCCATGGCTATGGCCTCAGTCTTCATAGCCATAACTCCATCCATTATGAATTTGGGCTGCTACAATAGAATCAGTGCAGGTCATTTAGGGTTTAGCTATAGGCCTCCTAAGACCAGGATTGCTCCAGGTCATTTTAGTGAATAACACTATACACAGACCACGATTTTCCAGGTGACTTTTAAGGCTGTGCCATACCTGAATCAGTCTGAAAATCCTAGCCTAAATATATACAGTGAAGCAGAAAATGACTTGCTGTTTTTTATACACGCTATCTGTTACAAACAGAGTTCCTACAAAAGCAACCTCTTGTGTCTTTAAAGAAAATCCATACACTCTTTTGAGCTGACTTTGATGTTCGTGAATGTTACCTGCGTGCAGCCAGAGTTCTCTGCTTGTTACAAATGACTCCTAAGATGTGTACATTAAAAAGCAGTTTTAAAGCAAGAAAATAGCTTGGGAAGAATGAATGCATAAGCAGAACATCATCTAAAGGATCATTCATGCCAGCTCAACATCTTTATTACCCCTCAGTCTACTTTGCTGCAGACTCAGAAGAGTAGAAGTTATGGGTAATAGCCACTCATACCTTAAATTTTGCCCTCAATCAAAAAAGCTTCTATCTCTCTTTTCCACTTTTCATGGAACATCCAAGCCACTTATGTACTTGCTGAAGGCAACTGCCCACTTCTTACAGAAACCCTAAAAAGATGCAATGGTAATGCAGTCATACATAAACAATAGCTTGTTTTACAGAAGAACTGTTCATCATATAGTGTTTATAAACGAGTTCCAGACGTCTTTTCTTATACATACATCTGCATATAGTCATCCATTTTGGCAAGGACAGCATAGAGAATGGTAAATCAGCATCAGTCAGGCTCACAGACTATCCTGGAATTTCTCCTTGCAGAGGGCTATTTGTCACTGCTTTGACCAATGAAAGCAGTGAAGCAATGCTTCTGCTGTTTCAGAAGTTTAGTCCGTTTTGAAGCATGCCAACTAGAGCTCTGCAGTCTAGCTCTTCAAAAGAGGTGTTTTCAACCTGCTTACCAAAGACCAGTGATAAGATTTCAGAAAGTGAGTGCAACAGGATTGTAATTAATCTTTTCTTTAATATACCCCACCCACAGAAGCAAACAAAGGAACCAACAAAATGGGGAGGGGGGAGAGAGGGTGGATCAAAACTCTTTTAATTTCATGTTAAATTGATTGCAAGTATCAACCATCAGCAATAACACACCAGAAAATGCTGTTTCTTAAAGAAGAGATTGGTGACCTTCAGCAGACCAGGTTGATAGGCACTGCCCTGGCATCTCCTGGTTATTTTGATCTTGCAGAATAATTACTACCTCAGACATGTCCTTCTCATTCTCTTGCACTTTCCTAGAAGCACGCCAGTTTAAGCAATGGCTCTTAAAATAGCTTAACCAGTTTGCTGACCATTTAGTTTCCTAGATACTTCCACTGACCAACGTGTAGAAAGAGGACTGAATGCATAACTGTAGAGCTTGACTCACTGTATGAGTCTCTCTTTTTCAGGTGTGGTGTTTGACTCACAAAGTTTCCTGATGCACCATTCCTCTGCTGGGAAATGGCTGGATTTGTTACTACTGTTACCCACGGGATGTTACTACTTACTATTGCACCATGTTGCCTAAGAAACTCAGGTCTTCAGGTTAGTATCTCATTGTGCTAGGAAAAGAAAACCCCTTGACTAAATTCTGGTCCAGAGACTTTGTGGACAGTGACTGAAGACAATAAATGGATGTAGATTAGGGATGCCAGGAAGTAATGAGAAAATAACGCAGAGCACATTTGGCAGCAGTCGCAGCGTACCACTCTCGTCACAGCCAAGCTGCTGTCACAGAAGCCCAGGGAAAGGGTACATGAAAGCAAATGATGAAGTAACTTTGCAGTTTTTCTTGTGAAGCTCCCTCACCAAAGAGACACTATGTAAAAGAGCAGGAAAGAGGTTAAAGCTTGAACTCTGATGCTGGCAACAAGGCAAGTGAGAGACGACTTATCACTAAACATGATGCCATGCCATAAGAATGAGGGAGAGCTGCATCAATCCATGGCAGAGTAGACAAGTACCTTACCTGTAATAGACAAGACCCAGTGTATGAGTTGAACAGAGACAACTGGCACAGTGAGCACAATATTCCCTAGACTGTGTTCTCAATAAAAAGTTATTGGGTAGGGCAGTGGATACAGTAAGACCAGAAAAAAGGTGTTGTGGCAGCAGATTTTGGTCTAATTTCCTAAGGAAAGAATTCCAGTATGGTCATGCTATCCATGTGTTAGTGTCTGTCTCTTGTCCAATTTCATGAGTTTTGCATCCATTGACTAAGTTCAGCCACATCTGGCAAGTGAATAGGCATCTCAAAATACAAAACTCCTACACAGTTCATGAAAATAGAGGGCAGTCAGAAGACAGAGACATTTGAAGAGTCTTTGCCTTGACCACACCACCCGTGGGCTGCAGTGTGAATTCACTCTGTGTTAAATATCATATGGGAGAGAAAGAAGACATATTAGCAATCATAATGACAGAAGAGCTTTCATTGGACACTGCATCTTCCTACATACCGATGTCAGCCTCCAGATATAATTCCATCAGAAAACAGGATACATATATACAGATATTCATAGATCAGGGTAGCAATATCTGTACTTTAAAGGTGGTTTACCATTAAAGATGGCTTTGTTCCCATGTGCTCATTTTCCTGAACCTGTGCTCTTCTTCCGCCTAGAAATTCTGCCTATTTTTAGGATATTTCAGGACATTTTCAGGACTTCCTATGTTTGTTTGGATTTCCAGACCTCTGGCAGATGCAAGGGGACCTGGGCAGCAGAGCTGATAGACTTTTGTACATCCCAGATCCTCCCACTGTAGGAGTACACCCTGCCATACAGCAATGGTTCCTAACTAGTGTCCATCGTTATACAAGACACTTACCTGGCAGGTAGACCTCAGTTTTCTGAGACATATATCATAGATTCCTGAACAAGTGTTTCATAGCTGATCTTCACACATAATAGAAGTCCCATATGTTTTGAAAATGTTGGCTTTGCTTAGCATGTGGAGAACATAATGTATATCCTGTGCTTCCATGTTCTCATTCTGTAACCATAATGTCCATATTATCACGTCCAGAAAACCTCAAGGGAAAACATGGAAAACCTATGTATGGCTAACAAGGACATTCTGGAAGATTTTTACATGATCCAGAAATTAAAAATTATGTAGAGACTTGAACAACAGACTAGTAGAGGCAGAAAATGATGAAGGCAGAGATGAGTGGGAAGGAGAGCTACAGGAACAGTACTGAGGACAGTAAGAGTCTGAGTCCAGTGATGCTGAAGGTGAGGTGGAGAAGACATCAGCAAGGCAGGCAGAGAATTAGTTTGGGCAGAAGGATTTGGCCTGCTGTTGAATCTCCATTTCCTCCAGTGAACATGTTTTATGCAGCATATAAAGCAATAAGGGAAACCCAAAGGAGGGTTATGTCATGTAACCTGCTTTTGAAAAGCCTCTTTAACAAAAGGAGGTTTGAGCTGCAGGGCCTCACAGAACCTCTGCACCACTGTGCTGGCATTTCCATCTACAAGCAGCATTCCCAGCCACCACCAGCCAAACAAACAGACAAACAAACAAACAGCTGCCATGTTGTTTGCATTCTAGATGAACTCAGAAGAAAATACAGCTGCAATTAGTTGGCACGCAGCTGCTGAATTAAATCCTTTACTGCCCAGCTCGTAAAGCACTGAACTGTGGCTTAAGCTGCAGCAAGCACATTCAAAGGAAGGGGTGCCAAAGAAAGGGTTAACCTTACTCCTGTGTGCATGTCCATAATGTGTATTTTTTCCTGATCACACTATTAGTCTGTTAGCTCTTTCAGAAACCATAATGAAGTCATTATGATGCCACCAGTGTATTTTGCCAGAAAGCTGGCAATCTTTAATCTGCTTCCTCTACAGCATCTCACAAAGGAAGGGAGAAACCAAAACACTGATTTCAAATAACAATGCACATATTTGCAGTGCTGGGTCCCAACACATGCTTAGAAGAAAATTCTTTTGTTTATTCCCCTCTCCCTCCAATGGGTTTTACGTAACAAGCAAGGCACAGAAGATCCCTCAATGCAGCACAAAACCACTTCACCTTTTAGATGCTTTTCATTTCCTCTGTACCTCCCTTTGACTTTTCCTTCAGCTGAGGCAACCAAAGATGGAGTTAAAAATTTCTTTGAGAAAAAGCCCTGGGTAATGAACTGCTGTGTATATATGCGTTGCCTGTACCTGTGCACTTCCGCACTGCATACCTTCTCAAGGAGACAACAATATACACTTAGCAGGGATTTCTAGGAGTGTGCTAGGAAACAATGGTTGGCATGCCAACAAAGATGACTTTCTGTGGGAGTCAGGGCAAGATAAGGGATGTGAACTAGAACAAAGAGGGGCTAATCCATCCCAGTCATGTTTCACACTCACCAATGCCTGTGCACACAAGGGGTAATAATTGCCTTTGTCAATCCCTGCTTTTATTCCTCGATTAAACAAGCATTCAAGGCAGATGCCCAGAGAGGCTGAATGAGATGAGATTTTCCATTAGCAATGGGTGGGGTTACTGCGTCATGCTACAGGAGAAGATCTGAGACACATCTATCCAGCCCTCCATCCATGAGGGAATGTATGTCTTATATAAAAAACACAGAGGTGAGTAGGTTGGGAAGCTGAGTCTAAGGACAGGTGACTACTATGACCATTGTCTTTTCAAAGGGCCTCATCCAAAGTCCAGTGAAGCTTCCCACTATTTTCATCACGTAAGAAGATTACCAGAGGGAAGTAATTTTACTGGTACCAACAAAATGCTGAAAAACTGCACAAGAAATCCTTCCCTGATGCAAAGAGTGAGTAAATTCAAAGACTTGGTCACAGTTAACTGCCAGATGTTCTGTTCACTATCAAGTACTCCTGAAGCTTCAGTTGAAACTCTTTTCTTCAGACAATGGTAACCTTATCTGAATAACTAGATCATACTGTACAAGGGTGACTTCTCACAAGAGCTCCCATCAGCCACTTCCAATGATTGATAACAGCATAGCAAGATTAGAAAGAAGTTGGGACAGCAGTATACCTGAGCCTGCCATCCTGCTTGAAGTGGCAAACAGCTGCACCACAACTGATATCTTCCTGCGACTAAAGCCTGCAAACCACCATTTGGTGATGATGCTCTTCTGTTAAAACACTACCAGCAGAGTTGAATGCCAGCAGGGCTACTTGCTTTTGGTAGATGGTGCACAGCTGCCAGAAGCATGCTGGCATGCCACAGCAATCAGACCATCCCCTCCCAGCGTACCACTCTACCACAACCCTGAACTACCACTCCTGTGCTCTCCTCCAGGGTATTGATGGTGCACTGGTGGGATAGTTATTAGTGGGTTCTAAACCGAGATAAAGATGAAGATGCATTCTCGTGCTGAGGGAGCAAAAAGCACTGGTGGGCAAGGAGAGCACTGTGACCAAATGCAGACTGAAAGAGGAAGAGGCAATGAGTATATTATGGGTTGTTTTTCAGCAAAGCAATCTATGTCTTCTGAATTTATATGTGGCACATACTGCACAGCTGGGGGACTGTGAACAGATAAGAGGAAGAATAGCCTTGAACTTAAAGCATATGAGCAAAACCAGACAATGTGACCCTCATAAATGGCTTTGACCACCCAGCTCACTGGTGAAGACCTTCAGGAGGGCTACTCAAAGGCATAGCCTCCGAGATAAATTGGCACTCTACTGTGGGGGAAAAGAGGAAGCTAAGGATGGGGATATTTTCATCCTTGATCACTAGGGACAGAGAGTATGTGTCTGTTGCTTATATGGCAAAACTATGGCATTTTGCCACTCCATGTGGTCACATCTAGCTCTGAGAGGCTCTGACAGCTTGTGGGCTCCCTCCTGCTGTGACCCCAGTGCCTCAGCATACAGGCTTCTTGCAGAGAGCCTGGGGACAATTAGATGGCTCTGGGAGATGGGCTTGAAAGCAAATGAATTGAGACTCGGAGGAACAGATCTGAGTGCCTGAGCCCAAGCAGCTGAGGACATGACTAGGAAATCTGCACTCCCACCCTAGATGTTTTTCATGCTCTGTGCTTTGAACATGGTCCCAGAGCCACTAACCAATACTAGAGCTACCAACGTTACTCTGGAGATGCCTCAACATCCACTCTGCACCTAACAATCTGAACTTAGCATTTACATGCAGGACATAAGCACTAGATCCACCATTGCACCCTGAAGTGATGGTGATAAACTACACAACTTCCATACAGTTGGTGCAGAAGAAAAAACAAAACTTAACCATGATTTCAATCCATAACACAAGGACCTTTTGCACTCATCTATACTATGACCATACAGTCAAAATCAAGTAGTACCTTGACAACCAGAAAACTGGAAGCTTTCAGGAAAACTTAGAACCTGCCAAGTCACCATTTGTAGGTGGGAAAAGAGAAGAGCCATACACAGAGGAAAACTGAATGCCAAATAATAACAAAAGTAACATATGTATGGTAGCTTTTTAGAGCAGTAAAACTGAGCTTCCTATTGAGGAACCTTGGCTTAGTCCTGGGGATGGAGCTTCCCCCAGCAGCAGCATAGGAGAGATGCATAGCATTTTGGTGCATCTACAATGGTCAGACCTTTTCATCACCAGTGTTGAATGCATTGATTTAGGTGCTTGAAGATCAGGAACACCATCTTCTCTGGGCTAAATGCTACATAGTTACCGCATCCCACAGTTCTGGAGAACCACTTGAAAATTCTTCACTCCTGAGCAACCTGGCAGCACCCTCAAACATTACCTGACATTGTTTTTAACTACAGTCAGATACCCAAATACTGAACTGATACTATCAGCAGTCAGTCAAGAAGAGTCTGACAGTGCAGGGAAACAAAGAGAGCTTCTGAGGCTGAGGTTAATCTCCTGAAAGCTAAATCAGCTTTCCACTATTAATATATATTTGTTACAGTAATTATTATTTCCTAGCACTGTTGATTATTTTGCACCAATTTCTTGCTAATCTTGTTAATCATGAGGCAGGATATTATTAGAAACACTCTCAAATGCACTTATTTTTAATTTTATATATGCTATGTATGTATTCTACAGTTTGTAAATATTAAATATGCAAATTACACTTTAATTTTGTACATCTATATACATCCCTTTCATTCAAGATCACCTGCATCCATGACATAGCCAAATGCCTTAATTACTGCATCATCTGCAATGTTTCTAATGCTAGTATCTCCTAGGCTTGAAGCCAGGCAGGTATATAAGTATGCTAGTAGCAGCACAAACATACAGGAAGGAGCTATCGCTATAGCAAGACCGTGTATGTTGAAAAGATTAAACTTCAGTCTCCTCATGCTGCAAACTCGGCTAAGAAAACTCTACATTTAAAAGAAGTCAAAAATGCTGCTTGAAGAATTACTGAAATGTCAAGCAGCATATGAAAGGATTCTGTTTTCATGTCATCTCCATGTTCCAACTTCTTTCACATCCCTCAGGATTATAATTTTTAAAATTGTATTAAGAAAAAAAAAAAAGAAAAACGCTCAGTCATCTCAAGTGTATCACTTAAATGCCAAGTTCCTGCCTGGATTCACATTTTTTAGCTCAGTTTTAAATCATTGAAAACAGATTGAATGGGGTGCCTTGTTTGGCAAACATTGCTGTTCACCTACCAACAGAACTTCAGTGTGGTCCTCTTCTGCAGACATTTACCCATTGGCTTGATGGGGACTACTCAGGAGAGGAAGGACCTTTCAGGCCTGCTGCGTATCCTTTTGTCTCATCCCACTGTTAAATCTCTCTGGAAAAGAAACATCAGCATTCTGGAACCTGATACTGTAGAAAATTCTGTGGTCCTCTGGACCCCATAAGTGCCAATTCATGTTTTGCTTACAGAAGCAAAGCAAATGGCTTTTCCCCCTCAAATAACATAATAATTTACTTTCTCCTTCTTGTCCACAGGACATTAAACAGTTGGGCTTGTTTGTCATACAAAATCAAATTAAAGAGAGCAGGACAAGTTAGTGTGTGTCTTCTCTAAAGAATGAGAAAAAACTGATGCTCAGTTCCTGCCAGCACCACCCAGTTGTCTACCCTGGAAGGGCCAAATGCCATTTCCCAACATGAGAGCAGCTCATAGGTGCTCTCCAGTCCCAGACGCAGAGCTGTGATTTACCTCTCTGCTAAGGGGAGCTAACTGTTGTCATGCATTTCAAGGGTGCAAAAGTCCTTCCCCATCATTACTGCATCTCCCTGTTCCCGTGTCTTCCCACACCGCACTCCCTGCAAGCTGGATCCGCTTATAATTTCCTATTTGGAACTGGAAAGCAAATATTCCCCTTGGTCTGCTCCCAGCATAACCACTACCAGCTCCAAAAGTCCTAGTTAACTTCTGCTCTGTCCAAGCAGGATGTTCTTCCAAACATGCAGCTGTTGATCCAGGGGGCACAGCCACAGCATGACAAAGAGGAAAAAACGAAAAGCCAGAGTTTCAATTACATCAATACAGGTAGTCATGGTTGCAATGCCATTGCAAGCCCTCTGGGTTTGAGCACTTCCAGAGCAGACTCATAGTACTTGGGGAGGCCCCAGCACCTTGAATCACAGAATCTTAGAATCATAGAATCGTTTCGGTTGGAAAAGACCTTTAAGATCATTGAGTCCAGCCATTAACCTAACTCAGTATACTAAGTCCACTGCTAAACTATGTCATTAAGCAAAGGAGAGCCACGTCTGGCTGTACACTGGAAGCCCAGCAGAACGCCAGCTTTATGCCCTGGTTACATGGAACTCCGTGAGGCATCTCCCAGCACTCTCAGACCCTTCCTCATCCTTTATCCAGGAAAACTTTTATGCCTACATTGTCCTGCCCCAGATGTAGGAAAAGAGAAAGGGTAGAGGGAAACGATGGTGGTGAAGAACAGAGGAGATATTACTATCCTTGATTGTTATGGCTTGGCACTTCAGCTGCAGTTGCTATTTCCCTGATTGCATCTGGCTTGGGATTTTTAAAAAAACCAAACTTTTTGTTGCTGTTGGTCCATAGGTCAGACTAGCTTGCTCTAACAACTCTACTTGTTATGTATGTACATGTGAGTTTAATAAAGCTTGTTGTCTGTTTAAGCTCCGTTGTTGTCTACTCAATTGTAGGGAAGTGAGAAGCTGTCACTATGCCAGAATTTTTCTTATTGAAGTCTAACAAAACAGTGAGCAATGTAGACAAACCAATAACATGGCACCCTGTGTCCCCAAACCAGCATGCACTAAGAGCTTCATTAAAATTGATCTTGAATTCAGCAAGTAAATCAACACTCACCCAAGACAATACATTAAATTAATCAGGCACAAAATACCCCATACAGATCAACAAGTCAAAAGTTTTTAAAAAATAAGCACAACAGAAACTTTCAGTTCTTGGTTGATATCAAAGTGCCATGATGTTTCACCACAAAGCAGCACATATAATTAACAATCAATTACTCATTAAAATTGCCCCATGGAGCAAGCATGTGAGCATATACAACATTTCTAATACAACATTTCTAATTCCCTTTGGCTCACTGGACTCTGGCCATATTTCATTATAAAGGCACTTCTGGGGTATGCATGAAGGCAAAAGAGCTTGTTCAGGCCCCAGGCCTGCTTCTTTGGCTGGCAGTCTGTGGTGGGTACAAGGAGACCATGATGGGGAGAGTTGGCTTCCCCACACGCCTGGAGGACAAGCCCACCCGCTGTTGACAAAACTGCTTTTTCTGTACAAGCCCCAGACTTTCTGGGTGCAGCTCCAGATGTCATGTCAGAGAGAGGATGGCAAGGTCCTCCCTAAAATTCCTCAAGCTACCAGTGCCTGTGTCACCAGAATACAGCCCAGCTTCTCATCTGTCAGTGCCTGATCTCCTCAGACCTTGGTGTCATCCATGCCACCATGCAAGAGCATGGCCATGTTGCCCAGGAAATCCTCCCCAACAAGCAAGCTGTATCTGTTGTGATTAGTGTATCTGCAAGGTCTGCAAACCTTCAAAAGGCAAACAATGCCACCACTGTGGTTGAGACTCCTATCTTCTGGCATTATTTCCAATATACCTCTACTCCTGCCTGCCTGTTTGGCCATGACCCTTGATCATCATCTGTCATGGCCAGCCTAACACTCAATTTTCAAACACCAGGTGGAGCATCTGTTTTTCTGCTCAAAGATTTCCAGAACAACCACATGTTAAATACCCCACTCCTGTGGTGCCAGGGGCTTTTATCAGCAAAGGGTTCCTCTAGGTGTGGAGATGCTAGATACAGCTGCTTCCCAGAGTCCCTGTAAACAGAAATTGACTGAGAGAAACACATGGGGTGTGTAAAATAGATATAAATAAAATAGCCTATTCACTTAAAAAAAAAATAAAAAAATAATTAGAACATTTAAAAAGAATAAAAAATAAGAAGACTTGCTGGGGCTCCTAAAATACTAATCCCTATCCCCATGATGTTCAGTGACAGGCACTCTGAGGGAAAAAACTAATCTGTGCAATGAGCCACCCACAGTTATGGTTTTCCATGAAGCCTCATTGATACAGAGATTTAGAAATTTCCTTGCAAAGTTAAACCATGAGTATCCAGGAGATAATGTTTCATAATGAGTAAATTTTAACCCCAGGTGGAGATTTGGATGGTTGAGCAGAGTTCTTGGTAGAGTAAGGTCCCACTTCTGGGAAATTACAACAAACAAGGCATTAGTAACTGGGAATTAATACTGTAGGCACCCTTCTTAGCACAACCTGCTGTCTTAAGAAGCTTGGCTGGTCCTTACTGTGACACACCACCTGGGCCACAGCAGCAGGGCTTTCCTCCTTCTGCAGGCTGAGCTTGTTGGTTCAGAGTCAGTGCAGGCACCTTTGCAGAGTGCTGGGCTCCTGCAGGTGGGCCCCAAGGTTCCAGGAAGCCTGCTTAGACCCAGGGCTGGTAATACGGGTTGAACAGAGCTGCCCCAGGGAGCATTCAGGAAAGGGAGCTCAGCCAGCTGACTCATGGTCTTTTTTTATGCCACTGGCTTTCAAACACCAAAAGAAAAAAAAAATTATATCTTGGCACTGCATGTGCTAGGAGAACAGCCTAGAAGTATTTATTATTAAACGAAGTGATTGAGCAGTGACATTCACTGTTTCCATTTTTCAATCATTTCTGTTGTTTTCTTCTTTTTTTTTCCTTGTGGTCTTTGTAAAAACACCAGAATAATAGCAATTTATTAAGAACTGGCAGTAATTCAAAATAGTTTCCCTTAATGTGAATGCTCTTACTGACATTGTAAAATTTATTTACAGTTTCTCTTTTTTCTTCTGTTCATTGTTTGGATGTACCATAGTATACCAATAAATAAATTAAAAAAAAAGTTATTTATGCTAAACAGATGTACTGTGAAAAGCCAGATGCAGCACGGATGATAACCAGCAGCTGGGCAAGCACTAGCAGATAAGCTGCCTTTGACTATGGGTTTCCATCATGCCCACAGTTGTTAATAGCAGTTTTCTCTGTCACTCGTTTCACTTGCAAGTACACAGAGATGCTTACGAAGGTGATCTAAGTCCCCATTACTTTCACAGGCTGAAGAATAAAGTGTAAGCACCACCTCCAAAGTGTTTTGACAGCCTCCCCATGCCTCCTGATGCCTTTCCCACTTGAAAAAAAGAACAAGGAGAGTTTAAAACAAAACAATGTGAAAAACCCTAATACAGTGTGCAGAAAATTGAAGTTCTGCCTGGATTTATCTCAAATACATTAATCTTCAGAGATGGTCCCTCCAGGCCAGGTGGAAATTGTCCTGGCGCTGCCTAATGCTTGTAGGTAAAGCATACACATCATCATCTAGTCCTATTCAGAAATGGCAAGACAAACACAAACACAGAGTGCTCATGGCAGGGTGCACTCAAACTGCATCCTACAGTGCCTCAGATGGACCCAGGCCCATAGTACAGTGTTTAAAATCAAGAAGTGGACAAACACATGAAAGCACGTAGTGCCCGGGGCTGCCAAATGCCTGCTGCCTGTGCAGTCGGTGAAGAAGGATGCAAGTGGCATGCTACAGGTGTGCTGTGCTGGGTTCACAATTTCTTCCCCTCTTTGACCACCTAGGGAGCCAGAGCCCGGAGAGTAGGTGGTCTGAATCATGTGTCACTCTCTCAGCCAAAGACATCAAAGTAGGCAAGCAGGATACAGCTGGATACTCCTGCTTTCTCCTGAATATTAGCCATGCCTGTCGCTCTCCCGCACAATTCATTCCATTGACATTGTTCAGTTCTCATCCTATAAAGCATCCATTTAACTCAGAGGGGAAGAAAAAGTCGATTAAAAATAAAAAAATAGAAATTAAAAAAAAAAAAAAGAAGTTCAGCAGTGAATTTTTAACCTATTGTCCCAAACAGAAATCTGGACCAGGTGCAGACCCATGATTAGTATCAAGTGATGGGAAGATGTCCAAAGCATTCAGATGAGCTGATTGCAGCGGCCTGGTTTTGAAGGCTGTATACAATGAAGCAACTCATTAATAGTTGGACTTTCACCTTCCTGGCACTAGATGAGTCATGCATTTGAGAAAGTCAGTGCCTTGGATTTTAAGAATGGAAGAGAAGATTGGGATCATTTACCCTGCAGTACACAGGCCAAAGTATTTCCTTTCAGTATTAAGACTGCATGAGGCTAACACCTCCATCTACCTAGTGCCTTAGTTGCTTCGGCATCACTGGGCCAGGAGGGAACCACAGACTCAATTTACAGCTAAGCGTGTCTACTTCAGTAACAACAGCAATTTGCTAAGACCTGGGTATTTGTTACTTTTCTTATGTTTCCCAATTCCTTCATCTGCAGCCAAGCTCTCCAGTTCATAAATGATATTCCATTAGAGCAATCTAATCCCTTGTTTACAGGACAGTCCATGTCTCCTTGCTATGACTAAACCCCCAGATCAGTAAATTATTAACCTTTTCAGAAATGCTCTCAAAAGCACAAGTAGTCTTTTTCAAGCGCATCAATTGGAGTCACACTCAGAGCATCAACAAAAAAAAAGTTCTTTACAGTATGAGGTAGTTCAAGCCTGTTAGGGAAGCAGACACAAGGACATTTTGGCTGCTATTTTCAAAGCAGAGGGAAGCAATGGTTTCATTGCTTGAGAAGCCAAAGCAACAGAAACACCTGGCTGCAAAGCTGGGCTTTCTGAAGAGCTTCACACTGTGTCAGACGTGGAAAGCAGTGAGTGCACATTGTATCAGGCTTTTGAGGGAGACACTTATAAAAACAAGAATTCTGGTGTGTGCTGATATGCCTGACACGTGAGATGTGCAAAGGGGTTTGTTGGGAAAACCAGAATAATGTGAAAAGAGCCCGAAACTAAGAGCTATGGAACGTTTCTGTATCCTACGTGCCAGCAAGTACCAGCCTGTTCTCAGAACAGAACAGGTTTTGAATATGTTAGCACACTGCTTGTACAGAAATGATTGATAAATATTTTTAAGGCAAATTAATGAGAAAAAAAAAAGATAGGACCAAACTATTCTAGGTCCTTCCTTCCCCCAGGAAAGCAAGAAGCATCCAGAGAAGCTTCCAAATAATACATTTAATTTTCACATACCTCTTCCACCCACTTGGCGCGGGTGCACTGTAATGATTTTGCTATCTTCTGATATTTCACTTACAAGAAAGATCCACATAAAGAAACAAAAGTGTCCAGGTAACAAAGTTACAGATACTCACAGCTTCATACCTTCTCCTTCAAAAAGCTTTGGAGAGAGAAAATGCAGATCAGCCTCCCAAGCTGTATCTTCTTTCCTGAGGTAGTCCTTTGGTCCTTTTTCTCAATACTAGGTTTGGAAGACATTTTTACCCCCCTGGGATAGAAATTAAAACCATAGGCTTTCCCAGAGTAACCGCATTTATACAAGCTTCCCTTCTCTAGAGGACAAGGAGAGGGACTTGAAACCTTGAAGATTGTTTTAGAACTTCCATGGCGCTTAGCCAGAAATTTCAAAAAGAGTTCATGTGGCCATAAATCAGCTGAGCTGGTCAATGTGTAGAAACAACTGACCAAAAGATTCACCCAATGATAAACGATTCGCATTTCTGAGAAAGCCATGAAACAAAAGATTTTGCCTTAAAAAGCAATGGATTCCTTAACTTTTCTTAGAGTCATAACACACTGCCTGAACTTTCATGATTACAGGGACCAACATAACCGAATTAATGAAGAAGTATATCCAGACATTTCTTTCAGTGCTGGCAAAATGACAAGTACACACCAGGTGACCAAAACCTCAACATCCTACACAACCACAAAATTCTTTCACAAATATTCTCACGAACACTTTTGTCCTGCTGAAAGACAACGACTAGCATCTTTTTGTCTGATATTTCCCCTATTCACATAGATTTTTATGTCAGGAAACTATATGCTTGTGAGTCCCATGACTCACAGCTACAGAAGCCATTTTTCTAGAGAAGGAACTAATGATTCTGCCCGTCTCAACTTATATTTGAAATGCAATTGACTTTCAGAGTGAGAAAACCTCTCCTGAGAAAATCCGTAGTCTTGAAGACATATTCATTCAAGATGAATACAGAATGGTTTTGGGTTTGGATTTGGGGTTTTTTTTTTGGAATAGGGAAGGTATGTATTTTATCCCATATGGTTTTGGGAATAAATATAGATACCAGCAGCAAGTATTAGGGACTTTCAATCACTCTGAAGATTCCTATATTCTGAATGGATTCTTCACTGTAAGTATGATATGAATTGGGAAGAGGGGCCTTTCACATCATTTTCCAAATGTTTTTTTGCTGCCTTAGCTGGTACAAAGGATACAAGGATAGTTCTTTGTGTTATCCTTGGCTCTTCTGTCCTGCATTAGAGTACCTAGTGCTTTATTTGAAATTCTTTTGGAGGGAAATGTCCTTATGGTCCTATGTCCATTGAGCAGGGTAGCAGGTAGAAGTTTCCAGACAATGTTCAGAACTAGATCCCTTATAATACTGGTGGCCCAAAGACTACAACAGCTTTTAATGCAGTCTTAACTAGGAAGTATGGGTCTTGGTAAATGTCCTGGGCAGATATCCCTTACAGAAGTGACTGCATTACCTAAGCAGTCAAAACCACCATATTCAAAGCATCCATAACAGGATTTTTCATGGACACAGTGACTGACACCACTAAAATCTGGAGAGCTCACAGGAAACCCATAACATATAGATAAAATACCCTTGGCCCCACAGTTCAATATCACATCTCAGTGGTGACTCACAAAGTCCCATGACTGGAGATGTTCACAGAGTTTGTAAGGCACCCTCTCTTCTGTGGCCGTATTGCAGAGTAAATTGTGTGAACAGAGCACAGTTCAGGCTCACACCATATGATAAATGTTATTCAAGCAAATGGCTGGAGAATTACACTTAGATGTGCTCCTTCTTCTAGTAGATTCACACCTGGTTCATCCTCGTTCTTGACAACAGAAATGTTTTCAAAGGTACTATTATCAGTGGTTCCTGTCTTCTGTCTATCCTACAAGTCAACCAGTTGAAGACACCAGCCTATGAAAGCTGCATCCTCCATTGGGTAATTAAAGCCAGTGTGAGGCAACATTCCAAACACAGCACTTTAATTTTGGCTTTTGAGTCGTATCATTACGTACCACCTTGGCTTGTGGGCAGATAAACTGATTAATCTATAAACTGTTAGAAGACTAGCAACCTAAGGGCTTCATGCAGTGGAGATGCAGGACTGTTTGAGATAACCTGAATGCCTCTACTTGGTTTAAACATCCTGTTCAACCTCTGGTTACTATATATAGGCGCACACCAATGCAAATGTGTACGTAAAGCAGGAAAGACTTCTACAAAGCTATGCAGCAAAAGCTGGAACTTCACAGATCACCTTCAGCAGAGCCCTGTTGATTTACAGGAGATGGTCCACAGGTATCTGATGCAATCTACAGTCTAGGAAATATCTCATATGAGGTGGTTGCTCAAGATAGCAGAGCACTGAGATTCAGCAACCAAACAGTTCTTCCAGTTTAATGTTCAAAAATGCCTTGAAGCTTCAGATAGGACCTGGGGTAGAACGCTTAAACTTTGAAAAAGAGGTTCATGCTCAGGTGGCTCCTGAAATAGATAGACACTTTGGAGCACTTTTATTTTTAAACACTACCCTCCATCATTAAGCTAACCAGTTTGTGAGGATCAACAAGTCAGAGAAAGCATCTCCCTCTCCATGAACAATGTGGTTAGCTCTGCATTACAAGGTTTCACCAGTGCTTTTTAACTACTGGGTGCTTTTCTAAATTGAAGACCAGGCACACTGGTCAGCAAAATGAAAAGACAGAGCCCCAGGCAGTATTCAGTTCATAAGTACCTGCCAATTTGTTTTGCAATTGCACTGTTATTTAAAAATGACAGTGCTGAATTAAAAAAAGTTTCAACTGGGTATGGAACTTTGCAGTTCCATGGCAGATCTGCCAGGGCACTCTATCTGCCAGCCCATAAAAAGTTTTGTGATTGAGTGTGCCAATGTAAATTATCTGAATTTGAGGTCAAGCAACATTCACAGCTGAATGCTCTGCAGACATCCTGTGAAGGAGCAGCAACAATACCCCCTTTACCTGTAAAGCATACTGGAAATAAATAAATAAACAAGCAAACAAACAAACAAAAAGAAAAAATCCACTTGGTATTCTCATGTTATTTTTTATGAGGTTGACCAATATTTATTTGAAAGCTGTAAAACCACAAGTACTTGGCATCTACCCCCTTCGATCGCAGCATAGTTTAATGTAGGGCAGGGGCATCATTTAGCTGCTTTTAGCAGAGTTAAAATTGGCCCTTTGAATCACTACATTTTTCTCTAAAACCCATCTGTACACGGATATGCCGAGCCACCGTTTGATACATAAATATAAAAATATAACATATATGCCCCCCTCCTCATGTTTTCTTCCTTGGCTTGTTAATATTGAGGAGAGTCAATTGAAGCCAGCAGAGAAAAATTGACAAAAATGACTGAAAGGTGGTCAGCATACAACATGACTACAGCTGCAGCCCCTAGCTTCCTTTTGCCTTACCTTGTGAAAATGTCTGCTTGCCATCCCGCTCACACACAGGTACTGAAGCCTGATTAACATCTTTTAAATAGATTGAGATCATCATATAAACAGAGCTTGTAAAAGGCAGAGAATTATCATTATTTTAGCAGGCCAAATCCTGACATCATTGCCATTTTCCACTGAGAGAAGAAAATTATCTTGGCTTCAACGGTGGGTTTGCCTCACTAAAAGTTGAACAAAAACAGACTGAGAGGACTTCAGGATCTGTGCAGAGATTTTTTATTCTTAGGACAGACAACTCATACTAACGAATTTCACCACAAAATAGCTTGGCTTCAAATTGATCTATCTGCCACTTCAGTAGGTCCCCTATAGCAAGTTGGCCAGTCTGCAGAGTTATAAAAGGTGAGGTGGTCTCTTCCTTTGCTGAAAAGAAGGACTGTGTTAATGCACTGCACCAAGGGACAGATGATCAGTTGACTTGCAGTTGGTTGGTTCTTCTCCTCTTAAAAATTGTCCTGGGCCATGGATGATCACAGGGCTCAAGATCTCTTCCCACCTGGATCTTCAATGACTCTTCCCAACGCCCAGCAGGGCAAAGAACATGACCAAAGTGCATGTGTATTTCAGCTAGTCAAGGTCCAGAATGACTATATCAAGAAAGTTGTTTTGTGTAAGAAATGACCTTCATCAATGTCATCTAAGTAGTAGCACTGTTTTGTCAGCAGTTCTTGGGTTTTAATGGAAATATTTCCATTTCAAGACAAATTCTCCATACCCTGATGGTTGACATGTGGCATCCTAAATTCAAGTCACCCAGACTGAAACACAGTAAAGGAATGAAAAATGTCAAGTCTGCTTTGGGCAGGGCAGGAACTTGAAACCAAATTTCCTATGTGCCAAACCAGTAACTCAACCATCAGGCTTTGGATCACATAGGTCTTGTCCGTGAGCCAACAAACCCTGAAAGCAACTGTGGGAGGAATCTTCCAGTTCAGTTCTAATCACTGCAACAGAAAGCAAACTGACTTTTAATTTCATGATACCTGACTCTACAACCTTTGCTCTTTAAGAGCTGTCCCAGTACAGGCTTCATCAGCTGAAGGCCTGGGTCATTTAAATGATTTCTTCTCTCTCATCCTGCAGACATAGGGAGTACTAGGGGATATTCTTCTCTTACAACATGTTCACTGCATGACTTCCATCAGATTAACTTGGAATACCCAGATGAAACCAAGGGGTTCGGGTTTTGTTGTTAAAGCTGGGTGCCCAACACATTCAGTTTCAGTAATATAAGAACTATTTCAATATATAGGAAATTTACCATTTTTCAAATATTATAAAACCATTGGACTAATTCCAGTAATATTGTGTCACGGTTTAGGGTCAGGGCAGCCCCTTAGACCGATAACAGACGCTCTCTGTTAACCCCCCTCCCTCCCCAA
>WUAM01000089.1:2969730-3019603 GCA_024336885.1 Actenoides hombroni
AACATGAGGTGTTATCACTGCTAGCAGCAGACACTGTCTGTGAAAACAGGCTGCTAACTTCAGAAAGTGCAGTTAATCAAAAGAACTGAGCTGAAAAGTAAAATCACTGAACAGAATTAGTTCTGTTCTCGCTCAAACCAGGACATATTGGAACACTCAGTATTGGAAAAGTACAGCCATTAGAATGGCAAAAAAGACTTACAGAGACAGATCTATGGTTTCCATGTTTGTGTTTTCTAGCAGAAAGTAGATCCCGCACAGCATGCACAGAAAATCAGCACTGTGTCTGGGTGACTCATGTTTAAAAATGCTTCCATTCTAAAACCCCTCGTCCTTCTGGCTGAAGAATTAGTCAGAGTGACGCACAAATTTATCACCTTCACCTGCACTGCAACAGTCCAGTGCACCTAGTCTTGAAATAGGAGAGATCAGGAAAATCACCCATCTGATCTCTTGCATGAGATTTCCAGGTTACAATAATTTTGAGAGGTCAACACTTCCACTGAATACAGATCTTGAGAACAGAAGTCAAACCACTTTTCACATACTTTTTTTTGACTGCTTATCACAGTATGCATTTGTTTACAGGACAGTGCTCCTTTAAGGGCTGAACTTTAAAAGCATGAGCTACATTCATGCACAGTTAGGGACAAATGAGCATATTTAACATCACTGAAATTCTCAATGTATGTCTCATTAACAAATGCCTAAAATAAATACAAGAAATTTATGTGAAAGAATAAAAAGCTTAGCTTATTGCAAGCATTTTTCATAGTAAACTCTACTGACAAGAGCAAATATTTATCTCCTGCGAGAGATTTTGCATAGCATGATAAGCAGAAATATCCCTTTGCCATCTAAGAATGAACAGCATTAGGTGAAGTGTTACAGTGCTTGGCATCCTCTGTGCTACATTAGAGTGGGAAAGATGGACAAATACTTTGTGCATAAGGGAGTGTCGAGACTCAGTTGTTTCCTCCTTATCTGTCAGACTGGCTAATACACAAATGAAACAAGAGACTACAAGTTATTCACAAGCTATCTGGCTAATGAAAACATAGTGCTGCTTCACCCAACCCCTTCTAGAGGGAGCAGCTTTCACCCTGCATGTCCCTCTTGTCACTCTCGTTCCTGCTTCTCTTTCAGTCCTCTGCAAATAACACCTAACAAATTTCTGCCAGAGCTGGAGAGCTGCGCAGGGCTGACTGGCAACTGGCAGAGGCAGACCAGAAAGAATCAGCTGCAATGGAAAAAAACAATAAGTCCATTAGCAAAGGCTGGAATACCCTAATACCCACAATAAGATTTAAAGCTACCCCAAAGCTTGCAACATACCTGGTCTGTTTTTACAATGAGCTGCTCTGAATGTCAAAAGAAAAATTGCAGTAGAAATTGAAAGGGTGGCCAGTAGCCAAGAAAGAATACACAGACACTTAACACTTCTCCGTTAACAGCAAAGGCAGTAAAACTATAAAACAGTTATTGCTAGTTTGGTGGGATTGCAGCACAGAGAAAGCTGTTGCTTTTCTGTCACAAAACAGCTGTTGAACAAAGGAGGAAGTCTGAGTGACATATGGATTTTCCCGAGTTCACAGCAGCGTGGCTATAAGCTTCTAAGTTGGAGGGGCACTGCACAGGGTCCAGGCTGTGCTAGAACATCCTTCATGCTCTCACAGAGAACACCACTTCTACTGGGCAAGGAGCAGGGGAGAGAAAACACAACAATTCTGTGCTGCAGGGGAGGCAAGGAAGGCAGCCAGTGGTCTGAGTGTGAAGGAAACCAAGGGAAGTCAGCTGCCTGGGATGTAGAAGAAACAGAAGAGGCTGAGGATGTCAACACAGATGAGGTGCTGGTGAAGAAGAGAGGGGGTGGGAGGAGAGAAGACCCAGCGCAGCAGAAGATCTCCCCAGCTGGCCAAGAAATGAATCCCAGCTATATGAGCATCCCATGGGGACAAGGAATGGGAACAAGGGAGAAGTGTAGTTCCAAAAACACCTAGGGAGACATGCACAGAAATGGTTACCAAAATGTAAACAGGGTGTGCATTTCCAGCCAGTCAGCTGCTCTCTGTTTAGGGCTTGCACATGCTGGGCTTGCACACACATGCAGAGCCTTTCCCACAGCTAGCACAGGTTAGCTGGCCCCAACACCACTGAGAGTCAGGGAAACCACCCCTTCTTATCACAAGGTAAGAAAAAGAACATGGGCAGTGCTTGAGGAATTGTTCCAGAAAGACAGCAATTAATTTCTCCGTCTTTCTGTATATTGGGTTGAGTTACCTGTAAAAGCTTTTGTCAAAGGTGTACAGCATCCTGGAGAAAAAAGACTCTTTAGCCACAGTCAGACAGGTTTAAAAACGTTTTTAAAAAAACCCAGAAACCAACAGAACAGAAAAAAAAATCCTTGCATTTTTCAGCACCTTTTAGAGTTCTGGAAAAAATAGCAGGTAATCTGAGGAAGGGGAGGAAAGGTTATAAACCATTGAAAGTATAAAGCCAGGCAAATAGTAGATTAATACCAAGACAGAGTGGGATTTTTTGCAAGAAAGTAAGCTACAATTTCATTATTTGATTATATATTAATTTGTGTTGATTTTAGTAAGCAGATGACCTCTCTATAACATTTGTCATATCCTTGCAATGTCGCAATTATCTGCTCCTGCCGACATCTAGCCAAGGTGGCAAAATGTATAAATCAGATCTTGATTGAATCACCAATTATTTGAAAATCTTTTGTATAAGAATTGTATGTGCAGAGAGCAGGCAAGTAAATTAAAAAAGGTCTAGAATACTTCTAACCATTTTTTTGTGCTTCCAGGTTAAAAATATTAAAAAAAAAAAAAAAAAAGGGAGAAAGAAAGAACAAAAAGGAGGGGGAATAAAAGCTAGCAATATTCCCAAACCTTTAGAGAGCAACATGTAACAGCTTGAGACAAGCAAAGCATGCAGCATTGGCACTGAGCAGTGTGCTACAAAACAAGGAATGTACACTTGAACGCATTTCCAGATCTCCTAGCAAGCAAAAATACCCACTGCCCAGAGAGAGTCAGCTGAAAGGATCCCAGGATGCAAGACACAACTCCTAAAGAAAGCTATTAGCCAACACCAGCTCTTTGAAAAGGCAGGAGGTAACCCTGGGAGCAGACCACACTTTCAACAGTACAGCAGGAATGATGCCTAAATGCTCACAGACCACTTAGTTATAGTTTTAATATTCCCTGCTGTTGTTTTTGACCCCTACTAGCTGGAAATCATCTCTGCTGCTCATGGGTACTGTGAATCTGTTCACAGCTCTTTCACCATGGTGAGCACCTCAGCCAGACTCTCCAAAAAATGCAAGCTACCACCTAGCTGGGGCTGAAAAGGAACAGCAGCCTTTCTTAGCCCTGGGATTCAGCCAGTCTGATTTACTGTCCTCACAACAACACAGGGAAGTGGCCCATCTTAGCTTTTGAGTACAGGCCTAATTTAGAGGCAAATCCCACATATTTCTGAGGCCTGACACAGGGGTTTGTACTTTTTGTAAGAAATAATGCTGGTATCCTTGGGTTCTATGTCAGAAAAAAATGAAACACTTGGGTCATTAGCAGATAATATAACAAGTTATGTGGTAGGAACAGACATCTTAATTATGGATGCAAAACCACCGCTGAGAAGTTGCGGGGAACAAAACTTGACTGCACTGCTTCTTGTGTGAAATTTACAGATGTTGAAAATACTTTCCTTGGACCACAAGAAACTCAGTACTGGGTTTAGTGAAAGAAACCCAAGACCCATAAATTTGCCATCTTATTTAACACTGCTAATGCAGTTACTAGATATGATTTCAAGAGATTTTTCAGGCTCTTCAGCTGCCATGCCAGAATGAGCTTAATGTTGGGTCAAATTGAGTGCGCAGAGATGGAGACAGTTTACCAAAGGAGCTTGCTACATTGTCTCCAAGGAAATTGCCTGAGAAATGAAATATCAAGACAGCCATTGGCCTTTGGTGATGGTCCCACTGACAATTACATAGCCAAGCAATAGTCAACATACACCTGATTTATCCAGGAGAAGTATTTTTTTGTCCACATTGTTGGCACTGCGGGTTTGAAATCTGTGGCAACCAGAGGTATCGGTACAGGAATATGAAGATCTACAGCCCACCAAAACAATTCTGAACATTTGCAGCCAGCTCCTGGGAGATTTACATATCTCCTTTCTGGGATATTTGCTAGCCTCTCCCATCACATCCTTCCAGGGACACATAGGGCACAAAGACTCTAAGAAATCTGTTGAGTTACCACCATTGCCAGAGGAATTCATCTGGCTCACAACATACCCAGGTGGCGACTCCAAGAAGTTCTCAGGAGCAAGAAGAAAGACAACACAGGCCTCTGACATGAGAATACTTCTTGCAGTCTGCTCCAGCAGAAGCAGACCAAAGGCAGCTATTTCAGGCAGCCGCATCCTCATAGCTTACTACTTTCCTAGACGCTGCTCGGGACCCATGAACTTGCCTGGATGCACAGGCTGAGTAATGCATGAGCTACCCAAAAGCTGTACATGAGTATTCATAATTGTTCTAGTTATTGCAAGCTACAGCTTATTGAGTAGTTTAAGATTATTCTGACCTGCTGGGCTGAAAAGGCTGGGTGCCACTAATAGAGCTAAAAGAGCACCACTCAGAAGGTGTGAGTGGGAAGTTCTATGGTCTGGCAGCAAAGTCAAGTTGTCCACTTGGTGTTCATAACAAGTCTGGGCAAACTGGCATCTCCCATCATGCAGTTGACTGGGGAGTCACAGTCCAGAGCCCCTTCCTCTGCATTTCAAAATGTGTTATAACTTCAAAACATGAATTAAACAGGAAAAAACAGCGGTATCTTTACTCCAAAGGGCTCCACTGTGGGATCCTGAGGTCTGAGCCCTACATTAAGGCACTGAAGGTCACAGTGATATAACCCCACTTGCATGTTGCAGACAAGGTCCAGCTTAGGTCTCAGTTGTGGTCACCTGGATATATTTCTCAGGCAGGTGACAGAAGCAGCCTATGGAAGTGGCACAACATGAGGCAGCAACAAAGGCAACATTAAAGACAGGTGCTAGGAAGAAAAGATATATCTGCCCTGCGGATCACAAGCAGCTGTACTGGTGTTTTAATAACCCTAAACAATGAGGCATTGGGTCTGGCAGAACAAAGCTCAGATGGGTGTTTTGCTGCCACTTATTTGGCATATTTACCATAGACTTACCATCATACTGTGTCTCACAACTAGGACAGCTGTGTTCTCCTTCAGTGCCCTTCATTTCAAGCTTCTAGATGTCCTCAAACGAGCTGTCAGAGACAAGATCTCCTTGCTATTCTGTTGAAGCTAGCAAAGTCAGGAGCAAACAGAAAAAACTGACAGCTTAGGCAAGGTAAAGACATATTGCAGAAAATACACCTACCAGCAGCTGAAGGGGTACATCTGTCTTTGTAAAAACTCTAAAAAGGTGCTTATCCCCTTTCTAACATTTACATTTAGCTAAAGACATTTAGAAAATCCATTTATATGTTCTCCAATCAGTAAAAAGGATGGTGAAAGAATGTGAGAATGATTATGTGAGATACAAAAGCATTTTCTTAGCTGCGTAGTGTTCATGCTAGTGTATCAAAGGAGGTACTCAAAGAATTTGCCATGCCAATAACTCTTGCTTCACTGTGAGGGACTGGGGGAACTACGGTGCTAGAGGAAAGCAACACACTGATTTTCAATAAAAGGGGAGGTTGTATTATTATGCTGGGCTGCTTAATCTTGTCTCCTCCTAAATGTACACATTGTGCTTTGCACGGTGGGCCCTGATCTTGGTGGGGCTTTTAGATGCTTTGATAATAACAACAGAAAAGAGTAGCAATTAACAAGAAATTAAATCGTCCTAGAAATCTTCCCTCAAAAGTCTGACTACTGTATCTAGCAGTAATGGAACAAATATTAAGAAAAATAAATTACTGAACATCTGGAAATTAACAGACTATTGAGCAATAAGCAGCACAATAAATCTGGCCCAAAAAGATATGGCTCCCTTTTTTGACACAAGTTAAGAAATGACTGCAGTGTACTCAAAGCAATGCATTACAACTACTTTAGCCTCACAGTAAAACATTTGTTCCAGTGCCAAATAAAATCTTTTATTTTGTTAAAAAAAAAAAAAGTCAAATTAACTTCTTTTTTTTTTTTTTGGCAATAAATAGTATGAAGATCAGAGCTGCTAAAGGACAGGAAAGAAAAACAGTAGCTAGCATCATTAAATACAGGGCTAGTGATACCTAAGTGGTCAGTGTTAGGCCATGTGTTTTTTAATAGAGTATTTTATTCTGTGCCATTTAGATATTTCCTTTTCTCTCCTTGTATTACCATATGAGATATCCCAGATATATATTGCTCTGTGTTGATGTTTTCCTTGTCTGGAGATGAGGTTCCGGAGGGAGGAAAGGAATGAAGGAGCTATTTATTCTCTCACCCTATAAATTCAAATTGCTTCTAAATTTTTGCATAATATTTAACACTTTTCAATCATGACCTGGAAGGAAAAATTCAGAAATGAGGAATTCAAGCTGATATTACCTTACTTCCCACTTATATTGCCTTCCTCAAATTACAAGCAATAAATACATCTAGAGCTAGCCCACAGCCCAGCAAAACACTTGAGCATATGTTCAACTATTGGCACAGCCAGTAGTCACTGAACTTCAGTGACTGCAGTTACTCGTGAAGGCCTTTTTATATCATCCAGTTTAATTAGCTGCTGTGAACTCTTTGCAAGGATGCAAAAGAAGTTCCTACGACATCTATCACCTGCAAGAGCAAGAAAATTCTGCTATGGATTTTGCAAGTAATCACCAAGAAGAATTAGCTCAATTTTGTACTAATTGGTGCATTTAAAGATAGGTGAGACAAAACTCCAGTGATTGCACTGTAAAGAACAATCATCCTCACACAGACCAGTAATGGGCATCCTCAAAGTTCTGGACAGTATGTGAGGAGGTCAGAGCTACCCTTTACAACATGGGCTTGAGGAAGTAAACTTTATCCAAAAGGCTGCACCAAAACCCAGTGTCTTCTCTCCCTGAAGGGAAATTGTGGTATGTGAATCTCTGTGATAAAAAAAAAAAAGGCCGTGTCTGTCTTCCCTCTATTTATTAATAATGTGATTTATGGTTGCTTCTAAAAATAAAGTAAGTATCAAAACATATGACTGACCAGTGCCCTATGGCTTTCTTCCTCATGTGGAAACTTGAAAACATTTCTTTAATGATTCTGTATTATGAGAAATTCATGTGACTATTGGCACTAACATAAACAATTCTCGTCTGGGATAGTTACTTGCTTTTTACCAGACTAAGATGCATAAACTGGTGATAAACAGAAATGGAAGGTCATTTGATATTGACATAGAAAATAAAATATATTCTTTGTAAACATAAAGAGATAATGTTTTAATGACAAGAAATGTTTGGCTGCTTTGGTAGTTGACTGAAATAAAGGGGAATTTTTTCTTCATTCCTTATAACTATGCAGTGCCTAATCCTCTGGGACGCCAATCAAGAATGGCAGCATATTCTTGACACTTCAGTTAATCAGCAGGTCATAATAAAATCCTCGTATCACTTAAAATAAATTTGAAATAGTAACCTTTTCCTTTATTTATTTGTAGTAAACCAAAATACTGAGGATGGAAACATTGTAGGCTAAGTGAGATAAGTTTAATTTGATCAAAAGGGAAACAACTACATTTTCTTTTAAATAAAATTCAGGCACACTCTGAACTATTTGTTGCTATGAATTTCAAAAACGGAAATGTTCCTTTTCTTTTTTTTTTTTTTTCTCCTATTTGGGGTTTGTTTGTGTTTTTGGCTAAGGGAATTGGGTGAATTTGACATGACACTTCATGAAAGATGTGGGAATGCTAAACAGAAGTAAAAAGAGGGCCTGAGAATGATCCAGTGGTTAGCAAATAGCTCTTAAAATGGCAGGCTTCAGAACCTCATGCTATCCAGCTCATAGGAAGGGAAGATTGATAGGCAATAGAAAATAACCCAGTCTTCTAATTCCTGTCACCAAAGAGACAGAAGGATCCAGTGGCTAGGAAATGGTTTAGGATGTTCAGGAGTGATTCTGGAAGAAAAAAGACACAAGACAGATCCTAGGGAGCCCCAGGCAGGCATAACAAAACAGCCAAACCTGGAGCTTGGCCAGCAGCAGCTTGGATCTCTCAGTCTCAGCACTAAGGCAGTTCCTGCCTGCCCACATCATGTTGGTGCTCAGTCTGTCCAGGTCCCTCCTCAAGTTCACCAGCATCGCTTCCCCTGTGTTGGTGTGACCCTTTGCAGAAGAAAGGATGAGGTCTTGCACCTGTTGGAACTGTTTGTGTTGCAAGTTTACACTTAGTTAGGTGTAGTTGTGATTCCTATGGTTTGGGAAGACGTTTAAACAATCTGTCCAGTTTCTAGCACAGGATTATTCCTGTATTCATGTGCCATGTGCCTGATTGTTTTGCTGAACAAGGTCCTACATCATGTCCTTCCTCTGATGTTAAACTGAGTAAATTCACTTGCCTTCTTTTGGAACCCATGTGAGTGCTCTGACATCACATGATGAACTTGAATGTTAAGTTTGTGTTTTGCTGGAAGAAAGTGGGGAGAAATAGAAAGCCAGGGAGGAAGGGGGGCAGGGAGGGGAAGCATGCTAAAAACAGAACAAGAAATGGACATTACAGAAATCAATACACACATAATATGAAAGAAAAGATGAGGGAGCAAGAGGCAGAACTTTTCATCTGAAAACACAGCATACCTGTAATGTATAGGGCATGCATTTCTGCCAGCATAGCTCTGGGGAAGAGTTTTCTTCCTTACAGATATGGCTTCTTCTAGTCACAGAGTTTGTAATCACCACTCCCTTGCAGAAATAAATGAGTGAATATCACAGTGGTAAAAGGTTCACTATTCACGAATCCCAAATTAGTTTGTGATTTGCAAAACCTCAAGCTCCTAGAGGTTCACTTCTTACTGCATAGTGACTCACTTTGTATAATGAAGTTGCAGTACAATAAAATCTGGATTAAGCTATTGTAGCTCTTAGTTGAGCCAAATAATTTTGTGAAGTTGCTCTTAATACTTTTAAAATGAAAACACATTAAAAAACCCCACCACAACTAGAACAAGGGTCAGTATGGAGTCATAAAGCAGAGCAATGCTCTGGTGATGTTAAGGAAATTGAGTACTTCATTGCCGTTGAGAGCTCCGGCACGATACTAACAGTATGGGCAAACTCTTACTTGGCCCTTTGAGGAGGATGCTGGGAGGGAGCTACCTGTCTGATTCAGATGTTACACTGATGGATCTCATTAAGAAGATCTCCTAAATTAAAAAAAACAAAAACATAAACAAAAAACCAGTCATTTGGAGGTAACATCCCATTCAGATTGACAGAAACCATAATTCCATATATCCCCCAATTGCATGTAAATCATCCTGAAACATGTTTTCTGATTTACTCCCATCCAGACTCAAGCCCTGTTCCTGCACAAGTGAGTTCCTGCACAGACCTGCAGCAGCACCCAGCTGCTTACACCCACAGTCCACCAAACCCAAGCCCTTCATCCAGGGTACTTTCTGTTTCACCGTGAGAAATGTCTTGCTAGGCAGATAAGCCACAGAGAAGGCTTCTCTTAATCACAGAGAAGTCTAAAGTCAGCAAAAAGTCTCACATTGGACACTTTATAAAATCTTTTCAAACTTTCTTTCTTCCCTTTTTCTTTTTCCTTTCTCCTGTATGCACACACTGTGCTAACTCTGGATAAGATTAGAAGTGGGAACCTGGAACATGCAGCTGAAATTGCTGAACCCTCATTTCCTATGTGAAGAATGTGTAAAGCTTTCACAGAAAATAATGATTCTTACCTTTGGAAGTACCCTGGCTCTTGCTGTAGTGCCAGGATAGAGCTCAGCAGTTCCTTTGAACTTACAGGGGATTGCTGGGAGTGCACACAGAGCTGCAGCCAGGCCACCTGCAATGCTGGGGATGTTTTGTTGGCTTGTTTGCCAGAATTCTTCTTTGTATTTCTTTCATCCCCCTCAAAAGTTCTCTGTTTTTCAGGGAACACAAGTCCACTTTAAAGTTTTCATAAATCTCTTTTTCTCTTACACAAAAGGGACTGCTATGACCCATTGAACAGGCCGTGAAGAACAAATCAGTGATAGAAAAAGGCAGATTTCTACCTACCATAGAAATCACCTGTATAGTAGATGGGAAAACTCCATTCCAAGTTTATCCATAGATAGAAGCTTTATTTTGCTCTGATACTCTGGGCTTCCCAGGAAAATCCTCCAGACCAAACTAGGTTAGCATTCAAAGCGTGAACATCAGAAATAGATGCTTATGTGAACTGAGCCTCGGTCTTATGAAGTCTGTCCTTCATTAACAGCATCCTCCCTTTCCCAGCAGAAGGACTAGTCAGCAGGTAAGAAAAGGACCTTAAAATAAGCTTTAGAGACTGAAGGTTATTTCTTCCTCTTATTCATCATGGAATAGAGGTGCCACAAAAATGTTGCCTTGACATCTATAAAGCAAGGCCCCAGCTGTCAGTCAGCTTGCAGTTAGCTCAACACAAGCACTTCTATGCAAATACAGCACTTCAATACTTAGCATCAAATGTACAATCTCAGTTTTTCTTTTTTTTTTTTTTTTTTTAAATTTGCTGCAGAGAAGCCTGAGGTGACCAGACAGATGGTAAATTATTGCAAGTTTGGCACCAAAGACTTCTCTGGTGTCCTAATAGAGCATTTGTCATGGTTACATATTGTATCATGTTCTAGTTTATAATGCAGTTACGCCCATCTGTGAGGCCAGATTCTGTTCTGAGTTACACAAGAATAACCACACTACAGTAAGGATAAAGGCACAGGAAAGAGCAGAATCTAGCCCTGGCTCACCTACACTTCAAAAAACCTTTAGAAATATCTAGTAACCAAGCCTATATATACCCTTGCTCAGAGTCTAGATGCTCTGAATGGGAAATAGATGGAAACTCTTTACAGTCATAACTGGCACAATCAGCATTAAAAAAAAATATATCATCAATGATACAAGTAGATATTCATTAACTATATATGGGAAGTCTACCTTTCAATACAATAAAATCAAAAAGAACTCTGCATTTGCAGGATAACTTTTCTTGTTTTCTGCATGCAAAACAACTAGTGATAAAGCTTAGTCTTGACAA
Source organism: Actenoides hombroni (assembly GCA_024336885.1). NCBI lineage: Eukaryota > Metazoa > Chordata > Aves > Coraciiformes > Alcedinidae > Actenoides > Actenoides hombroni. The sequence goes on from WUAM01000089.1 coordinate 2,980,975, forward strand.
ACCAGCCCGTGCCAAAGAGACTGAAGCAAGAGGATGTGCATCACACCAGTATTAAGGGCATTTTGTTTTCTTGTTGACAGCAAATGTGATTTAACTTATGCACATGAAGACGTACATGTGATCTTTTGCTTGTTTGCATGTGGCAACATTTTTGGTCTGTATAATGTCCAGTCACTGGAGATGGAGGGAGGAATAAGATGAAAATGTTTTGGATCACAGCAACAGACCTTCCCTCCAGGGAGGTGATGTGTCCACCCAGGGAAGCACTGAGGGCTGTACATTCTCTCCCATGCCAAATGATGGAAAGGCAAAATCTAAGCCTGTGTTCAGATTCCTCTTCTAGACCACTCATACTCAAGATGACTCTTTTGAGGACATGCTGAAGCCTAGGCTTTTCCCCACAATGGGCTTTCTTTTTTTCAGGCAAGTGTTCCTATATCAAAGCTTCATTACGAGTATAGCTCCACCTACTTGAGTGCCAGCTATTTCATCTCAGAGTCTGGGGTCCACTGGTTTATATAAAGGAATGACCAGAAAAACTGGTTGAGGCTTAGAAGGCAGCTGAGCCTTGATCAGGTTGGCACAGCTTGTTGTTGTTGTCATTGATCCTGGGCACAGGTGTGGAGACCAGTACTGAGGTGAATGGAGTCTATTACATTACAATCTGCTGTAAATCACACCTCTTAAACCCATCTCATTTAAAGAGGACTCCCAGGTAGTAAAGGCAGAGTACACTTTAGCCCTGTGTGCTTGCCAAGCACTGATTTGCAAACCCAAAAGGCATAAATCTTTATGGTGGAGAGGAATCTGGTGAAAGCAGCAGAACCTCATCATTTCATGCAGCACAGTCCCAATACCTGCTGGTTTGGTACTGCTCTGCCTCCCCAGGTGGGACAGTGGCCAGAAGCCTGGTTTGCAGTTAGTGCCTATGTCAGCAGAAAGGCTTGTCAGACAACGTCCAGAAAATTTCCAAAAATTCTCCTAGAGTTATACTGAAATGTGTTGGGAAAACTGTGTAATTAATCACAAGAAGGTTTGGTGATATCATTATGTGAATTCACCATTGTATAATGTATCATTAACTTTAAGTTCTGGTGAAAGAAATATGGAGAAACTGATTGTCCATACTGCAGAGAATAATTGCTTTCTAATGTAACACCTTGCTAAACTGGCTTTGGTTTTGTTGAAAAACTTTATCAGGCTTGATGCTTGGGTTTTTTCAGATATATACAATACCTCTGGGACCTATTTCTGAAATCAGTAAAAAGGCAGCAGGTATTCCTATAGTTTTTGTACCATCCAAAACCTGACCTGCTAGAAGAACTATTACTTAGCCCCATAATAACTCCTTCACATAAATGGCTTAGAAAAGGACACCCTTAGCATTGAAGGACAATGGGCCCAAAATTCAGCTGATACCAACAGTGACTTTGTTAATTATATATTTTGAAAAATATAAATATAAGACTGGAAAGTACTGTAAAACTGTACTGACTGAAAGCCAAATTAAAGGTTAACATAACACTGAATTTGTTTGTATCAGAGTTTTGTTTGGTTTTATCTAATTTTCTTTGGCACCCAATAATACTATAGATCAGCTGCTCCTGAGTTCTGAAATATTTTTTTTTTCTCCAGAACAATCTTACATTTCTATTATTATAATAACCATAAGCCTGTTGACAACATTTGTATAATTGATTCAGTCTGTGCATAGGCGTCACTTCATGCACCATAGAAATTTTTCCACTTACAGACACGTCTGTATCGGGCGAGCAGGAAGCAGCTCTGCAGACAACTTGAGAAGAGTGAGATTCATCTTCCCTCACTTGGGAAAAAAGCCTCTGTGGTATAGACTGTTACTTGAGTTGCCTGTATAATTGATAGGGGAAGAGAGACCATTACAAAAGGCAGCTGGACACAGCCAAGAACAGAATTATCTCTCTCTGTGGACACCCGGAGAGTTCCAAATCAACAAGCTAGGGCTGGATAGCTAGCATTTAAATAATGATGCAGAGGTAAGACAAATACTGAAGTACAGAGCAATCTTTTTCTCACTTTGAAAGTACTATGGAATTTGGCAAAGCAAAATGTGCAAGTAAAATGTTGCCATAAATTTATCAGAGTTCACGCTGCTAATCTTACACAGAGTAAGAAGGAAATGTAAATTGCTTGCTGCTTGATTTTCTTTCGCTGAAACGTAGAATAGAATGAGTACATGTGGGGCGTGTACACAGTTATAAAGTTACCACTTCTCACATCACAGTGAGATCTCCACTGAACATAAGGCATTTTTAATGTCTACACAAACACCCTGCAGAAATATGATTTTCTTCTGAGCGAGGTCCTTTGGCGTTCCAGTGGTCATGTGGAAGATAGCATGAAAATAGACAAGAAGGGCAGGTAGCCTGGCTCCTTGGATTTTGAAAGTAGCTGAAACCACACTACAATTGCAAACTTATCAGAAAGACATCAAATAATTGCAACCTCCTAAATTACTCTTTGCAAAAAAGTGATTCATAATCTTATGAAATACGAGGTATTTCTCATGAGCATGAAGTGCTGGATTTCCAGTGGATCTAACAGTGATAGCAGATCACATTTTCCTGTGAGGTGGCTGAACACATCTCAGTAAAGGAGAATTCAGTGATGTTTCTAAGAAATTTGAAAGGCTGACTTTTCAGGAAGATTAGTGAAGAATTCCATAAAGGGGAAGGATGGCCATGGCACCTTTTACCAGCTGAATCTCTGCCTTTGATTAACACACAAGGAAATCATGGAGAGAGCAGAACCGAGCCTAGGAAAAAAAAAAATTAAGAGAAGAAGAAATACAATGGCAGAAACGCAATCAAACTGAAGCAAAATCAGAAACTGAGGGGGAAACAGAAAAAAATGAAGGAAAAAAACCCCAACAAAACAGAAACAATTATAAAGAAAAAGGAAAGATAACTGAATGCAGAATCATCAAGCAAGCAAATGAACGATGAACAGATGTGAAAAATGAATTGCTGGACAATGACCAGAAACATATCTGAGAATTGGGAAAAGAGGCAGAAAAAGGAAGAGAAAGAAGCCAAAAAATACAAGACCAATATTTGTATCTTCTCAGTATTTGTTTGTAATAGTACTGCATGAACATGAGTTTTCTTTTCTGAGCTATTCGGAAGTCTTGCTGAGAAACTGCAGCCTACTCTACTAACAAACACCATGCCTCTGAGTACTTCTGTCATTAATCACACACCAGTACATCCTTTAGTGGTCTTCCCCTGTTCTTTGACATATGGTTCATACAGATTTTTCTCTCTGCTGTGTGAGAGGCCTATTTTAGTCCCCAGGAGGAGGCAGGGTAAATACAATACAGCTATACTTCTGCACTAACAGAAATAATAAAACATGTGCAGTAGACTACTCATGCTGCAACAGAATTAGCTCCTCCCTGTATTCAGTCTTAAACTATTGAAGCCCTCTGCCCTCTTTAGCAGGACAAGATACATCTTGGAGCTCGGAAATCAAGTATAGTGACAATGGGGTTGAGTGTGTTTGGATTAGGTTAAGGGTCAATAAAGCTTATATCACTGTGGGAGTCTGCTATAGACCTCCCAACAAAGGCAGTGAGGTGGATGAAGCTTTCTATAAGGATCTGGGAGAAATCTTGCAGTCACTTGCCATTGTTCTTGTGGGGGACTTTAACCTCCCAGGTATCTGCTGAGAATACAACACAGCAGAGAGGGAACAATCCAAGAGATTCCTGGAATGTGTGGAGGATGCCTTCCTCACACAGCTGGTAAGTGAGCTTCTTGTGAACAGGAAAGAACTTGTGAGGGAAGTAAAGGTTGGAGGCCATCTAGGACACAGTGATCATGAGATGGTTGAGTTTTCCATCCTTGGAGAAAGAAGGAGAGGTGTTGGTAAAACTGCCGCCTTAGATTTCCAGAGGGCAAACTTTGACCTGTTCAGGAGAGTGATTGACAAAATCCCTTGGGAGGCTGCCCTGAAGGATACAGGAGCCCAGGAAGGCTGGACATACTTCAAGAGAGAAGTTTTATAGGCACAGGAGCAGGCTGTCCCTGTGTGCCAAAAAATAAGTAGGCAGGGAAGGAGACCAGCCTGGCTAAATAGGGACCTTTGGCTGGACCTCAAGAACAAAAGGAGAGTCTGTGAACTTTGGAAGAGTGTGCGTGTCTCTCATGAAGATGATAAAGATGTAGCGAAGCTATGCAGGGAGAAAATTAGGAGAGCCAAAGAGCAGCTAGAGCTCAACCTAGTTACAGCTGTTAAGGTTAATAAAAAATGTTTCTATAAACTCATTAACAACAAAAGGAAGATTAGGGAAAATCTCCATCCTTTATTGGATGTAGAGGGAAACATAGTAACAATGGATGAGGAAGAGGCTGAGGTGCTCAACACCTACTTTGCCTAGCAAACTAGCCGTTCCCTGGACACCCAGCCTCATGAGCTAGGAGACAGGGAGGGGAAACAGAATGAGGTCATCTCATTTAAAGAGGAAGTGGTCAGTGACCTACTACACCACTTGGATACACACAAGTCTATGGGACCAGATGGGTTACACCCAAGGGTGCTGAAAGAGTTGGCAGACGTGCTTGTCGAGCCACTTCCCATTATTTACATGAAGTCCTGGCTAAGTGGGGAGGTCCCAATGGACAGGAGGGTAGCAAATGTAACACCCATCTACAAGAATGGCAGAAAGGAGGATCTGGGAAACTATAGACATGTCAGTCTGACCTCAGTACCGGGGAAGGTCATGGAGCAGATCATCTTGAGTGCCATTACAAGCCATATAGAGGACAACCAGGTGATCAGGCCCAGTCAGCATGGGTTTAAGAAAGGCAGGTCCTGCCTGGCAAACCTGATCTCCTTCTATAACAAGATGACCTGACTATTGGACAAGGGAAAGGATGTGGATGTTGTCTACCTAGACTTTTGAAAAGCATTTGACACTATTTCCCATAGAATTTTCATGGAAAAACTGGCTGCTCATGGCCTGGATGAGCATGTGATCTGCTGGATCAAGCACTGGCTGGCTGGGAGGGCCCAGAGAATGGTAGTCAATGGAGTTAAATCCAGCTGGCAGCCGGTCACAAGGTGGTGTTCCTCAGGGCTCAGTGTTGGGACCATTTCTGTTTAACATCTTTATTGATAATTTTGATAAGGACATAGAGTGTATCATCAGTAAGTTTGCAGATGACACCAAGTTAGGCGTGAGTGTTGATCTGCATGAGGACAGGGAGGCTTTACAGAGAGACTTGGATAGATTGGATCGATGGGCCAACATTAATGGTATGAGCTTCAACAGGGCCAAGTGCCAGGTCCTGCACTTGAGCCACAACAACCCCATGCAACGCTACAGGTTTGGGGAAGTGTGGCTGGAAAGCTGTCTGGCAGAAAAGGACCTGGGGATTCCAATTGACAAGCAGCTGAATATGAGCCAGCAGTGTGCCCAGGTGGCCAAGAAGGACAATGGCATCCTGTCTTGTATTAGAAATAGTTTGAGCAACAGAAGTAGGGAGGTGGTTCCCCCCCTGTACTCAGCACTGATGAGGCTGCTACTTGAGTATTGTGTCCAGTTTTGGGCACCTCAATGCAAGAGAGATATTGAAGTGATGGAGTGAGTGCAGAGGAGGGCAATGAAGCTGGTGAAGGGCCTGGAGAATAAATCTCATTGAAGGAGCTGGGACTGTTTAGTTGGAGGAAGGGGAGGGTAAGGGGAGACCTCATCAACTCTCTACAACTACCTGAAAGGACATTGTAGAGAGGTTGGTGCTGGTCTCTTCTCTCAGGTAATTAGCAATAGAACAAGAGTGAATGGATTCAAGCTGCAACAGGGTAGGTTTAGACTGGACATGAGGGAAAACTTTTTCACAGAAAGAGTGGTCAGACACTGGAATAGGCTGCCCAGGGAGGTGGTTGAGTCACCATCCCTGGATGTGTTTAAGGGTTGTTTAGATGTGGGTTTGAGGCACATGGTTTAGGGGTGAACTTTGTAGAGTAGGGTTAATGGTTGGACTTGATGATCCCAAGTGTCTTTTCCAACCCAAATGATACTATGATACTATGATCTCCTGTGACTATCAAGCTGCAGCTGAAGAAACACAATTACACACAAAGTAACCTATTCTTTTTTCTTTTTTTTTTTTTATTTTAATTCTGTCCATTTGTGTCTGTGTTATTTGTAAAGTAATACTCCTCACACCATTATATCTTTCCCAATCACATTACCAAAAGGTATCTTTGTCTCTTCTATGGTTTTGCACAGGCTGGGAGAGTGTTTACCCACTGTATTTAAAAAAACACACATCCACACACAAACACACACACAAGCATGGTATGGTGCTTAACCATCATTAGCTCTTCTCAGACCTACACCAAGCAGATCCACCTTTGCTTTCAACCAGCATTTTAGATCCTTACTTCTATGGGGACTCAGTTACCCTTGAGGTGCTGAAACAACGCTTTAACAGGCTATGACTGGTCTTTTTAATAGCTCTTTTAACTACAGTTCCTCTGGCTTTTTTTTTCCTTTGTCAAATGTCTTTATATGATAAAACTTGTGAGAATACACAAAAAAATTAATTAAATAAATAGTACAGCCTGAAAATCTGTGCAAAACATGCCAGCAAGCTCTGACCTCATAGCTATGGCCCAAGGGCTAAGGCAGATGAAGATATCATGTGACAGCATATTCCTTATCCCCCTGTGGCACAATGTTTGTCTTCGAGCATCTGTCTCTGGACAATTGTGTAATACAAAGCAATGAGGTGTCTGCAGGATCCATGTCTATCTAAGGGAAACTGGAATCCCTCTGTTTACAGCCTTTCTGTGCTTTTATCAGGCCAGGCATTATGAGCTGTTGTCTGCACTGCAAGTTACATAGTTCAGTACAGGATTACAACTGTAGCTCTAAGTGACAGGTTAAATTGAGTTCATTATTTTGTGTAAAACCAAATGATCTTTTTAAGGTTCTTCCTGGTTTTCCCCATAGTGACATATAAAAAGTCTTTCTCCTCTTCTAAGGATTTCTCTGACCCTCTGCAAGGTATTCTGTTTTGCAAACCAGTTTTTCAGCTAGGATAATGCAGCTGAAGTTACTCCACTTAATTTAGCCAGTGCACCTTGTGTGAGCTAGTCTGGCATCAAACTGTGAGTGGAGGGAACTGGGAGGAGTGGAGGGGAGCTGAGAGGCGTGCTAAGAGGTCAGCAGCCATCGTGTGGGATGAGTGGTGCTAGCTACAACCCTAGGTAAGCAGCTGGCACAGTCTTGGGCTGCTGCTGGAACGTGTTTGTTCCCTCACGGATAGACAAAGAACAAAATGTACCAGTGATACAGTATGTGATGCAGTAGCATCGGCCTTGGGAGCTCATGAAAAGCTCTCATGGTATACAAGCCGAATTAGGTTTCAGTCCCCAAACAGTAGCCTAGCCAGTGTGTAAATGTAGCATTGAAAACACTTTAGGCTCAGCAGCAAGGCAAATCATTTTGACTCAAGCAAATTCATACAGAGCAAGAATGATAATCATCCCTCACGCAGACAGAGACACATGCCACTTCTGTTCAAAGACAGTTCTGTTATTCAGTAGGTATTCAGATAATTCATGGTGCAAGGTGAAAACTGCTTAAATAAAGATGACATAAAAGTGGCAAAATGGGTAGCCTGAGGGGCAAAATTCTAACCCCTGACAAAAAAAAAAAAGAAAAAAGAAAATTTAAAAATTGCTCTAATTACTGTGAGCTGCATACAGAGCCCTCAATGAAAGCCATGTGGTAATGTACATTCAATTTTAGAAGACAGGTGCTACTTCTTCTATACTAGAGAGTTCATAAACTCATGCACAGTAGTTAGAAAATTAGGATGATGAAGATCGGGTTGGCCCAAATGATATTGCTCAATTTGTCTTTTAATGCCATAACTCCTTTTGTAACACGACTGCTATGAAGAATATCACAGTTCTGTCAGTTATGTGTGGTTTAACTGTTGGGTTTTTGTAATTACGAAGACCCAGTTTAAAAATATAAAATATAAAAACGAGATTCCCTTTCATCACATGAATGACTCTACTGGAAATTGTCACATGCTAGACATCATACATGTATTCTGCTGACCTAGCATTTAGAAGGGTTATTTGTAGTCTACAAGACAAAACAAAGCAGTTATTTCCTACCTGTGATGAGTATTAATTAGAATTAACTGAATCAGTTGATTCAATTAAAAAATCACATTTTTAAACCTTCTCTTCCCCCACCACCAAATAATGTTTTAAAATACTTCTCTGTAATTATTTATGTGAAGCATTACTGTAAAATATTTTCAAGCAGAGGCTGATGCTGTTTGGCTCATACTCAAAAAAATTGAGACATTTTGCAAAGACAGGACAAACTTCAATTTCATGATTTTGCAGATTTACTGGACTATACTTGTTTTTGCTTAGGGCAGGAAATTCAAGATGTATCTTAAATTTACAAAGCCTCCTGTAAATATCACCCTAGTCTATAAAGTATCATTATGTTTTCTTAAAATATTTACAGCTATCAATTTACAGCTAGGAAAAGTTATGCTATTAACTAGGGATAGAAGAAACACCTTATGAAGAAGTGTGGCTAATACCTAAACCATAAAAAACTGTGTTTATATCAGGCCTGATTCTAAACTGGTAAATCACCTTGGCTGGTAGTATTTACAGGTAGCAAATTAATTTTTTTACATGAGATTTTTATCCTGGTTTTCTAAGGAAACCAGGCTTATGTATTCACACAAACTACCCATTCTCACTGGTGCCTTTTGAAGCCATTGACCAATTCAGAAAACTTGACAGAAGTTTCAAAGATAGTAAATTCACTCAGTATTTCATGGAAATGTGCAGGCTTGTGAAGGAAACACTTAAATTAGTGCAAATTACTACAAGGTATTATTAGACACCAGAGAAACCAAACAATAAAAGATGTCTCAGAGAAAACAATTCCTCCTCTGTTTAGCAGGTCAAATAACCACTTGTTTGTATCTCTCCACAGAAACATTTCCTAATGTCCTTGTATGTGCCTGTCTTTGAAAAGTACATTACTGTGCTCCACCACCAATATATTGTTTTCCATTGTTTCTCTTAGAGTGAAAAGGAAATAAAATTATTCCCATTAGACTGCGGGAGCTGGGTAAAAGCTGGGATGGCACAAGCTACCCTCCTCACTAGACCACCTTCCTACTGCTTTACAGTCCCACTCTGCTCCTTTCCTTGAACTTGCTAAGGTCCCCTGGGAAAAGCAGTGTCATTGTCCAGCATGGATCAGTGTATGAAATCCTGGTTTAAAAAAAAACTTGTAAATGTGATAAACTCTTAACAACAAGTAAACTGACGTAAGAGTTTGTGAGCTTACAAGCACAGGAAGGGTTTGTGCATCTGCTTTAGTAAGGCTGCTAAGAATAACCAACAGATTCAATGCCATCAGCCCTTAATATTGTTTACTATTGCCATAGCACAACCTTGAGCTCCTTTGATCGGTTACTCCAGTTGCCACTTGAAGTTTCTAGTATTGCTTTTAGTTATTAACTTGTTTCGACAAGAGGCTTCTTATTATGCTTGGTGAGCTGCCTGAGTCTATATACTGAGATGTTGGTCCCTGACTGGGAGAGAGGATGCTCACCAGATAATAATGACAGCAACAGCAAAAATAACCCTTGCCCTTCAATATCCTTCTTGAGAACCAGACACAATATTTACAGGAAAGAGGGAATTATGAGAGGTCATGAAAGGAGAGAGAGGTTAAGAGAAACCGTGGGAGAAGGCTGTGAGGTTGATGCAGCAAAACCAGATGAGGACAGGTATTCCCTTGCTTCAGGCAGAAGGCTGTCAGGAGCTGAGACTCACAGCACAGTGATCACTTCATGCAGAAGCATCAAAAGAATTTCTTGTCACCCTGCTCAGTCCAGGAGAAAACAGTGTAAAAAGATGTTCTCCTCCAGCTTACTAATAGTTGTGAGATGCTGCTATAGAAATGCACGGATATTTGCTGTAGGCATGTCTCCCTTCAGGTCTACCATCTAGAGACAAGTAATAGGAAAGAAACTCCTCACTAAAATTAAAGCTGCTTCTCAAAAGAGTATCTCCAATCCCCTCACAGTCTCAATGAAGAGAAAGAAGAGACTGAAGTGGAAAAACTCTTTTTATTCTGTTACCTTGTGCTCTATCACATACATTCATTTAGTGTTAAGTATCAATAGGAGGACCACAAAAACCTTGAAAAGATGATACTAAAATAAAGAAAATGCTTGTAGCCAAAGAGTTCACTTTTTGTTTGAATCACGCCAGGGAAAGCTTAGCTTTCACTCTCCTTTCACTAATACAAGCTTTAAAAATCTATCCATGCACATTACCAGGAGTTGAACTGTAACCATGTCTGAGTGCTTAAAGTACAAAAGTCTGTAAATGCACTCCTGACATACGTGGGAGGATAGAAGAGTAAAAGATGCAAAAAAAGCTTAAAAGCAGGATAGTTCTGGTTGCCTAGAAAACAAGACTGACTACCAGTCAAGAATAGAATTCAGATTTTAGCAAAACATTACCAAGAGGCTGAAATTTGGGTAAGCAGAACATGTGACCTAAATATAGGTCACCTGGACCTAAGAAAGGTACAGACCTTCATTTCCATGAAGAGCTCCTTTATCTGAGGAGATGTCTGGCTTTCATAAGGGTGTTCATGTAAAATAAGACTGTTCTGGCGTAAGGAGTGTGGGGACCCACACTCAGTCCTGCAGATCTCACTGTTCAGATAGGCAGAGCTCTGCTGTCCCATGGACATGTGAGGGAGAATCATTCACACAAATAACATTGCAAGCTTGGCTTCCAGGGCTGTTCTCTTTGGGTTGTCATGAACTGATGATGCTTAGCAGCAGTTTTATAAGATGGAGTTAACAGAGATTTTTTTATTTTTTATTTTTTTTTTAAGAGATGTTGCAATTTCCCCCTTGGACAAATTTAACAAAGAAGTACTTCTTAGTGAGACAGTTTAATTTCTTGCAAGAATTGTGTTACAGATGAAAAGTCAAGCCCATAGACTTCTACAAGGCAGCTGAACTAGTAAAGTAACAAAATGTTCAAAAAAATATGTTTTTGCCCTTTGTGAAGGAGCACACATTCGAGGGTTGGAATTTAATGTACGTTCAACTGTACATGTATACATACAGCATTTTGTAGGAATTTTGTCAAGGTACAAAATCAGGCTGAAGACTAAAAGGAATGCAAGAGTCCCATATTTCCCAGACATTTGTACCTGGTTTAATAGGCTTATAATTAGTACACTCATTTAACAAAAATAATCTTACCAAGTTCCCATCGCTTTCATCTCAGTTTTTAACTACTGTGATATTTCTCTGGGCTATTGCATGACATGCCAATGAAAAAGCAGGAGTACAATAGTTTTCTTTGTGTTCCTCTCTCTTAATCTGCAAAACAGATGCAGTGAGTGTGCTAGCCACTCCAGATTGCTTTCAGCAAAAAACCATAACTTTGGCAGGTTAGTACTAGTTAAGGGGCATATGGTTTGCTATTCTCTGTGGAAAGATAGCCATAAGTCAGCCAGCAAATTCAGATTCTTATAATTAACAACAGACAAACATTTGGCTAAAAATTCATGAGGTTTTTTTTGTTTGTTTGTTTGTTTTGCTTTGTTTTTTTGCATGGCTTTCTAACCATTTATCCTTCTCTTTCTTTTTTTTCTTTTTCGAAAAAAAGAAAACCCACACAACTCTGTGATTGATGGAGTAAATTATGTTGCAATTATCATAACGATGTCCTTGTTATTGTTTCAGAAAGATGTTTGTTTTTTACTACGACCCTCCTCTGATTTGACATGAATTTAAAGATGAAATGAAATAAATCTAGATTATTATAAATCATAATTTGGGGACAGTCTTTTTTGAGTGAAGCCAAGCTGGCTTGTACTTTGCAAAGCAATCAGCAAGAAAGAATAAAATACTTGCCTAGCTTGATATGAAGAAGCTGATTTTAGAGGATAGGCCAACTACCAAAATTGTATATACTTTCCATTAGTTTTCAAACGAATCATGTACGTGCTTCAAGAGCAGAGTCTGGCCTATTGCATTAGGCCTATTAGAGAAATTATAAAGTTTTAAAACTTCATGCTGAGACAGACAAAGCACATCCCTAGCAAGAAAAACATGACACTTCCTGACTGATATGTTTGTGTTGTCTTCATAGAAGCACTTGTGTGCACGGCATCTTTTTAAGCTGCTGCGTAAGTCCAAGCAGAGGTTCAACAAAGCCCTTGAGTACACACTCAACTTGAAAGGCTTGCCTGTGAGCCTGGCAGAGGCAAGGCATAGAGTCTCTGGAAGGCACATAGGACTCCCTTCTTCTCGCTTGTACCACCGCAGCATCTCTCCAATTAATCTTTTGCAGAAGAGGGATTTCATCATGGGGGAACCTGCCTGTGTCTCCATGTGCCAGCACCAGCTTCCTGACTTTTATGGAGGCATGAGATGCCTTTGCTGAGGTTCCATCAAGCTTTGTAAGCTTCAAAGCTGGTCAGCGTCCAGGGACCTGGGGTAGGTGCTGAGGTTCACAATAGGAACCTGCTAACCTAAGACTGGGAATTTCTTCCTGCAGAAAGCCTGAAGATTTCACAAGTTGTCTTCAGGCTCTGTCTGCACTACAGAGACACCCAGCTGGGCATTAAAGGCTCAAGGCCTCCTAGCATGAGAGGCAAAAGTGAATGTTGCACCAGTAGAAATGGGGACTTACTTGCTCCTGTTCAAGAGAGCCAGAAGGGCCTATGTCTTTCCTGTGGGAGTGTGTGGATGAGCTCTCAGGCTGTAGTCATGAGGGTTGATCAATCCGACTAGTAAGGACAGGAGAGTCCTGCATCTCCAAGCCAGCTCTTGCTGCTGCCAAAGGGATGAGATTCACCATTGCCAGGAGAGGTGATGGGAGGTCCCCTCCCTCCCTCTCTCCCTTATCACTCTGTCTTTTGCCCTCCAGCAATAACCACCACTAGATATGATCCAGATCCTACTTCACCTCCCCAGGGCCCTGGCACAGGAACAGACAGCAAAGCAATAGACGCCACTTCTCCACCCATCTGGCACCCTAGGTGGCTACCTGCTCTGCTTACTAGATTAACTCCCACAGAGCTCTGTGATGGCACTGCTGCAGCCCTTTGGCGCCCAGGCAAGGCCTCCAGCACCTGCTCACCACCCACTGCAGCCACCTGCAGTAGACCTGCATGGCACACTCTGTTTCAAGCTACCAGGGCCCATAAGAAGTGTAAGAGGGAGTTTCTCTCTCCAGAAAAACATCAGGAGACAACCGTGGTCTTGGGGTCCTCAAAGAACCCATGCAACTTTGCAAAACAGTCTTCTCTTTCTTTCCCAGTTGGACCTCAGGGACAGCTATGTCTCTCTGGGGGAAGCTAATTCTGGTCCCACAAGGCTTCCACCAAATGAAATTTCCACTGCATACCAGCAACAATACACAGTTGAGTTTCTCCTTCTTTTTTTGTAAGCCATGTGCATCCTATATGCTTGTATACAGACTAATAAAACAGGAACTGACTGCCAGTGAAGTCTCAGAGATCTGCCACTGTTGTTGTTGTTTTTAATAAAAATAAGTGTATTTCATAGGCTTTTCTGCTCAGAATATTTTAATGTTTAATAAAGATTTGGTGCAGTACCGTACTTAAAAGTACCATACAAAACTTGAAACATGGGATGAATCTTAGAACAGCCCACTAACTTAAAGCACATGTACACCTAGTCCAATGACCTGCACTGGGCAGTGTCCAACAACATACATCTAGAGAGAACTACCAGAACAAGAGAAGCATATATTGTACCTCCTTGATATGCTCTTCCAGTGTCCAGCAATCTGCACCTCCTGAGCTAAAGACGGAGAGTTAGGATGTTTGTTCTTTTATTTATGATGGCCCTTAGTGAATTTTTATTTCACTAATTTCTCTCATCATTTTCTGCAGCCCATCAAGGCTGGGAAGTGTTGTGGTGGCAGGTTTTCTCCATTGCTGCTCACTGTCATCCACCTGGTCTGTTCTCAGACTTCAGCTCCCACCATAAGCTGCAGGGTAGACACCTGATAGGACTACATAGAGACCCATGTGTCCAGTGAATCAGAATAAGCTGGATACTCCAGTATCCTTCCTACTCAAGGGAGATCTCTTACTGAGGAACAGTCAGCATAGCATTTTTACACCAATTTGCCATGTCATCCCATCTCAACAAGCACTGGAACTTTTGTTCACATGGCACCTAATAGCTGAAAATGTTTTCAGGGGCCTAATCAATCTGTTCCTCATTCCAGGACTGAACATTTCAGAAAAGGGAACAACTCTGCCTTCATCCCCCTATCTTTACACCTCAGTTGAGTAAAAAAGGAATGACAGATAATGAATAGCCAATGTATAATTTGTTCATAGATACTCTTGCTTATGTGCTATTTAATATACTATTTAATATCATCATTGGTGACATAGATAGTGAGATTGAGTGCACCCTCAGCAAGTTTGCAGGTGACAGCATGCTGAGTGGTGCAGTTGATAGAGGGAAGGGATGCCATCCATAGTCACCCTGACAGGCTTGAGGAGTGGGCCAATGTTCAAAGAGAGTTCAAAGTCAGTTTGGACAGGGCTTTGAGCAACTGTGGCAGGGGCGTTGGACTAAATGATCTTTGAAGGGTCTTTCCAACTCAAGCCATTCTACGAGTCTATGTATGAAAAAGGGTCAAGCCACCTCAAAAAGCAGCATCTCCCTCTGGTTGCCACAAAAAGTGAACACAAAAGGTTGTGAATACAACAGAGATGGCAACACTGACCTGCTTTCCTTACCATTGGATAAGGACAAACCAGGCAATCCTCCTTGCCTGGACTGTTACAGTTACTCAGTTCGTCCCTTCCCTGCAAGAGGGTAATGGTCCATCCTCTCCACGCAGTGGTGCAGAAGTGACTCCCAGGGAGGAGTAAGACCGGGTGGAGCAGTTAGAAAGCTCCAGAGCATGCAATGAGCTATAAATTATGACTGTGAATGTTCTTTCACACTCCAGGTATCTGAAAAACAAAAAACATAGCTGCTTTATCACAACCTACTGACAGGGTCCTCTAAAAAAAAGCCAGGATTTAGCAGGCCAAGGATGGAGCGTGACCCATGTTAACATCCCACCTGAAAACTTCAGGCTTTGCTGGCAATTGCCTGGCTCCATCATCCTGCTTCCTCCTGTCTGACCTCCTCTTCCTCCCACAGCAGCACAGCCTCCTAGTCTGCTAGAACCGGTGTTACGAACCTACACAAGAAATGATTTAGTGTATCTGTCAGGCAGCACAGATTCCCAGAGCGTTGTTGTATGTGGATAGCAAACATTATTCACATTCTCAGTAGTTCATTAAAAGAAAAGCCAAATCAAGATATTACTGGGTTTTGGGTTTTTTTCTTTTCAGTTTGTCTGCTTCCAAATACCTAATAATAAAGTATTAGTTACATTAAAAATGATTCACACAGACACTGGGCTTTGAAGGGAAGAGAGGCACAGTTAGTATGCAGCAGAAAAAGCTGCCCATGTGATCTGTTAGTCCTGGAAGGAAAAGACAGCAGATAGCATAGCAGAGTCCTGGTGCCAGCCTAGGTCTCCAGGGCACGCCTGTAATACTGCTAATAAATAACCTTGAACATATTACTGAAGTCAAATTCGGGTCCCAGGAGCTCTCCCAAGCTCTCCCTCCACAGCAACCTTACAGTCCCCATAACAACCTGGCTGGATGAGCTAACCCCATCTTTCTCTACAGTCCTGTTTCTCACTGCTCCGTAATAAACCACTCAGCCTTACGCCCTAAATCCCTGTCCCTCTTCTCTTCTGCTTATGTTTCTTTCTCAAGCACTTCCCTTTGTCCCTTCAGCCCATCCTCACAGTGGCTTGTTCATGCTAGAACTGGAGTGAAAAGCAAAGTGCACCTCAGAGGTGCCTGACTGGGCTACCTAACACATCTGCTCCCAATACCTAGGTCTGAGATATTAAAGAATGATCCAGAAAGAAGGAATCTGGGTTTTCTCCCATTCCTCTGTCCAAGCAAAGGCTGTCCCCTTCTCAGTATGATCTGGGTGCTTTTACCATGCCCAACCCCTACTACTGCAGAAATGAAGAATGTTAATTGTTCGCTTGGCCAGACCTGATGCTGTTCAGTCACACATTGTGCTCCAACAACTTTTGACACAGGTTTGTTATATGTAGAGTTATCAAACTGTGGTTTGCACACCCCATTGAGAGGTTTGTCCGTGGACAGAAGCATTCCTCCCTACTTTTAAGGGGATTTGCAAAAGGACATTTTATGCTTCCTGTGCAACACTTGCGAATCAGCAAGTCAGCACCTCTTCTGAGAAGTTGTAGGGGTCTACAGACTGGAAGGACTTGAAAACTCAGCACAGGAGGTCAGGGGCAGTTTGTGCCCTTGGGTGGTGAGTGGTGGGATAACCTGCTTCTGAAATAACATAGTGCACAGTTGCCTGATGGATCTACAACAGCTTTCTATTTCTTCCAAGACTCCAAATCCTACCAGGTATCTGAAAACTTACTCTCCTCCTTTTCTCTCCACTGAGCAATTAAAAAGAACCAAAGGACTGGAAAGCATTTCAAACAAATTAGAGGGAATTGTCAGCAAACACTGACTGAATTATAAACTGAAAATCTATCATTATCCTGAATGATGGATGGTGGAGTGCAATGAACTGAGAACATGTAGAATTAATTTGTCTTTTCTCGAGCTGGTTAAAAATTATTTGTTTAGAAATGTTGCTGCTTGGGGAAAAGAAAAAAAAAAGAAAAAAAATTATATTTTTTGTGATTGCACCTTTTCTTTTTTGAAACCATCACTATAGGCAGAAAGCCCTGGTATTCTGCCCAAACACAGTAAGGCTCACACTGTACAGGCTTAGTCTTCCTGCCTGCAGGACAGGCTGCAGTGCCCCAGTGCTCTGCACCTTTCAGCAGAGGAACTCAACTCTTCTGCAAATGCTGCTGGAGTGGAGTGGTGGAGAGTTTGCCAGAGGCAAAATGAGAACAAAAAGCCCTTCTCTGTCCGGCCACTCCCTGCCTGCCTCCCTCCCTAACTGCACAAAACCAGTAATTCTGTGTGTGAATAAAACATGTTTGTTTGTGTACTTTTGGACAGTGGAACTGCAGAATTCAGCTAAATACATCCCTGATCTGTGAGAAGTGAAGCACAAGTGCTCTCATTCTGCCCCCCTAGCCCCCCCCCCCCGCCACCTCTTTCAACAAACTTACCCTTCTGAGACATCCATTCATTTGCCTGAGGCTACACTGCTGCTTAAAAGAAACTAAATGCTCAAAATATGGTAGAGTAAACCTGTTTTGAAGACACAGGGAACAAAAACTGTAATGACCATGTATCTGTCAAAGACTAATAACTGCAACACTGTAAATTTTTTTCCCTGACCTGTCTTTCTCCATTATACTTTGACACTGAGTGAGGCTTTCCAGGGCATTGCTACACTTCATAAGGCCATGCCCAATTTTTTAGATGCTGGGTTGCCATGGGGAATTCGCAGCATCCAAGATACAGGGGCCTCTGTTCCCACAATGAGGCATGAGAACAGCATGCCTTAAAGCAAGAGCCACAAAGCGCAGTTCACTGAGACAGCCAAGTGAAATGCCAAAAACATGGGTACATCTCAATATTGACCCTCTCCAGGACTCAGATGCCATCAGCAGTTTTCAGAGAAGTCCTTTTCCTCCCAAAGCCAGATAAAGGCTTCTCAGCAGTGTAGGCAAAACTGAATTTTGCTGCTCCAAAACTAAGGGGCATGAAAAGGAAAAAGGTAGACAAAAGGATGGTGGTACTAGATGGAGAATTAGAATATGGAGACTGGAAATCCAGGGTTTTCTGGTCCTGCTGGCTTCCAAGGAAGACAACTAGGGGCAGTGTTTCTTGCTGGCAGGATTGTCATGGTCCCAGACACTCAACTCTTCCCTGGGTAGCAGTAGCAGCATCCTGCCTAGACTTTCCAAGGCTGACAAAGGAGACAGTGGGGTGGTTTTGCTCTCTCGTTGATCCTACACAGGCTGCTGCTGTAGATACCTGTACAACCTGCCTGTGCCTGGACTTCCTGTTCAGCATAAGATAGTAACGCAACTTGCAGCCAGGCTCCTCTTTTATGAATGGCTGGGCTAGGGAGTTACAGGCCACATCTGTACAGTCAGACACAGCATGCAACCACATTAGCTCTGCCCAAGCCAAGAGGGTGCAAGTTGGTGCCAGTCCCAACCCCTTGCCATCACCGTACATGGGATTACTCCTGCCTTGCACACTCGAGAGCAAAGCAGACCTCCTTACTGCCAACATAAATCTGATTCAACACATAGAAATACCTTATAGGATTGCCTTGGGTCCCACCAGTTCAGTGCCAGCGTGGAGCTGTCATGACATTGACTTCACCTGCTTCCACAGATGTACAAATCCACACCGTCCCCAAACCCTTCTTGCAGGTTCAGCTAATTTTGCTGATGATGTGCCCCAGACATGCTCCAAAGGCGCTGCAGAATGAGTGCTCCCCTTGGTCACCTGCGATACAGATCCGTACCTGGCCAGACAAGAGAAGGAGCTTGACCCCAATGTCCCATAGCAGGGATTAATGGGGAGAGAATGGAAATAAGAGAGATACCCTAAGTCTGTTTTCCTGTGATGGGTGATGTGGTACAGGGAGTGTTTTCTGGGCACATTTGTTCAGAGCAAGAGCACAGCAAGTAACACAGACAGGGAGCACCAAGCTTATGATCATTAGGGAGTCTAGGCATGAGGAGAGGCTTGTTGCTTTGACCCCATCAAAAGAGTAACACCCAGAAATGGGGTCTTAGCTGCTTGCTCATCAAAGAGGCAGATGGACATAGACTTCAGCTGCAACTGAGGCAACTTAGCAGTGGAGCTAAATTTTGAATCCAAACATTTACAGTGAAGTGAAGGTAGCTGTGTTGCACCTGGGCTACCCAGCAGATTTGGGTCTGAGTCTGAAGTATGTGGTGTCAAGGATTTTTTATCACTTCATGAAGGATGGGCCACAGTAGTGAGATACATTTCTATGCCTATATATACTCAAAGACAATGGTCTTGGTCAATGGGTAACAAGGAAACCTATCATATGCCTCATTTTCAGCCACTGACCTGAAGTTACATAACAAAAAGACAACATTCATTTAAGCTTCTCCATAATATAGGGGTGTATGCAGAGAGACGTGGAGGGGGGGAACCAAAAACAAATAAGTTATTCTTGCAGATTTGATGAAAGGTTCATGGGCCAAACAGTTTTGCATGAAAACCAGTAATTTTTACTTTCCTGCTTAAACTTGAAACCAGCCAAATTGCATGTGGTTTGTGCTATTGCTGTGAACAGCTTACATGGTCAAACTAAGATAAGTAGTAATTAGGCTATCACAGCTATACATTACTTAATAAACAACATAAATAATCACATAAATGTATTGTTTTGATGCCAGGAGTTGACCAATTCAAGTAAATTCAACAGTGTTTGGCACAACGGAGCATTCTAAGAATTTGTACATGATGTGCTTTTTTGCAGACCTTTTGAGAAGGAATTATTTACATGGTAAACATGTTTTTCTTCAAGAGATTATACTCCTTCCAAGTCAATTAACTACATTCCAATGAAAACAGGGAGAATTTTAAATAAATGATACTAGCCTGTTCATAAAGAAAGAGAAAAGGAGAATGAGAACACAATGGAAACTCAGAAATTGTGGTCACTTAAATAAAAACCCTTCTGTGCACAGCTGAAAACATTTTCCCTCCTAAAATACTGACATTTTACCATGAGAGAAAGAACAAGAGCATTAATCTTACAGGGGTTTTCACTTGTTTTGATTGCCAGTGTGTCTCTGTTACTGTCTCACATTATGATTGCTAAATTAAAGACATTAATTACACAGTTCAGTGACAGAACAATCAGAAAGAAAAAGAAAGTCAAGAGAAGTCTTCTGTAGAATCAGAGCTGAACAAATGGCAAGATAAAACAGCAAGGATCAAGGTACAGCAACTTTTCTTTGCTGAAACACCACTGACCTTTCCAACATCTAAGGTAAGCAGCTTATGTTATCATTATGCCACAGTACCACCAAAAAATGACTACATACCATAAGAGATGAAGATGGGATTCTGAGGCAAGGTGTTTACATGGCCATTACCCAGGAACTCTGATGCAAGGGGAGGTGATCAGAACAACATGTCAAAAGCAAATTGTATCCCCAATGGGTCCAGCTCACTTTGACAGCTGCTGGTCCTGGTGACCGCACCAAATGTACTCCTGGTGACCGCACCAAATGTACTCCTGGTGACCGCACCATGTGAAGTACAGCTATCTCTGTGAAAGTGAGAGAGCAGCTTGCACAGTAGGCTGAGCTGCTAACAGGCTAAAGCAAGAAAACAATGCAGTGCTGTGGTGGTACAATCCCCCTGTCACTCAAGGCCTGATCACCCCTTCCTGGGCCATATATCAACTTAGGCTAAGTCAGGCATGGATTGCAAAAGACAGTGGACCAGAAAGTTAAGGCACCTCCTTGGTGTGCTGAGCCCCTGCTTTCCTGAGCCCAGTACTGCGTTCCCTATTGCTTGGAAATCAATCACCTCCTGACAGCCTAATACATCTGTACCTGGGTTGTGGCCAACAGGGGTTTGATATCAAAACTTCAAAAGTCAGAAAGTTCTGGATCTGCACAACTGGTAAAAATTACCAGAATATTTCGACATATGAGCTGGACTGGAGTGCAAAAATAACTGACAAAACTCCATTATCTCAGATCCTATAAACAGTGATCCTAAACCAAGACCCTTTGAGCTCTCCTGGATCAAAGTGGGCTGTGTCCAGCATCTCCCTTAGTGAGACACCTCTCACGCATAAACTCCATGAAGAGTCAGGATGATGTCAGACTTCTCAAGACTCAGTTGTCTGTTGACAATGCCAAAGCACTGGGAGTATTTACTCTCAAGTTGAGAAGAGGGAAACTTTAACTACAAGCTGGCCTCTCTTATCCACTTCTCCACCTATCTATCTGTCTGAATATACACATTTGCTTTCATGAGTGTCAGCATCTATATATTTCACTGGATCCAAAATACTTCTGTCTGTGATTTTGTATGTTTTCTGGTCATGTCTATGCATATACATATATATACTTTGATTTAGGATACCTTGTAGTAAGTTAGTATGTATCTTGCCATTATCGAACCGGTAGTTAAGTCGCTGTTTTGATTATAATATATTCCACTGAATCACCCTGGCAATTTTAAATCGGATAATGATTTAGTGCTGCTGTAATGTAACCTTTTGATCTACGTCTCACTATTCAAAAATCTTGAGTTATGGCTAAATCACAACCATGCCAAATATTTCTCCTGCCACAATTGCCCATGCTGCTATCTCCATTACTGAGGAGCAAGAGGACACAGAGTCTGAAAGCACTCATACACTTTTCTGTGCAGTTATATTTAAACAAAAAGGAAGATCTTAAGAGCTGAATTCCTTCTCTCTGTGTGCCTCAAATCCACCAAAGGGGAGCCAAGCTGTGTTGGGAACACTGAGTGCTCAGCTCTTATACGAGTCAGTGCCTTCACACCTCAATAAATGCCCCACAAAATGCAGATATCCTCTGAAGGTGTAGCATTTGTACAAAGCCAGAGCTGCCAGTGTTCTTGGAAAAGAATAGCTCCTGTGTGTCACATAGAGAAAACCACTAGGTATAAAAGAGGTTTGGATATCACCAACCTGTAGTATCATCACTATGTACTCAGAACTTACAGGATGTATTTTTGGTACATCAAATTCCACACTTGGGCGCACATGTCCAACCCTCCATCTTCAATGGAAACATATCTGCCTATACACAAAGGCAGAGACAACTCTCACATTCCTCCTCACTTGTCACATTGATAAAACATGAGTCATATTCAAATGTCAAAAGTGGTCCATCCACACAGAACTTAAAAAAAGCTTTACGAGTCTCTCTTAGGTCAAATCCCAGCCTACTGCGTTCTACATCCATCCTGTGAGGAGCCCCCTCCAAAAAGGGAAAGACTACTGTTGTTGTTATTATTTCTATTCCCTTAACACTATGGACCAAGCCCCCTTTATTTTAGGCACTATACAAACAAATTACTCAAACAGTCCTTCCCTTGGGTGCTCCCCAAATAGGAGTGCCTAAAATCTTTGATTTGTCTAGACCTCCCATTTCCTACAGGAACATCTGGTTACATCAGGATTTCTGAACGTGAGAAAATAGCTGAAGTTCATCTTCTGTGAGCTCTGCACTGCCAAGGTTAGAAAGAAGCCTTCCCCATGTTCATATATCATGCAGTGGTGGGGTTGCTTCTCTGGAGCATGTGGTTCCTTGTTCTAATCTCAGCTGTGGTGATTACCAGTGTGTTCAGCTACTGCATGAGAAAGTTTGCTAATTGCCAGTGTCTGTGCTAGTGTCTGACAGATACAGCAGATGTCACGGCCAATTTTCAATTATGTGCAGAAATAAACTGCATACCCTGGGAGAAACCAGAGCTTTCAAGACTTTTTTTCATCCCCCAAATCTTAGGTGTTTCATCTGTGTGCCAATAAAAAGAAGCCACAGTGAATAATAGATTAATAAAAAGCTCTTCCAGCCTAAAGCTTTATTAGGGAATTCAAAACATCCTTCCCTCTCTTTCACATGGACAGTGCTGTCTCTTGCAGTCTAAGATGCAGGCAGGAACTCAAGGCCTGAAGAGCAGCGCTCTCTTGGACTGTTAACAGCTCTAAGAAGAGCTATGTTTGAACTGCTGTTTATAGCCCATGTACATTTTCTAGTTATATTGCCCATTTAGTAGACAAACACCGTCTGTTCTTGCACCAGTCCCAGATGCAAACCAAAGGCATACAGGCCACCTTTGGCCACGCAAGCTGCACTTCAATAGCTTGGTTCCAAGGAACTTTCACTGGGCAACTGTGGTTCTCTTTCTTGGCCAACCTTGAAGTTACAACAAGCCTCTTCTAGCCAGATTTTCCTTGATCACTGCACCAGCAATTAGCTGAACAGCCTCCCTGGATTTCTGCATTATCCTCTTGTTTTCTAAATCAAATTTAATAATGTTTCCAGGGGTTGAAAATAACATAGACCAAGCTACAATTGCTTTTTGTCTTTGATGCCTACCAGAAGCAAGTCTTGACTAATAGGGCTCCTAGCAATTGAATTCCACCTTTTTGTCTGCTTTCTTTCCCGAGGAGTTGCTACAAATAAAGGTTCAGTTTCCCTGGCAAATTCCACAGCTGTGTGAAGTGTTCTTAGCCTCATTTCACATCTTGGTCTGCAAATCTAAGTCCAGCTGAACATCTACAAATTGGCCCGCTGTTAATTTATCTTGGAAAGTCTCATGTGGATATGCCTGGAACCTAAGTTTTCTCAGGTCCTCAGTTCAGATAGGGCCCCTTGTTTTCTCTTCTAAGTCTCCTATCAAGAGTTTGAACCAAATATGGATGTATCTTATCCTACATCCGATCTAAGTAAAAACTGTGCCACAAATCATATTTTCAAGATTTTTTCTTCAAGCAACTTTTCTTATTTTTTTTCATGAGAAGCACTATTAGTGCTAGTTGCTATTAGTCTTGTTTATGGAAGGAGGAAAAAATTAACGACAACATCAGAGAAATTCCTTGGTGAGATCCTATTTACAAAGTATGCCTACAAAGTCCTGTTTCCCAGGAAAGAAAAAAAAGCAGAAACAAATGACAGCAGAACATTTTCTTGCTTACAGTTACTAAGTCTCCCCCTTCTGTCAGTTTTGCTTCTTTTCATGATGACATACTTAACTGTTTCTGTATTTTAGCTTGCTTTTTCTTGTGTACAGTTATTGCCAGTGACTGTAGACCCTTTATTTTGCAATTAGTGAATATACCAGCCCTTATTTCTTAGTATCTGACTAGGCCTCATCTATTTTTTTCTTTCCATTTCACTGTGCAAGGAATTTACTATAGAGTGAAGATTTTGCCTCAAGGCATTTAGTAACACCTTGCTATAAGTGTCTCAGTATCACATGCTACATTCTGTTCTGCACCTTCTGAGGCCATAGTTTATCCCTCAGTCATGTGAAAGCTCTGTGTTACCAGGTCACACAGCAATTGAAGGCATGGGCATGTGGGCAGACTGTGAACAGTCGCTGCTCTTAGCTAGATTACAAAGCAGTGATTTTGTGCCATGGACACACTGCCAGGTGTGTCCCAGAGTGCCTCATGCTTAGCTCCTCACTTGTTTTACTCAGGAACGGTAGGATGCCAACAGAGAGAGTGAGACTGGGGGCTTAATGCTGACTTTGTACCTTCTGGACTGCTCTGACTCTGGCTACCCTGTAATGCCACAGCTATTAAAAATCATGACAGCTTCTCCAAGACTGCTTCTCTGCTACATCCACAGCTCATCCATCCTTAATTACTTTTTTACTTCCCGATCCCTAAAACATTTCACATGCTTTAGCTCCTCTGGCTACATCATGGACCCTTATCGTTATCCAGCATCTCTGTGCATAACCTGCATATGTACCTCAAAGAAGCTAGATTCAGACCTTTCTCAATCACAGCAACAAGTTTTTGTTGTCCTTTTTAGACAATTGCTTCAGATCATGCCTATGTAGACATGCACAGGCAGACCTGAGGTCTTCTGTATGCTCCAGGATGGCCTCATGGCAGTGGTGTGCTAAGGCAGCTATTTGACTTCTGGGTAGAAGTAAGCCTGTACCTGCCCATGAAGACATGCCCTCTGACAGGTTTTCTGATAATCCCAAATACAAGCCTGGAAAATAAGTTTTACCTTGCACAGTTCTCCATTTCCAGAAGCACCAACTCCAGAAAAGCAAAAGCATCCTAGGAAAAACCAAGGTACTGTATTTCCCAGAGCTGCAATACCCTTCATCTTGCTGTGAAAGGTAAAATGAAACAACTTTTTTTTTTTTCCTTCGCAATATTCCTCAATTTATTGTTGTGCATAAAAACCTCCAAGTCAGGATTAATCTTCCTCAAATGTAGGTTTCCCATAGTGCAATCACCAGACACTGAGTTAGGCTTCCTTTGTAGTCAGCCAACTGAGGTGCTTTGCAAGGGCATGATTCATCTCAACCTCAAGCAGGTATCTAAATGAAGGCAAGAAAGACCTCAGGGGAGCAGCTCTGATGTAGACATCTACCCCCAGAAATCTAAAGTTCAGTAACATGAATCCCACCTCCAGACACTTTTCAGCTGACCCAGTTTATCAACAACTGTCATTTACCTCAGCAAAAAGCAGACACTTTTATCTGTACTTTTATTTCTGTACTTTTATTGAAAACTCCAGGCTTGTTCCACAGATGTGTGGGACAGACTAGCCCTTCGGACAGCATCAGGGCTTTAATAAGAATGGAAACATCTTCACAACACAGCTGATTTCCAGTGTGAGAGCTCACCTGGATCTTTGTCATCTGATTTCACACATAACTGCATTCCCAAATGGAATATATACTTAATCAAACAACTTAAAGGACTCTGAAGTATCTATTTTGCAACATTTCAGCCAAATTACCTGCTATTTAGTTACTATTATTGTTCAAATAACTCCCAAGACTTATATGGAGCTTTATAAACACATAAAGCAGATAGATTTCAGTCCATAAAAGCTCTGACTCTAAACAAAACATAGCAGCAAATGAAGACGCACTACTGTGTGGGAGCTGAGGAAATGGTTACAACCAGCAAGGATAATTTGGTATAGACTTCTTATTCACATTTTTTCAGTTGATATTTCTGGCCCTGGTATTTTATGCTTGAAAAGCTTCTTCCTGACCTGTCTGTTTTTATTTGCATTGAACCATTTGCTTCATCAGAGTTTCCCAAGAGACTGTAGGATTGTCGTAAACTCTCTGCCACTCTATTTTAAGCAGACTATCAATGTACTTGAGCATTCAAACTCTTAGGAGCTGCCTCCACGCTTGCTAGCAGCCAGGGAGTGCCGACCAGGGGTCCCCTCTCACGCTGTCTCCTGCTGGCCTTCCTTGGAAGACCCCATTCTGTTTCCCCATAGCGGGCAGCCTGGCTGAGGAGAAGAGGAGATGGGAAGAGCATCTCTGCCTGCTGCACTTTTGCACACAAGATGCATCAGTCTGGCACCTCATTTACCACTTGTGCCAGTCATGGGGTAAGTCCAGAGGTGCCTTGCCAGACACAGCCGAGCCTCAGTGGGACATGCAGAGGTGAAACAGGAGCATGATGATGCTCCTCCCTGCACATCTGCCTCTCTCTGCACCACCACGGCTCAAGGTGAAGGAGCACAGAGGAGCAGGGGAACCACTTCAGACCAAGACTGTGTCTCTCTCCTTTGTATCCCTACAAGCTGACCCCAGCCCCCTGCACAAAATTTCTCTCTCCTGCTGGGCAGGAAAGTAGAGGCAACGAGGCTGCCAGGGGACAGCAAAGCTCACTGCCATGGGAAATGTCACCAGCGCTCAGGGCTCAGCCCTGTATTTCCCTGCTCTCAGACATCCTCCTGTCCATGCCAGCTGGGTCCCACAGGCAGCTCCACCGTTTGCTGCAAAGGGGAAGAAAGGAGCCATATGAGGAGGAAGGCACCTGCAGCACAGAGGGTGGGATTGCTCACTGCCCTCCTGAAGCCCAAGGCAGCCTCAACAGCCACATGCCCCGGGCAGGCAGGGAAGTCAGAGCTGCTATTCACATGGCTTCCAACTACCCTATTGCCTGGACTTGACCTTGGAAGCCACAACAGTTGACAGGACTGGTCTTTTGCAATAGCAGATAACAATAATTTTAATTAATAATATAAAATATTTTAGCCTAGATATGATAATTGGGTATGATCATATGATCCTGTCCTACTACAAATAAGGTTAAAAATATGTTTATTTGCTACCTGACTAGCAGGGAATTTCTTCTGACATTCTGACCTAGCTGATCTGTCTCCTCTCCACACCTCTGATATTTCTTGATCATTGAACCTCTGTTTAACATACTTAATTCAATGCTGACACACACTGCCTGCAACAGCTATTCATCCACCCTAAATTACTACTCTTATCCTTACCATAATCTGCCTCTAATAGTAATTACACATTATTCCCTATATCACCTTACGCTAAATCCTGAATGTAGGCCTACCAAGAGAGTTAAACGGATTAAGTGATACCACACCTACAATACAGCTGTTCATGTAAATACATTGCTATGCACAAGCACAGTAGGGTGACAACTCCCTCTGCTTTCCCTCTCTACCCCTCCCTGCCTGCATGCCCTGGAGCTTGTGTCCAGCACATGGGCTTGCAGCAGCAGGAATGTCTCTGCTGTAGGACTTAACATGCAACGAAAGGAATTGGGGAATCTCTGACCAACTATGAGACCAGAACTCTCACCAAAGCCTCTGCTACAACCACGCTTCAAGCAGCATCAGCAAGAAAACATCCAATAAGTCTTTTAAAGGAAGAGAACATGTACGCAAGAGCTTTTCTGTCCTACCCCCAGACAGTGTTGAGGTTGTGACACATGTCTCCTTCTCCCACAGCTGTCAAAACCACTGTCACACCCTTCCATCAGGAACAGCCATCGACACAGGTTCTGCATGTGCCAATGACTTACCCATTGTGGTTAGAATTATAGGCACAGGGAGCCGTGCAAACACATGTAGCCTGTCTACGCAGAGGTCTTTTGATGAGACCTGAAATCGCCCGGCCTGGTGATGCTTCCCTGAGCATCCTCTAAAATGCAGGCCAGGACCTCAATACAACTTCCTCTGTCATTCTGGTAGAGTCATCCTGCTGATTTTCCTAATGATAGTCAAAACCTAATAGTGCCTGTCCATTACTACTATCCATAAAACACAGAGATGCAGCTCCCCAGTAGTCCAGCAACTAGTGACCACTGTAGTTCCCTTCAGCTTCCCTTTGGAGAGCTCACAGGGAAGCCTTCAATAGAGCATAAGCTTCTCCACTGGCTGCAGAAGGGTGAATTTTATCTCTAGTGCTTGCATACTGTAGACTGGCATAAATTAAATCAAAATGGAGCTGAGGAAATCAGTCCAGAGTGGAGTCACTGCAGGATTTATATGGCTTGCAATAAATAAGACCTGAGGCCCCACACTGAATGCTGAGAATGAACCAGTAATAACTAATTGCTACCCAGCCAATGAGCACCCACCAGACAGCACACTAAAGGGGCCATCATGTCACAAAAAACAGAGCATGTGACTGTGTAATTGGAAGCCACATCACACTGCATACGTGCAAGCAGCTGGGATGGACGACACACAAGCAGTTTATTTCTTCTTCTTTGTAATTGTTGAGTTCTTTACATCAATCTTCACACTTCCTCATTTCTTAGATTGAAGGTATCAATATGTTATAGGTATCGGTAGATACCAGAGACATTAACTATAGGTGTTACCTTTGTCAGACTCAATTCTGAGAAATGACTAGTGAAACTGCACCCTGAAGCAATCAAGGAGCATTCAAAATAGGCACGTGGGAAGTAGTTCATGGAAATGTACTGGGCTGGAGCACAAAAAGTGTGCCTGAACACCCCCTGGGAATACTATGGCTACATGTTGCTTTGCGAGAGAGGCTGCACTCTGCAGAGATGTCGTTCAAAAATCAGCATAACCACAAATTCCTTTGTGTGCTGCCATAGTATCTTATTGTGAAAACATATATGGATCTGCAGAAACTTATTCCACCTGCCTTGAAGGGAATAAGATACACAGTGCAAGCTTGTATGGCTGACAGTTGTAGAACATCAATAATTCAAAACCTGTGTATGACTCACACTGCCCAACCCATCCCCCTAAGGTTACTTGTACTTAATATTCACAGAAGGCACATTGTTATTTTGTCTTCAAAAAAGTAATGAATAACTTATCATTCATTACCCAAGTACCTTTTTTTCACAATTGACTTCATCTAAAAGAATAAGTAAGTGTAGAAAATATTGATTTCCCAACCTCTTAAAATCTTCTTAGTTCATTGTGGTTAAGCATAGAAGTATTGTTCAGAAACTCTTAGTTTGCAGAAGACTACATTTTTGGTTTTTTGTTTAAAGGGCTTAACGTTGTTTTGTAAGCAATATTTACCTCTCTCCCTAAAAATGTAACCTAATGAAAAAAAAGAAAGCAAAAGCCAGACTAGATAAACATTTCCATTTATCTACAAATGAATAGATCATAAGTCACATTTCAGACAATGAGATTAATGTAGATTGCTAGAGTTCTGTTATGCCCTGCTTGGTAGAAGATGGTAAATTCTCAAGCACTGCACTTTGGATCATTTTAAATGTCTCAAATCAGAGTGTCTTCCTCTACCTATCACAGGAAGAAGTGATATCTCCATTGCAGGCCTCTTCCACAGGATGAGGGGGAATCTGTCACCATTCAGCTGCTATTTTTCTGCTTGTGCATGATGTATGAACTAGAGTGGGAATGGCACCTCTCTGAAAGCAGTGTGAGGCTTGTCATCAGTTACCTCAGAAACAGTGATTTGAAATAGTGATAGAATTGGTTCACCTGGTTGAGCTAGAACATACTACTTAGAGATTTTATTTTGGTTTCAAGAGAAGTGATAAAGTTGGGATGGGGTTAGGCCATTGTTTCACCATCACCATCAGCCAAAACAGAACCCCAAAAAGGAATCTTGCACCTAGCCCCCAGCTGTTCAGTCTTATCCCATGCCACTCCCTTCCTTGCATTCAAGATATCATGGGAAATCAAATTGGGATACTGATCTGGGTTAAAACAAACCTTTCCTTTTTGAGAGGGTGATTAACTTGGACCAGTTCCCAAACCAGTTCTCTCTATGGCCTTGAAAACACTTCTAATGTATTCAAGATAGGGGTGGTGTGGGAATTGAAGTAAGCGTTGAAGGGCAAGGCTGTTTCTCTCACTGGTTTCTTCTAGTATAAAATTATCTCGCAGCTAAAGAACTAGAGTCACTGGATCAAACAAGCATCTTATTTGTAGCCTGAATTTGCTTCTCTTCTGGTTAAACTATAGGGTCCTCTCTGTTTTCAGAATTTTTCTACTTACGTAAAAACCTACATCTGTGATATCTCCAACATCTTAGCTTCCCATTATTAATAAGACAAACCAATTGGCCTTCATCTGTGTCTAACACTCCTGTTTCATGGCACAGGTACGGTTCCCCACATGACCTTCTTTGTAAGTCTTTCACAAAAGGGAAGGGATGATACTGCTTTGTCCTTGGCACTTCAGCACCTGTTTGGTACAGCAGCTTCGCATCAGGCATGTGGTCATATGCAAGTCCATGCCTCACACCTCTGCCAGTGCAAGCCCAAATGGGAGTGCAGAACATGCCTCTTTGCCTCATGCAGGTAGACTCTGCACACCCACACCCAAACCATTTGCATTGCTTCAGCCCCAGAGGAATCCATAGAATCATACAATAGTTTAGGTTAGAAGGGACTTTTAAAAGTCATCTAGTCCAACCTCCCTGCAAAGAGCAGTGACATCTTGAACTAGATCAGGTTTCTCAGGATCCCTGTGCCTGTGGACACTGGTCAGCCAAAGTGGCAGGAGACGCCCTTTACGAAATGAAGAGCCTGTATGAAGATTTTTCTCTCCAAGTGCGTTTTTCCTTCGGGGGCAGGAACCTGGTGTAGTAGTTACGGCAGTGACAGCAGTGACTCAAGCTGATCTGACCCCTTAGCACAGAGAAGTGCCAGGAGGAGAAGTCAGCCTGAGTTTGGGCTGAGCTGACCAGCCCTGCATTCTGGAGCCCCTTTAATTGGAAAGCCTGTAAAGGAGAGGTACTTTCTATTTCTCCTTGAGGTGGACAAGAAGCCTAAAATGTTTTCAGTTTGTCACCTGAGACAAATGCATCCCTGTGCAGTGAGTGAATGTACATTCCCTCATTCTGCTCAAAACCTACTTCTTCCTCAGCATTGCCCTGATTGAATTTTTACCCTCTTCTGCTCCCACTGTGCCTTGTCAGTCCTGTGCTGACACAACTCCTGCATCAGCCCTTTGGCTCAGAGCAAGCAGAGCTTTCTGCTAGTCAAACAAGAGTTTATTGAGGACAGTGCTGAAGAAGCCCTCTAATCCTAAATGAGTTTAAAATGAAATCTCATCCTCCGGGATATAAACATTCTGCAAAAACACCTCCTAGAAGAGAATACAGAGCACATCAAAAAACCAGCAGAGAGCACCAGCACTGAACCCTGTGACCAACAGTTCCAAAACCCTTTGTCAGTAGCAAGATAAAAGGGAGCTACTCAGGTTTTAGTTCTCCCATCAGCTGCCTAGAATCAAGCTAAGCTTGTGTTTTGCAGTGGTGCTCTGCTGTGGCAAAGAGGGGTTGAGTCAAGGAAAACACCTAGAGCTGTCTGGTGCCTAAGCAAGTTAAATTGAGCAACATATCATCAATTTGTGCCCCCAAATGCTTGGAGTTTATTTTCTAAACAACTGTGGCCTTAATTCATTGCCTACCATCACTAAAATCTGAAAGTACATGTAACACTATCACTATAAATATAGGGTAAATCTATCTAGCAAGTGACTTAAAACTGCAACAACCATGCCACTTTTAAGTTTATGTATATGTGTATATGCATATGTATTACATACATATTTATATACACACATATACATATACACACATATATATAAAACCCCCCTGTTTCCTATATAGTTATGCTATGGGCCATATTTCTAAAAAAAATATCCCACAAGGCATAGTGAGCTCTTTGCAAAACTCAGCAGTTCAGTGTCATATTGGTTATATTATTTTTAAAACCATCTTACTCCATGTGAGGGTATCAAGCACCAGTTTGCTGAATTTAGGCATTCATATCTAGCTTCTATGAGGGAAAAGTTAGAGCATGACACTTGAACTATCAGACAAAATCCTGGCCTTATGTGCCACTACAAATTCAACAGAAGAAATTCAGCAATATGATCTAAATCCTGCCAGCACAAGTCTTCTCTTTTCTCCAGAGTCTCAATGTCCCAACTTCTTCTGTTAGCATTAACAACCAAGCAGAGAGTTCAGGGAACTGTCTGAATTCAGATCTGCCTGTGATCTCATCTCCAGGTTAATTTTTTGGTCAGATCAGCCCTTTTCAGTAGCTCACTGATAGTCACGTGTAGGTAAGGGGTCCCTTAAGGTAGGAAGTGTCAGGCAGGGTTGGGAAAAGGGGAGCTTTGACAGAGATCAGCATGAACCTCTGTTGGACAACAACTCCCTTGCTCTTGAAAGTGGTTCTGCTGTATATAACACATGCCCTAGGCCACAACTCAGTAGCACAGAAGTGGATGGGACACCTCAGCCTTGAGGTGGAACTACAGACCTGGTGCTTGACATTCCAACACAGAGTGTAGAGCAGTCAGGATGCTTGGAGTTGTCACGTAGTCAAAGAGGTGGGACACCCGGTTCAAGCTGCTCATTAGCCAGGCAGAAGCAGCTCTTGGATGGGATCTCCCACAGCCCAACTGTTAGAGAAACTAAGGATTCACCTCTCCTTCCCAACCTGGCTTTATGAGTGGTGCTATTGCCCCAGTGGCTGACACCACCTGTTCTCAGAGGAAGACATTCATTACCAGCACTTTCCCAATGACTGAGACAACATTTTCTAAATAATTTAAAGGAAGGAAGGAAGAGGAAATAGTCAGAGACTTCCTTCCAGGTGACAACTCTGCAAATAGCAGAGGTGAGCGACCCTGGTAGCACTCTGCTGATGTACACACATGTGGAGGCCCACACACTTGTATGGCCAATTCTCCACTCTGCCTAACTGGTTTTCAAAGCTTCTGACCACTGCCTGTTCCTGCCTCCTATTGACTGCTTTGTGTGTGTGGACTCTGCAGGCCTAGCAGAGGCAGCATGCAGTGCTAGGAGCAGCATATTTGCCATGTTTTAAAAATAACACAATGCATGCCTCTCGCCTTTGCTTGAAAGATATCTAAGTGCTTTATAAATATGCATGAAGCAATCCCCAGTGGTGTGCCAGAGATGTTCTATAGACTTTGCTGAGGCATGTTCCCAAGAGTGAGTATCTGCAGAGGCAATTCACAATAAAGAAGTATTATTATTGCCTGTTCTTCCCAGTTCACCTTGAGAAATGGTGTAATAAATACTGTAATGGCAGCTCTGACTGTACTGTTTGGGCACAGTACAACACAGAACAGCACAGTAAGGAAAGAGGTATTTAGATGCAGCTCCCAAGCTATACTATCTCCTGTGAAAACACAGCCCATTGCTTTTTCACATATATAATGCCCTCTATTGCTCCTTAAAGTATGCAAAATCACATTGCTACCTCTGCTGATTAGCAGAGACTTCATACGAGAGCTTATATACAATATGCTGTTGCACAAACACAGATTATAAACAGAATGAGTTTCCAAATTATGGTATCAAGTAGTTTGGCACCTACCTGTTCAGCCACTTCTCTGGGTCTGCAGTTAGAAGGTGCTGAATAGGACAGAGCTCTGAATTTGGAGAGCCTAAAGGGAACAAATAGCAAAAAAATCTGTTTTGTGACTATGCAGTCAAGTGTATCAGCCTGGCAGGAAGAGATTAAAACAACATTGGGGTGTAAATTTACATTAGTTGGAAGTATATATCAGGCCTTAGACACATTAAGTAGACATTATGCCTGTAAATAATGACACAAGCACAATTAACAGACTCTTGGCAGGAGGCTGCCCTTAGGACACAGTGGTGGAGGCTCCCGAGGCTTGACGAAGGAATAGAAAATAACCAAAAAGGGAAGGGAAATGCTATCAGTCCCCAGTGTGTATAAAACAGGGGACTAAACAAATCAGAATAACCTTGAGGCACGAAGGCCTCCCTGATCTTTCTCAGCTTCTCAGCCACCCATGTTCCACCTGCAAAGCTGTAAATAATGAAAAGAAGGCTCAGAAGCACTTCAACAACAAAGAAGTTTCCAGGTATTCTATCAGCAAGAGCAGTTTCCAATGTTTATCGTGGAGATAGAACAGCAGAAATATTGTTCACCCTTAATCTCATTGGCCACTATAAGATCGAAAACAAACCAAGTCTCCTCTATCCCTCAACTTTTCTAAGTTAACTGATTTGCTCTACGTTGGCACTTTTGAATCCTCTTCTGGGATGGAGAGCTCCAGAACCTTCCCAGTTAGTGAAAACACTGCTGTCTAGGATAATTGGACATAGGTACAAAGTCTAATTAAATAAGATTGTTTTTTACTTTTTTTTTCCTCAGAGATTCATATGGGGTTTTTGTCCTCTCCAAACTCAAGTTGATGGCCACAGGGTTTATTTGGTCAGAACTATCGAGGAAGAAGGCCTTTGACAGGTTTGGGAATAGCTCCCAGGTCACTGTTCAGTCACTGAGGGACAAACAGTCAGTGAGCTTTCCATGTACTCTCAAAGACTGCCAATCCAGACCCATGCTCACATTAGAAAGTGAACGGGAATGAAAGGAAATCTACACAAGAAGGAAACAGACAAGAAGCAAACACTAGAAGTATTTGCGCTTATCCATGCATGCATAGGACCTGGTGTCCCTGTGGCTTACTGCTCCCACAAGACCCAGTTTGCCCAGCATGACCTAGAGTGTCAAACAAGTGACTGCAGAATGACCAAACTACAAACTCTGCTCCAAGTGTGTTTTGGGCAAGCTTGCCCAATACACCAAGCCTTCCCTCCCATGAGCACTCCGGATTTGTCTGTCCATCTCTCCTCCTGCAGGCTGAAGACAGGAGCTGAGCATAGCATGGGCCTCCTGGATGACACAGTGAGGCAGGGATGAGCGGAGAATGGTGCTGGCTTCTGTCACTGAGACCATAAGCACCAGGGGACTTTGATCCCAGCTAGCAAAGAACTCTCCTCCAGTGTTACTTTTCTCCAGCCAAAAACTACGTAACTTTGTCAATCTTGTCCACTTCCTCCAGGAGGCAGGGAGAGAACCCATATTGCCAAGCCCATATTCATCTGCCCAGCCCCAGACTGATTTTACTTTGCTTCATTCCTTCTGACTCACTGACAATGCATGTCCCCATTTCAACAACTCTCCAAGCAAAGCTGCAGCCAACACCAGTCTCTGTGCACGACTCCAGTTCATCCAGGAGGCTGAGTCCTGGAGAAGGTGAGTATGCTCAAACACCCAGTATAAATACAGGTGGTAGCACCAATGCTTACATAAAGCAACAGGGATTATACTGAAGTTGCCTACTTATATTTAATTCTCACCACCTCCCATGCTGAGTTTGACAGTCTTAGCCAGTTGTAGTTTGTACACACTTTGTGAAAACAGATCTCTCAGCTTGGCTCTACTGATCAAATCTTTGTCTCTTCCTTTTCAGGCACTTGTACTGCCCTTATATTCCCTTTGTAGCAATCTATAAAAATCCCTCCATCTTGCTTTCTGGCATACTTTCTGGAGCACTAAGAGCACACAAAACAGTCTCTCTGCTCTCAGCCTCTGTGTCTAGCACTCCAGCATTCCCAAGCAGCCACCTATAAACTTCTGCTTTGCTTCTGAAGTCATGGTCTGAAGTATGCCTCAGTGCCAAGTTTTCTGAATCTCTCTACCGACTACATGTGCCTGTCAAACTTCAAGAGTTGCTAAGTGGGCCAAATAGAGGCAATTTATCTTGGAAAAATAGCAAAAGGCATGCCCCTGACACTGTGGCATCCCATTGCGAAATCACAAGCATGGAAACACCAAAGCTTCTCAGCAAAAGCATCTGAAAGAATTTTAGTTTTTTAAATGTAGTGTGGACAAAACAACAATTTTCAATATCCCTTTTCTTGGAAATGATTGAACTAATCTAGGCAAGTCTTCCACAACAGCATCAATCTGAAGTGGCTACTTGACCCAGGAAATACCTATTAAAATGGTTCAAGGTTGACAAAACAAAGTGAAAAAATGTGTAGGTCTAAACTTTGGACAAGGCAGGAGACCTAGCTATTCTATACATGTGCATGCATATACTCGCACATGTCACGAGAGAGAATAATCAACTTTTCAGTAACAGGCATCATCCAGCTCTGGCACCGTTTGGGTTGTTCACTTTGGCAAGAAAACAGTCTCTTTGGGGTAGCAAAAGAGGTTGGAGCATATCCAGGTTTCACCCCCACTGGCTATCAGGATGCTTTACAAAGATGTGCACTCAGAGGCATGAGGTGATGACAATGCCAACAATTTAGGAGTAGCTGAATTGCCCCAAAAGCTAGGAGCAAGGGCTGTTTGGAAAAAACAGGCTTAACATACTGATAGGTTTCTTTAAAGTCAGGCAAAATGTAACATTTTTCTTTAGGAAGGGAACAGTTTCTGGGCAGGGGGAACACGTTGCCTTGTACCAAACATATCCCACGAGCTATAATGAACAATAGGTCTCTGACAAGCTGTCTTAACTGTATCCATCTGCATCCCAAATGTGAAATATTGGCACAAGTGGAAATTCAAGCGAAGCCTCTTTTACTCATCCAGAATCTACATGATGTCCCACAAACCCAGACATGCAGCCATCACAGCCACGTGCCTGAGCAATCCCCACTAAACTCTTCTTTCCCATTTCCCTTAAGGAGTCTGAATGAGGAAAGGCTTATAACTGGAATTACTAGTGTGAGTGGTTAAGACAGAGATTTTTGAGTCAGACAGAAACTCTTCCCACTATCTTCCTCCCATGGATTTCACATTTGTCCTTTCTTCATACAAGGTGCTGCTCTCATTATACAGAGGATGACCTAACACTCATATGTGTGAGTTTTGCCGCGCTCCCAGAGATGTCTCCTTCTCCCACTCAGGTGAGACCTCACAGGGCAAAAAGAAAGGGGAAGACTGTGCCTTTTAAGCACGCCGACAGATTGAGTATCTAACCACATCCAGTTTAACTGGCAAATCACCCTTAGAAGATAATGGGCTGTCAGCAGGAGGCAGTGGAGCAATCCATGTGTGCGTATGTTTCAAACTACGACCTGCACCGTCATCATCATGCATTTAGTTGCTATCATAGTTCTCAGCAGACATGGACTGGGAATTCCTCTCTTTAGCAGCCCTGTTGTGACAGCAGATCGGTATTTGTGGGGAAAGCTGGCGTTCAGCTTTGATACTTGCTAAATGTCACAACCTGTAGTGGAGAAAAGGAAGTAAACATCCCAGTCAGAGGAAGAGGAAGATTCAACTAGAATTACACCCTTCAAACTCATACCTCTGTTGAAGAAAGAACTTGCACACTTTCCAAAGGCTCCCATGCATTCACTCTCAAACCTCCCTCATCTCTCCCGTTGCACAAATGTATAGGTCTGTTTCCCTCCTATTTAGTTTGTTTATCACCTCATTTCTAAGGAGCAGCTTCAACCATGCATAATGCGACAGCTGCTAGTAAGTCACTAGGATAGACAGCCTTGTTTTCCACAGGGAAGTGTGTGTAGTCAGAAAGAAATGAAGCATCTAAAAATAATGCCCTTAACACTCTACATGCAGCTGGTTTTCTCCAATTTTCCACTGGCCTGCTGCTGTATGCTGATGACAGTGTAAGAGGAGATCAGAGAGCCAGCTCAGTACTTTTCCATGGAAGGATGAAATCTCTAAGAATAACAATTTATCAGAAGAGCTGTGTCTGTTTGACCTGGCTCATTTTCAGAGATTAGAAACCAAATAACTCACAATATATTGTGTTGACTTTGTGGGCTTTTCTTTATCTAAGAAGTGATTTTCATGTTTCATCAGTTCTCGGTGCGGGGGGAAGGAATGCACATCTGTCTTCCAAAGTGGATCAGTTAGAGGATAATAACAAATAACGATAACTTGCCCACGTGGAGTGCCTTTCATCTTGAAGGATCCCAGAAATGCTATAGTTTGTGGTACTGTCCTGCACTGCTGAAGTCACTGCTGATTTCAGTGAAAGCAGAGCAGTATCACTGCAACAAAGCAGTGCAGTACCACTGCAACATTGCAGGTAGCCAGCTAGGCTGCAGAGAGCTCCATATACATTGCTGGAGAAACAAATGCTTTTGAACTGATGAGTCATATGCTAGTAAAATTTGCTCCCTCCTGCTTTCCTGGGACAGAAAGAACTCCAGCCCTGGTCTTTCACACTGTCAGATGAGAAGGCGAGTTGAAGGTAGTTGAAGTGGTAGA
Organism: Actenoides hombroni; assembly: GCA_024336885.1. NCBI lineage: Eukaryota > Metazoa > Chordata > Aves > Coraciiformes > Alcedinidae > Actenoides > Actenoides hombroni. The sequence goes on from WUAM01000089.1 coordinate 3,019,146, forward strand.
CAGTCCTGTTGTGACAAAGGAGACGGTCATGAAAAACAGCTTAAAAAAATACTTGTCATGACAGTAACTGACTTGCTCATTATCATGATCTCACATGTATAAACAGATCCTGCATCACTGGCTACACCTGTCCTAGTAGACTGTACTGTGGCAAGGGACACACACTGACTGTGAGGCCAGACTGGCCACATCTGTGCTATTAAACTCTCTTAGCTTACAAATCAGGGTAGACACATTCGAGCTGCCTGTTAGGAATGGTCCTTGCACTCAGGGAGCTGGCTCCCCTCAACACCACCACCCCAGGAACTTAATGAATTAAACAATAGGGAAAATTGAGTTGCAGTCCCTGGGCTCAGCTCCTTCCAGTCTTTATTTATACAAACAGTGAGATGGGTTGAGAACTGGCTGAACAATAGAGCTCAGAGGGTTGTGATCAGTGGTGCAGAGTCCAGCTGGCA
>WUAM01000089.1:3020785-3084005 GCA_024336885.1 Actenoides hombroni
TTTTCAAGCCTGAGACTGCCGCTGTGCTGAAGCGCACTGTTGAGGCTCTGATGGAGAGAGGGGCTGTTGTGAGGAACTTGGAAAACCTGGGAGAAAGATCTCTACCTTACAAAATCTCCAAGCACAAGGAGCGCCACAGAAGAGGAGGGTATGCATGATGCATTCTTTTTCCTGAAAATCCTTTAAGTGCTCCTTTAAAATGTACATAAGTAACTCATAATTTGGACTCTCTTGTGCTTTTTGGGAGCGCACCTGTAACGTCTGTGATCTCAGCAAGGGGTTGTGTGGCTGGCTGTGTGCGCGTGTGTTTTACTTGAAGTGTTTTGTGTCTTTTATTCTGTATGGTGTTGGCTTTTTGTTAGTGTTTAGTTGTCAAGTGGCCTGAGTCTAGGCTTGGCTTGCAGAGCTACTTTCTCCAACATACACAATGTCATTTTGTTATGTCATTTCAGCGACACTGGAATGAACAGATGAATACAGTCTATTAATACTTTGTAGCTGGTGTCACTGCAACGATTTTGGCTGCTTTGGTGATGGGATGGCCTATACAGCACCAAGCTTGCTGGCATCAAATGGGAGATGCTTTTTCAAAGGGGGAAGAGAGTCTTTGCACAAGAGATGGCGGGGCTGATTGACAGGGCTTTAAACTAGATTTGAAGGGGAAGGAGGATGTATCCGCTCTTGCTAGAGGTGCCCATGGGTGTCATATCCCAGCGTTTGTGGGGCAGCATGCTGGCATTTTTGAGAACCAGGAGATATTCCACCCCTTATGGGCGAAAACTATGCCCTCATCTCCCTCTCTGAAATGCCTGTACAGCAGTGCACACAGCATGGGGTACAAGCAGGAGGAACTGGAGATCTGTGTTTGATCGCAGGGCCATGATCTCATGGCAGTTACTGAGACATGGTGGGATGGCTCATGTGACTGGAATGTTGTCATGGAAGGCTATGTACTATTTAGGAAAGATAGACCAACAAGGCGAGGTGGTGGAATCGCTCTTTATATGCAAGAAAAACTGGAATGCATTAAGCTCTACCCAGGGGGAGGATGAAGAATGTGTTGAAAGCTTATGGGTAAGAATGAAGGGTCGTGCAAATATAGGTGAAGCTGTTGTGGCTGTCTGCTACAGACCACCAAACCAGGAAGAGGATGAGGCCTTCTTACAGACATCTGGAAGTAGCCTCAAGATCACAAATATCAGAAGGGTGAGTGTCAAGTAGAAGGGGCCAGTCTCTTTTCAGTGATGCCCTGTGATAGGATGAGAGGTAATGGTCACAAACTAGAACACAGGAAGTTCTGCCTTAATATGAGGAATAACTTCTGTGCTGTGAGGGTGACAGAGCACTGGAACAGGCTGCCCAGAGAGGTTGTGGAGTCTCCTTCTCTAGCAAACCTGCCTGGATCTCTTCCTGTGTGGCCTGCCTTGGGTGTTCCTGTGCTGGCATGGGGGTTGGACTCAATGATCTCCAGAGGTCCCTTCCAACCCCTACCATTCTATGATTCTATGATCTTACTAATATAGAAATAACTAGTGGCTTCAATGAAGCAGTATCCTATTTGGTGCTGAATTGACCTATACCCAAAGGTGTGGATGCACACAAAGTCAGGGACAATCTGTAAAAGGCTTAAACTCCTTGCAGGTTTTACTGGGCAAAGCCTACCTCCGTGCAAAGCCAATAGAGTGGACATGAAGTGGCCAAGAATGCTTAGAGATTATGCTACTGAGATGAAAAAGCAAAACCCATATACTAGCAAGGAGTCAGATTCCACTATTGGCTACCTCCATGCACTCAAAGGCATTTCTCCTTGCTGTTTGCTCCCATCTTCCTTCACAACATACAGAAAACACTTCTGTTAAGCTAATGAGATATACACTCCAGATCTTTCCCAACTTGAGCCCTGACTACTTCGATGACTCAGAAATGCCAGGTGCAACTTCAAAGCAACAGCTTCAGTAAGTTATTATGATAGTATCTCCAAATTAGATCTCAAGGATACACATATTAAAAATACAGCAGCAAATTATGAAGATATGAACACATTGCTTGAGCCCCAAGAAAAACTGGTCAAATTCTCAACAGAGAACTGAAACTACCTCAGTTCAACACTGAAGAATGATATAAGGATTCCCACAAAAGAGGCTTGCTGAAGTCCCAAGCCAAATTAAGGGACAGAGGAAAGTCCTTTCCCATCTCAGTGGACATCTGTCAAACAAAACGAGATAAATTTTCAAGGACTCTGACAAATTTAGATGCTGCGTACTCCTGCCTGGTTGTCATGACCACTCTGGAGGTCATGCAAAAAGAAATAGTTCTCACAGCACAAAACCAAGTGAAGTGGATTGAATAGAAAACTACTCTTTCAAGTATAATACAAGCTTCTCCACTCCCTCCAGGAAAATCCTGTCTACGTGCTATGATGCCACATCCCATTTCGAGTGCTAAATTTGTCCAACGCACAACATCTGGGAGATATTCACATGCACACAAAGGGCCCTGTCCTGCGACACAGAGGGAGGAGCCCTGTGGAACCACACTTGCTCTGAATGTTTGCCAGGCAAAATAGGACTGGATACTATATATAAAAAGGTGCAATTTAGAAGCCCAAATCTTCTCCTGAAGGCAATGGCAAAATTGCCACCATCTGCTGCAACTGCTAATCCTTCAGGAGACCCTCAGAAGAAGCAGCAGTGAGGTTCTGTCATTCCCTTGGCAGCAGAAGCTCAACAACATGATGGCAATTCGTGCAGCAGGTGTCCAACATCATACACACAGCTGCCGCAAATGCCTAGCGAGGCAAAGCCCAGTGAGTGTTACAAATAAATTTAGCCCTTTGGAAAAGACTTATGGCTGATATCATAGTCTGAAGTTATGAGCTGGGCAGCAGTAAAATCCATTGTCATTACGGATACGCCTCTTTTCTCATCTAGAAGTCTCTTTCCAGATGTTTCTGTGATATTTTTATGTGAATTTTCTTCCCAATAATCTAATTTAAGAATCCAAATAATCTCAGAAAAACTCAAAATACGATACTGGAGTACATGCCATATGCTGCTGCAGCATCCCCCAAAACCTCAACCAATCACCATGCTGTGCCTGGACACAAGTCTTAGGCCCACTCTGAGTACAGCATTGTCAAGACGCACTCGGACATGAATCAAGGCTTCATTTAAGAATGGCAGAGCAGATCAAGATTGCTCATGTCAGTCCCAATAATACTCCCTTTTTTTCTCCAGAAACATCTATCAGACAGCAGTTTTCTGTTAGCCTCTGTTCAGCCAATACACAGCCTATGTTCAGCTGCAGAGGCCATTCTCACAGCACAGCATGAACCCTGATTGTCCCCAGGAATCTGGAGATTAGAAGTACCTGAAGAGTTGTCTAACTCTCTGCCCTCTGTCGCAGTGTTGGTGTTTTGCCACTTGTTTGGTCCTCAACAGTGTCTGCTCCCTATATCCCAGCCTGAAGTCCAGGGAAGCCAAAAGAAAATTTTTGAATTTGAAGTCTTTGCTCCATAACGGATACAAAATGATCTAAAGTGGATTAAGGGTGAGCAAGCTGGAGAGTTATGTGCCTTGAAACAAGTGGTTCCTAGAATATTTGGACTTGACCGTTATTTTGTGCCATTTTAAAATTAGGCTAGGAAAAATAAATATATTTTACAATCAAATGATATTTATTTTGTTCTTTCATGTTCTAGCATGTTATAATGAATGTGTGCTGTCCTGAAGGCAATTCTATTTCAAGGGAGTCTACTTCATAGATCATGGTTTCTGGGAGAGAACTAGAAAAGAGATTAGCTTTGATGTCCTATAGCCTAAAGTAGAATTGTTCATGAGATAAACTCTACTACAAAGAAAGGAGCCTTCTGGGTATCAGTAAACTATGTATAAAAATAAAACTTTTAACATACAGTAAGAATGTTGTTGATTGTAGAAATAGTCCCACGGTTTACAATGTCAGCCTGAAGACACATGACGACCACAGGACACTGCATGATAAGGTCACCACAGCTAATCATTGAGCTGCATTTACAGTATTATACATCACTCCTGTTCCCTGCTTTTCAGGAAGCTGTGTTCCCCAAGTATTAAACAGTCTACACTTAACTAGTTCAAAGGTCAATGTGCAGGTGGATGGGAGAAGAAGAAATTCTCCTGTTGCAGGACTTATTCCCGTCAGTCCTACTCTAAAGGCTGGTAGAGCAGGAACACTCCCACCTTTCAGCACAGATAGCTGAAATACAGAAAACAGAACTCTGTCCCCTCCATTGCTATCCAACTGCAGAGCAGGGAAAATCATTACATCTCTCCACACCTCCTTGTCCCCTGCAACACCCTGTCAGCCTTGGCTTTCTGGGCTGTGTGCTTGTTCAGCCAGGGACTTTTTGTCTTCAAGGTGTTTGTACAATGCGTGGCAGACTGGGATCTCCAGACACCCTCACAACACAGAAATCTATAAGAATCATCATTGTGCCCAACGCCTGCCAGGGCAGCTTCTGGGGCTGCATCCAGGAGGCACAGTTGTGTAATGTCTCCACATTGAAGTGTTATGACTTGAAATTTCCATTCAGAGCACATTAGGCACTACTTGGGATGGGAACAAGAAGTACCAAGTTAGACTACACTTGGAAGCTCCTAAGTAGGACACAGAGCTAAGTCTAAACTTTCACTCTTATTCTGAGCTCATGACTTGCAAGTGCTTGGCCTTCTTACTCCAAATTTTTCTTTCATCTTAGTTCTCACCTGGAGCAGGGGTCATGTGTAGCCATGAGGTTCCTTTTTCACATCTGCAGTTACCAACCTCTGCTTTCAGGTAGAGTACATCTGCATGTTGCAATAGAGAATGCTGCTGTTTGTCCACATTTGTCTTTCCCAGGATGATCCATCCACAATCTTCAGATTTTACACACCTGCAAAGACGTCTCTTCACATCTCCCAGAAAAAGACGACTGTGAAAGGTTTAAAATTTCCTACCACTCTGGAAGCACCAAAACACTCTTTCCTCTGGGATGTTCAAGTGCTCTCAGCAAAACTCTTCCTCACATCCCTGTTCCTTAGCCCTGATTCAAACAAGGAAGAGGGTCAGCAGCACACAGCTTATTTGGCCTGGTGGTACAGTCCAGAATAAAAACATCAGTGACCTCTTTGGGACAGAAGAGCTGAATTTGCTTAGTTCTTATGCTAGTATTACACACTTGTTGTAAGCTAATAGAGAAAACATACAGTAAATGTAGCAAGTATAATCCCAAGATGAGGGATCCTTTACTTGAAATGATCCTGAGGTGACTGTGAAGAGCAGGACTTAAAAATACAGCCTCAATGAGGAACAGAAGATGCTATATTGACTCTCACTGACCCTAAGAATCTGGAAGACTGGGGACTGCGAAACAAGTAGAGAAGATGAAAAAGGAGTGAAAGGGTCCCTGACTCACCATAAATCTGCCTAGAACTCGCACAATATACTACAAAAAAACCTACATTGTTTACAAGCAGAGTATGAATGGAAAAAAGGTAAAAAAATCATCCCACGGAAAGAGAGATGTAACAAAATGCCTACCCAGACATGGTCTGTAGCCATGGCTTTCCTCTTGCTTTAGTTGTCTAACAGAGAAGAATATGTGAAAATCATCTGATTTCTTAATTAGGCAGTAGAAAGATTACTTGGTCCAAATCTATACCCCTGAGCAAGAGGTAGTTTCCAGTAAAGACAATCTAGTGGAGTAGGCTGAGCTCCTTTTGCCTTTTTCAAGGCCTATGACATTCATTTGCAGGATTATTATCCCCAGAGTAAATACTTGAGTGATTTTTCACCTACTGTCACCAGCCACAGCAGTGCCAGAGTCTGGCAACCATGTGCAGCTCAGCAATAACAAACTGGCAAATTCACAGTTGAAGTAAAACCATTACAATTAGGAATCAGATTTCATTTTTTAGCATCCAAGAACTTATTCAACCAGAAGCTAAAGAAACCATTTTCCCTTAAATTAGGAATCTGCTTACTAAAAAAGAAGTAGCATAAGGTTAGTATAAGACACCCTTGACGGCAGAAAATTTGGTGGAATAAAATTTGGTCCACTCTTATCCTTGTATTGTTGTTGGTTACAAAACAAACAAAAACCAGAAAGAGATAAAATTTTAGAGATAAATTTGTTCAAACACCAGTTTCAGCTCTGCTTGTGTTACTCCAGTGAGGTCAATGGATAGCTCAGGGACATGATGTAGAGTAGGATTTAGACTACCCAGTGCAGTGATCACCTCTTAAAAGCCTAATGTGTACACACCTCACTGGTAGGACAAATTTCCAGACTAGAGCACCACTACAGGAAGGAAAGGCAGCAGTGGAGGTTCATCTGTCCTATAGCAAATAGATATATGAGTCTCAAATAAAGGAAAAGGTGGCTTTGTTGAACATCCGGTTGAAAATAGAGATGTCAAAAATGGCACCAATTTTAGAAAGTTGCTAAAGATCATTTAAAAAGGGAGAGTGGGACAAAGGAGATTTTTCTTGAGCAGATATTAGAAGGACCCAAAGAGAATATCTGATGATACATAGGCATCTCTTGGACAAACAATTTAATGGGACAAGTGCCTACAACATGCTGAGTGCAGCTTTTTACTTTAGGTGGAGGAACATGCTAAGGCTTGACTTTGCCTTTTGTCCAATTTCAATTGATTGGCAAGTGACAAACGAAGAGATAATTTGAATGAAGCGACAGATTTCAGTATTCTATAAAAAAAGAAACATGAGAGCAGCAGAAAAGGAATAATAGATCTCAAGAGATCAGACTTCATTAGCTAAGCAAGTGGCTGGTAGTCTTCTAGGAAGATAATTGAGGATAGCTGTGAGTTAGTGAAGGATACTATATGGAATGTGCAGATTCAAAAGAAACATCTTGATGAAACCTTTGAGCCTGGAATGCTAAGTTCCTCAGTGACCAGAATACCAAAAAGGGCTTGTGCAAATAATGAAATCAAAAGCACATAACTAAGGATGAGTGAAGTGGAACAGATAAAGCACATAGGAATATGAATGTCAAGTGACAAGGGATATAAAGGCAATAAGAAATAAATTAGAAGAGTAAAAGCAGTGCTTTTCCAAGCAAGAATGGAGAAGAGCCCACAGAGATGTAAAGTATATAAAATACTTCTTTCTGTATTCACAAAAAGAAGTTAACAATGACTTAGTATTAACAAGGAAACAGCGAAGTATTCCACAGCGTAGAAAATACAGGTTAAAAATGTTTCAATAAATTAAGGATGTTCAAACCACCAGGGTCTGAGGAAATACTCCCTTGCATGATAAGGAGCTAGCTATAGTAATCTGAGAGCCTTGAGTGATGGCCTTGAATGGATGGTAGACAGAGAACACAATACTTCTCTATAAAAAGGATGGGGGACATCAAAACAGAGATCCACGAAAAATAGAAACTCTTATTAAATAAATTTACCATTTTTCAAGTACCTAGAAGGTGATAACAAAGAGTTACACTGGATTTGTCAGGAACAAATTGTGCCAAATGAATACAATTCCCTCCTTAGAAAAGACAACAGACTTAACGGATCTGGGGACATGATGGTGCAAGGCCACTGGGTGATAATGTACATTTTTTTCAATAAGCAAAGATGGTATGGTCTAGGTCTAACTCTGGCTCTGGTGGAGCTTCTCAAATAGAACAGAATGAAGCACCAGGCCCCTTGCAAACCTTGCCATGAGGGGACTGTCTGCTGTGTGACATGATGTTGAAACCAAACTTGCTGAGAGGTGCTGCTTAAAGTCCACAGTTCTCCTACTCTGGCCTCATGGAAACACTCAGTTTTTTATATTGAAACATAACAGAGGAGGAGTCAAGGTGCTGGCCCTGCATACTACAGGGACTGCAATTTCTTGCCCTAGACCTAAGCACCACCAAGCAGACTTGGGTTGAGTATTCCTCTGCTTAGTGAAGGAGAGCAGAAGGGGGAACAAAGCTAATTAGAATATAATTATTTATACATTCCCTATTGTAGGACAGGGAGAAGATTAAAAGATCTCTCAAGATCCTGTTCAGCTCACTATTTCTGTTTTGTTCTGTTTTTTCCCTTCAGTGTCAGAGCCATTTTGACTTTCTATAGCAAAGGACCTTCTTTATCATCCATGCCAACTGAATGATGTCTGTGTTCCTCTTCACTTTGCATTGGCTCAGGTTACTCTCAGCAACAGACAACAGCCAGGAAATCAGTTGAGTTAGAAGACAGGCAGTCTTTTAGGTCCTTACACAGCCTTGCTTCTGCAGTAGGGGAGCTGGGATCTGGTGAAAGAGGGCTTGAAGTGTAGTGGAGCACAAAGGAGAGATCCTGATTATGCCAAGAGAAGCATGGTGCTCTACAAGGAAAGAAAGAGAGGTTAAGGGAGAAATGATGACGCTGTAGGAGGAGGATGCTTTGTGAGACACAGAAATGCCAGAAATGATAGAGAATTCGAGAGGATGGGTAGGCAAAGACAGCCAGCAGACACACATTCCTGGGGAGGGAATATTTTTGGAAACCTCATTTGGCTATTCACGCAGTCTTTCCTTCTCTTTCTCTCATGCACAGAAAAACACACACATGGTGCACACACAGAACAATTTTATCCAAACTACTTAGGATAACAAATGCATACGGCTAATCTCGCATGTATCACAATGGTCCCAGAAAATGTCTTAGTTATATTCTTTATCTAATTTGGGTTTGGTCAGCGGGTGATACCAACGTAGGATATCTTAAAGCATCAAACTTCAAAGCTGGTCTCCCTGTGTATACCATATGGTTAAGGGACAGAGAGAGGTTCCTCCAAGAGGAAATTGAGAGCAAGAGCCTGATTTTTATGTCCAGAATCGTGCTGTGTAGCAGGTTTTCTCTCTGGATTACACATACAGCCTAGGAGCCAGCCTTCTGAATTAGATACCTAAAATTAGTGCAAGTATGAACTAATATGTTTCAACAGAACAAAGTGGTTGCTTTCAGAAAACACTTGGAAGTTCAGGTCGTTCTTACGTAAAAAACACATTTGCTAAATATATATATTTTAATTCATTTACAGTCCTCCACAGAATTTTTCAAACTTTCACTGCAAAACTGAAACCCCCCCACAAACTATTTTCCAGTGTTCTACAATCAAAAAATATAACCCCAAAAATTCAGCCAGTCAGATGACAACTAGCTAGTTTGTTTAAGTTTAGATTGCCAGACACAGAAAGATTTTTTAGCTCTCAGTTTTCCTAATGGAAGTCATGAAAATGTAATTAAAACCAGATATTTTTAACAAGGAAATTTCCATTTTGGCTAGCGTTACAGTCTTCATTTAAAAAGCCATTTCGAGTTAAAAATTCCACTGAAAAGGCATTCTAAAGAGATTTCTACTGCAGGCAATTGTGCAATATAAATATCTAGACTGGACAGGAGAGAAAGTAGATGCTTTGATTTGGCAATGTAGCTAAACATGAGCAAACTCTGACCATACAAGTAGTTCTGTTGAGAACGCACACTGCAGGACATTGAAGTTGTTAAACTAGATAATCAAACATAGGCACAAACATCTTTGCATTTGCTGTACTTGGAAACTGCCAGTTCTCATGTTTAAAATGCTGGCTTGGCTTTCAGTGGCAGGCTATCTCATCTGGTGGCCAGTTACTTGTTTAAGATGCTAAATATTCTCTAAAACCTGAGAAAAGGACAATCATAGATATATGCTGTCACTTAGTGACACGCTTTCTCAAGACAGACTAATCTGCTGAATGAATGAGGAGCCTTCTGTAGAAAACACACATTTAATTTGTTAGAAAGACAAAGCCAGCTCATGTTTGGAGAGTATTAAGAAGGTAGATTAATCGCTTTGCAATGGGAATTAGCAACTAATTCATTGGTGGAAAAATAATTTTATTGGCAAGAAGAACAACTAAGATCAGATCATTCACATCACTTTCATTAGTAAACATGTTTTTCAGTAGGAATGGAGATGATTTTGTAGTGAGTAAGAACATCATGTACAAATAAAGAAACAAAGTTTCAGCAATTCTAACTTTAGTTCTTGAATAATAAAAACTGAATAGCTACTTAGTTAAATATATATTCTTTAGGCTTATGTTAGTCACATCATTCTGTGTTCTGCTGTATTTCACACCGACTATGACTACCGCAGGCAGAAAGGACAGTCTGTATCTGGATTAATCAGTAAAACAAAAGAGAAGAAACTATTTCAGAGCTGGTCTTCACTATTTTTTAATGTCATTACATAGGCTTGAGGGTTTTGCAGAAAATGTGCATTACATTTCCCTCTATAACAGATGCATTCTCATTTATTTATAGAGGATATTATCATGTCTATCCAGTTATGACATAGCCAAGGCCATAGATGTATAACAATTTGCTAAGGTATCCTGAAGACCCACAAGGCAAAATGAAGTCAATGAGAGCCTTATGCTTCTCTAAACGAGGTTACCAACATGGCACCTACATAAAAAGGTACCTGGACATACAGCACTCAACACTGCAATGGCTCCATGTCTGGGTGCTGAACTCCACAGCAGGATTCCCAGCACTGAGCTAGGCAGCTGAGATCATAATAGGGTGCCTAGGGATCTGTCCATACAAAGAGATTCACAAGAAGACATTCAATGGACAACAGATGCTTCAGATGGCTCAGAGGAAGTGCCAAGGACATACATTTAAATCCCACATTCAAACAAGGCTCAGCTGCCTTCTTCTGGGCTGTATGAAGTATTTGCCTCCACACCACTTCACTCTCTGAACCCTCCCCTGTCCTAAAGCACCTCAGCATTTTCTTTCAGAAAGAGCAGGGCTAAGCCACTCCTGTCTTGCATGGGGTCCCACTGCCACCCCAGACAGTAAGAAGAACTGATGGGTCATTCATCAAGGGCTCTGGGGCTAATTCCCTTTTCTGGTGAGATTCAGATCTCTCTCTCCCGCATGAGCATACTATCTACCAGGCTAGCTTTCCCCGTCATGTGTGTTGGCCTCTCAGGGAACAAATAAATAAAAGAATTGATTCAGATACAGCCCAGTCCCACAGCAGAGCACTGGGTCTTGTGTGGAGCCCCTTACTTCCCACCTGTAAGGTACAAAAGGACCCTTGCTCTCAGCTCTCTAAAGCATGTGGTATAGGGCTTGTAACGGCCAAGAAGCAAGTCACCCCTGATGTGCTGTCAGTGAAAGGTATGGGATTGAATAGCAGAGGCAAAGCCAGGAGGAGAATCACTCCAGTTGCTCAGTGCCTATTGGCAATCAGACTCTTGAAAGCACCTCAGGTGGGGTGACCAAGGTCATCAGCCACATCTAAGACAGCCTAAAGAGTTTCACTCATAATAAACCAATAGGTGAGTTAAGCAACCTGAAGTCTGGAAAACAGTGAAAGAAATAATCCACCAAGGCCAGCAGGCTGCCATCAGATGGAAGAAACTTGCTGAAATATATTTTAAGGCAAATTAAAAAATCTGAAAGGCTTCCAAAATGCAGAATATCATTATATAGTTATCTTGTAAGATGGAAACTGAGAAGAAAATCTGACACACATGACTCTGACCCCAGAAATCACACTTCCAAGGAGGTAGTCTGCCTGAGGAAATTTGTGCTTAGGCAGGTTCTTTTTTCATCTGCATGGCTTTACTGTTGAAGGTAGATGAGAGCAAGAAGATCAGCAAACAGCTGTCCAGGAAGATGCCTTCTGAAAAGAGGCAGAAAGGAGGAACAGCACAGATGGAGTCCTCAGAAAGTGGGTGTCTAGATGGGTGTAGTATCTAGGGAGAATGAAGATGAAGAGCCTACATACAGCTAGACTGCAAGGCTAGCTGGACTGACACAAAGAGACAGGAGATAGAAGAAACAATACCAGATACTGCTCAGATTGACACAACCAGTCCAGAGCAGTCCAAAGGAGCAGGCTGGTGAGTGCTTACCCAAAGGCACCTCTCCGACCCTGTAGACCAAAACCACCAATATTCTCACTCAGATTTCTCCTAAATTTCCATCTCCACATGAACTCCTTAGCATGCAAGTGAATATTTGGTGATGCATTATTAGGCAGGCACTAATGGCTTCTTTGCCATTTAAGAAAAACTCTGAAATGACCCAGGTTAATTGGAAGTAAGACATCCAGAGAAAAAAAAAAGCTCTGATCCAAGGAGTTTTTAGAATTCCTTTCAGATACTACTGCAAAGGAAGATGATTTCTAAATCTTTAAACTATTGAAAATATCACCAAGCCAGAAACATCAGACCAACATGTGATTTAGCATCCTGAGTAAGAGCGACTTGATGTCTGAACCTTTTTCTTATGATTCCATGCTCCTAGCTCTTCACTCCCTCAGCCTGCATTTCAGACAGCAGAAAACCAAAAGCCTCTGACTTCACAAACTTGAAAATACTACCTCTGCAGCACTGTTTCTTTCCATGCTGGAGGACACATCATAGCTCTGACAACTAGTTTAACAACTGTGAGCACTTTTAGCATAAAGCAAGGGGAAATTGCCAAAGTGGAAATAATCAATAGAATTGGTTTCTGTCTTTATAAATGGCTGATCATTCAGTATTAGAGCCTGATTCTGCTCTCACAAAATTCAGTAGCAACTCTCTACCTGTTTGCAGGAAGTGAGAGGAAACCTTGAGAACTCAGTAAGGCTTATGTACTAGTGTGTGCTGAACCAGCAAAGTGGACCCAGCAAACCAGTTGAGAAAAGCAAAGCCGCATTCAGAATTGGATTGGATTGCTTGCCCTCATTTTTACTTAGAAAGGCACAAAGGATACCCAGAGGATTAGCAAGTTTATGGTTAAAAGCTCCAATGCTCTGCCAACGCTGGTTCTCCCACTGTTACTGTCTGCCAGCAGTCTAACGATGGGAGATTTCCTCAAGTATGTTACTGTAGACACAACCACAGTGTAAATAGTTAGGCTGCTTCTCCTCTGGGAAAGCCAGCCATGCCAAAAACTGTCAAACAGCAGCAGCAGCAACCAAGGTGGACTGCTCTCTGCTCCTTCTTGTTAACAGCAGTGATGGACGAGATGCAGAGGATTAAACAGGTCTGTTACATGGCTCACATTGTAAGCAAACAATTTCCTCTCATTTAAAATATCTGAAACAACCATAAAGGAAATCAAAACAAATCCAAAGAATTGCATTAACATAATATAAGCACCTGACACTTAAAAATCATACATAAGTACATGATTATTTCAGCAACCACAAGAACAGAGGAGAAGTAGTTTTGGGTAGCCAAACCTTCTTTTCTGTTCCATGTACTTTTCAGCCTCTCCAGTAGCTGTAACAATCCTGAAAGGATAGAATGAGTCTGAGAACAGGGAAAGGGCATAAGGGGCAGATGGAGCCTCATCTACCTTCAAATCAGCCTCTTAGCATAAAGACCCTTTCAGAACATTGATTGAAGCTTGTCTCTAGCAGAAACTTCTCCTTGCTCTGTTCTACAAAGCAGCAGCATTGCCTTTCCATGTAGCAGTCTTGAAAAGTGCCAGGTTAAGCATTCTAGAAGTTGGAGCTGCCCATGAAACCACAGACCAAAACCACCTCTGGCTCAGATTTCTTCTAAATTTCTGTCTTCACATGAACTCCTCAGCACAAAAGTGAGTATTTGGCGATGCACTATTAGACAGGCACTAATGATTTCTTTGCCATTTAAGAAAAACTCTGCTTACAGATGCAACAGAAGATAAATGACTTCATTTTCATTTCCAAGAAGGCTCCTTTATACAACTCGAGTCGTCTAATAGGGGCTTAAGTATAGTTTACACCATCTAGTTTCCACCAGATAACACAGAAGCATTAAAATACACAAGAAGCAGGTCTCCCCTTCTATTTTTTATTTGCACAAGACCATTATTATTTTTACGTTTGCTTGCAGTAAATGCCAAGGATTATAATGTAAATTATAAGACACGACAGTAGGAAAGTACTTAGGAAAGATGTAGCAAATTCATTGTTTGCAGTGATTCTACTAAGTTCAAAGCCAGACCTAGCAATTAATTTGCTTTGATAGAATCATGTTTTTCATTACACTGTTCCACATATTTAATTATGTACTAATCCACCTCCAAGAAATCAGAGTGAGCTAAACTAGAGAACCATTACCTAAAAACATGACTAGAAGCCAAGCATTTGAAATTCACTTATTGATACAAAACATAAGGCAGACTTCCAGCACAAGCAGTCCCTTGGGTTTAATCTTAAGATCTATAATGAAAAATCTCTTCTCTTTACCACTGTAGTCTTTCATCTCTTCCCAGGAGGGAGAAATCATCTTCCCAAACCCTCCCTTGTGGTCCTAATTGTCAAAAGAGAGTCTTTCTGTTAGGCTAATGAAATTACTGAAGTAAAGTTCATAACTGACAAAGACCAACTACTGAACTGCAGCATTACACTGATTCCCAGCAATGTGTTCTGGGCAAATCACCTCTGGCCAAACCAGCATCACTGAAAATTTACTGGTTAGTTTTCATGAAAGTGCAGTTTGTCACTAGCTCAGGAGACAGTATCAAGTTAAAATTCATACAGCGAAGACAGTTGTTCTTCACCTGGAACTGAACACAAGCCATTGCCCACATGAGTGCTGGGAGATTCATTAGGAAATCAGCACTTTCTAAGAAGAAGATCTTCCTCTAGCAGGTACGATGGAGTGGATTTTGGTTTGTCTGCTACTTATCTCAAGCTACAGAGAGGGTGGGGTGCTGGGGTCACTCTACATTGATACTGCAGACTTGCACTGAGCCAACTGAGAAGGTCAGGATGGTGAGGAGACGTGACTTCCAACCATAGAACTTTAATTGCTGCAAGCCCAACTGTTGGCCTAATTACCCTGGCAAAACTGGACTTCTCCCAGGACTGCTAGTTTCCCTTGGTAAGGGAGAGCAGCTTGCTTCTGTAATACCTAGCACAGTTACAACCAGTCATATTTAGATAGACAGTGAATGAAATGTTTGATGTTCTGCAGCATTCCTTTGGTGTTTGGATTTTTCTTGTCCAAGATGTTTTGGTCAAAAGTCATACACTTGCAAAGCCTCACAGTTGATCCCAAGCTTGCTTTCTCAAGAATTAAAACACTTTGGATAGAACTTGTAAATGTGTGTGCCATCAGGCCATCAGGACAGTATTTTGTCCTGAAAACCTCCATGAGCCCAGAAAGTGTTGCCCTAGGCCAGCAGCCAACCAGGAAACTGGCCAGTTCAAGACACTAGCCTCTTTAGCAAACTGAAAGGCAGTTCTCATCAGTGGCTTGAGACCACAAGGGAACCAAGAAGGTGAGGCTTTACAGTAAGAGTGGAAGTTGAAAAGAGGTTGTGTCAATCTTCAGGCTTCCAAGAGACCTGTAGAGGCCATTTGTTGACTAGTCTTTGTATTACTGTAGTTAGCAAAACAGAGCATGACTTGTGGGTATATTCATGCTACAACTTTGTGCCGTAATAACTGGAAAAACTGATGAGTAAAGCTTTCAGGACTGAGTCTTTACTATGTTAATGAAAGAGAAAACATTTAGCACTGACCAAGAATACCAGCTTTTGTGGTACACAAAAGCCATTTCTTTACATTTTTGTTCTCCCCTAGCTGATAATTTTAAGTGAGCTCTGCATGCACAAATGCTTCAAACTAGTTTGTGCAAGGTCACAACACAGACACTGATGAGAAGACTGATCTGTCACGGTTCCACCATATCCAGTCACCTGAAGTTCAGCAATGTGAAAATTCTCCTAAATGAGTAAATTTTTCAGAGTACCTCAGCAACACAAGTTCCTAAGCCATTTCCACCCAGGACAAAAGATGTGTAAATGTAACAGGGCACTTGCATTTCAGGGTTAGATCCCCAGAAGGGACTTCCACACTGTGATGCCAATTGCAGAGCTGCTAAATCACTGATTGGAAGCTGTGATGTCGGTGAGAGAACTGAGGCCTTCAGGAAAAAGCTGTTTTGATACCCACAGAAACAAAAGCAACAGGGAAGGAGCTGCCTAAGCCAGCCAACAGTGGAGTTCCAAGGACTAGCAGGTTCCTTAAATCCCCCTCCCCTCTAGAAACCTGGCACTTTACAGAAGGTGACAATGAGGCATCTCTCTCCCCACAGAAGTCACAGCCCTAAATCCTCTCCTCGTATTTGGCACCGACACCCATTTGGAGGAAAAAAGAAAAGGGAAAGGAAAAAAACCACCTGCCAAGAAAGGAAGCACCCACATCCCATTTTCATCCAATAGCTCTTTGGTTATTGCACTGCTCCAGGCCATGGAGTTGGTACTTGCTGGAAGTCGAGTCAATGATCTCTGATTTAGGCTTAGGTAGCTAGTATTGCTGTTATACAGCTCAGGCTAACCCTTGGTACCCAAAGAGCTTTAATCTGGACCTTAAGATCCCAAGTTTCTCAGACGTCAACACAACTATGATTCCTACATACTCTTTGAAGATGGTTATTAGAGTCTAAGGTCTTTTGAGGTGAAATTCTTTGAAATGAAATGAAAATATTCAGTCCATGATAAACATCTGGACTTCCCCTCTGATCAGTGTATACCTCCAGGGATATCTGCAGATATTCCATCCTATTCTAACCTATTTTTGAAGGAATGATTCATAATTCTGTTTTGTTTTCACTTTATAACAAAGATAAGTACATAGCTCTTAAATGTTTGCAGAGCTGCTGAGCAGCAGCTGGGAGGCTCAAGAGACTTAAAAAGAAATTTATTTTCTAACAGGATGTCTGAACTAAGGTGCAGTCAGACTTGTCAGACCACAACTGTTGAATTAGATCTGATAAATGCACCAAGGTAGAGTCTGACAGAATGGCAATGGGATTCAGAAAGTGACACTCAGCTGTGTCTGGTTCTGGGCTGTCTGGCAATCTGTCAAAGAAAGCAGAACTGGAGTGCTTTCTCTGAGATGCTTGTATTTGCTGATAGACCAGATATAGGAAAGAGAGGCGTCAAAGAGCAAGGAAGGCCAAAATCCCCCATCCACAGCCACACACACATTTGGAATGCAGCTCAGCAGGGAGGCTCCCAAAATCATTGTTGGAAGAACAAAGGCAAGTTTTAGATGACAGACATTTCAAACAACAGAAAAGTTTGAGGAGACCAATAAGAATAACAATTAGAATGGGAAAGGATTAAGTGGCCAACAGAAAACAACAAAAGGAAAATTAACATCTTTTCAGAAATCACAAAGCAACTTCAAAAGCAGGGTAAGAACAATGAAAACCCCAAATTATGCACAGTTTAGCAGCAAAGCTCACAAAGAAATTGATTCCTGCAGAGCAAGGGTGCGAGGAGATCTTCTAAATTTACCAAATTCCAAACAGGATTAAAAAAAAAATAAAAAATTTCTCACACACATAGCCTGGTAGACAGCCAGTACCACTCAGTGCCATGATTTTTGAAGGCCAAATTCTAAATTGCATTTCTAATGCTAATAGTTTTGCAAAGAGGAAAGATAGAAAATTAAATGAGATTAGCAAAGTCCAACTGGGGTTAGTAGGAACTGCCAGCTAGTGACCCAGCACAACGTGTCTTTGATAACACCTTTCTTTTCTGTACTCACCAACCACCTAGCCAAATTTTAACAGTTTGGGATGAAAGTTTGTATGACAAGCACTAAACTCAGGTGGATTTCTGTCTGCTTTTTGTTTTGAAATCTTCAACCAAAATATTGTGCTGTTTCCCATAATGAGATTTGGAGTTGACAGATTAGCTCACCACTTAAAGGGAAAATTAATGGACTTTCCTCTGAAGAGTTTCACTACTCCCATGTCATTGCAGAGGATGTTACAATTTAGCAGAAGCCTAAAACTTAGCATACCTGTGTTATGGCTTTACCTTCTGACATAAAAGTCCAAGCGAGTTTAATTATAAATCTTAGATAAACTACACTTCATGCATCCTTAGTAGAAACTTCTTCAATTTCAAGCAGCTAATGATTCTGGCAGTTCTTTCTGAACACTTCTTGTTCTTCTCTAAACCTATTCCTTCCACATTCCTTACTGTTGTTCAGGCTGTAGATAAAACTAGGGAAAAACCTGCAAAAGCTGCTTTTGGTTTTTCCAGGCTGGCAATGAGGCTGGACACTGGACCTAAGAGCGGGAAACTGCTTTGCTACACTCTGATGCTGCCCCTGCTGGCACCCAACAGTAGAGTGACTCGGATGAGGAAAAGAGAAAAAGGATCTGGGAGAATTAAAAAGAGAATACAGAGATGCAGAGACAATGTGTGAGAAATTGTGATGGAGAGTTGGAGGAGAGGACTGGAACACATCAGGAAAGGAGGTTCTTGGATTAGAAGCATAAGACAGTATGGGAAGAGGGAGCTGGAACCACAAGGCAAAGAGCATGTGACCGGCAACCACAAGGAGGGGTGGGGAGAGGGGATCTGGTCCTGCTATGGGCAGGAGATGGAATCATGGAAGGGAAAAGAGAAATAGTTGAAGGGGAGACACAGAAGTGGGTGTGGAGCTTAGAGGTGAGGAAACAGACACTGGCAGCAAATGACTGGAGAGAGACTCAAGGTGGGGGAGCAAAAGGAGGGAAAGAAGAGGTCAAAGAAAGTAAAAGGAAGAAAGAGGAATCAGATCTTACTGGTGTCTGGGCATACACAACATTGAGAAACATGAGCCTGTTCAGGAAAAGAAACCAAGGTAAGAAGTCAGGGAGGAAGGGTCTGGTAACAGGAAAAGACCAAGACTGAAGGAGAAGCCCAAGGAAGGAAACTACAATGTATAAAAACCGGGGGATGTAAGACAGTGCTGTAGCATGGAGGCAGGACACAAATAAAACTCATAGGAGAAGAGAGAGATGTCAGACAGGGAACTGGAGTACACTGTGCCTCAAAAGCAATTCCTGAGGGAAGAGAGGATTAGAGAAGAGAAGAGAAGAGAAGAGAAGAGAAGAGAAGAGAAGAGAAGAGAAGAGAAGAGAAGAGAAGAGAAGAGAAGAGAAGAGCAACTGAGTTAAGTCAAGACTTTTGAGAAGAGACTGGGACAGGGAAGGAGGATAGGTCAGTAAGGAGAGGACCCAAGGAAGGACAATGGAATAATGGGGAACATGAAGCAACACCAAAGGGCTGACGTGTAGCTGAGCATTGAGCAGAACTGATGGTGCTTGCAGCCCACCTTTCCAGTGCACCTGTGAGACATACTGCTGTTGGTCCAGACTAGGAATAACAGCAGCTGCCTACCACTCTTTGTTAGTGTAAGTGCCTGCATGTGCTGTAAGGAATCTCTGCATAGCTAAATGTCCCAGCCTTAGCATTCAGAGGGCTGGACACAGGATCGCTTTCCTTCGGTTTTTTCCAAGCAACCAAGAAATTTGCATGCAAAATGACTGTGTTCAAAACTCACGCAGTCCAGGCAACATTGTTGTAGAACCCTCATTTACCTCTTCCATATCTATATGCTCAGATAACAGCTTCTACCAACACAATCACATGCCATTTTTCTTTCACAGTCCCCATGTGGAATGCGGCACACTCTCTTAACAAACACCTATTCACTAGTTTGTTTACCCACAACCATCCAGAGTTGGCAAATACTATTTACAGCACACAGTTCAAATTGTCTCTGAAGTCATTATCTCACAGTAAATTTATTTCAGCCTATATCTTTAAATATATCCTTATTCACTTCCTTACTGATTTCCTTGTCTGTGGCATTCTCAGTGGTAGCATTTCCAAGGCCTAAAGACTCGCTAGTTGCTTCAGGAGCCCAAGAATGCAGACAGATGTTTAAACAGAGTTTTAAATAATTAGGACCAGCATTGCTGGGAGTGCTTGGTATATTGGCCTACATATTTGTCTGTATTTGAATAAACACCTTTGAAAATCTGTCTCTCTGTGCTTGCACAACATCAATTCATTTATTTTCGCAACACTTCCCAGAGGGCAGGGCAGACAATATTATTCCCTCGTTAGGAAATTGAAGCAATGAAAGTGTCTGGTCAGAGTGGGTGCCCAGTTTGAAATAGGCAGGAATTGCTTTCTGTAGCATACTACTGGCAGCGGTTCTGCACGCGCCTCAAATGAGCCCCTAGGCTTGCAAGTAATTCAGGAAACAAGGAACACGCCATTCATGACCACCTCTGGCTGCATGAGTGATTGTCCCAGGATCACACAGAGGCTTTGCAGCAGAGAATGGGTACAACAGCCTGCACCAGAGTAGGCCAGCACGAGGCTTTACTTTATCAGGCAGTTGTCCTTCCACCACCTGCAAACCTGTGTTTCATACCTTATGCATATTCCTATTTCAGCAACAAGTGACGAGAGACTCCAGGCAACAGTCTCCTTCACTACACCATGATTCATCTCTGGAGGAATAATCCTACCCTACAGATTGCATCCTGTTAAAAACCTTTTGTAATCCCACCATATATTTGACAAGATGGGCATGGCAAGGTAGCACAAACAGCAGCGAATCTGGCCTCACCTAATGTCTGAGTGAAGAGAAGCCTGCGCTCTTTATTCAACTTTAATCAGTGTTTGTTTCAGAGCTGTGCACCTTAGAGACTGGATAGGGGATGAAGATCCCCGAGAAGCTGGTTCTGTTGCCAGCTATACCACCAGCCTGCAGGGCAATCACAGCTAGGTTTTCCACTTCCTAAGGTCTCCCTTTCCTCCTTTGTAAAAATAGGGACATTAACATTGACAACACTTCTAAAGCATTTTGAGAACTATAGATAAAAGGCACTATTTGAGAGTTAGGCATTATTACTGTCATTGCACATAGCAGGTTTGATGTGTAATGCATCCATACATGTTTTTTAAGTGGCTTCTGAGCTGCTGGGGGTGACACACAAGGCTAAACAAACCACTGCTCTGGTAAATCCCAGATTCAGGCCTTCAAGCAGCTCACCATCACGATTCCATGGGCTGAGGACACAGACACTTTTGAGTTTATGCCTTAATCCCAAACTGAGTGTAACTACCATATTATAAAGATGAAAAGGATTGAGTTAGAACAGCAACAACTGATGGAGGGACATAAAACAACGCAAGAAAAATCAGTGGATCATTCTCACTATGCCAGTTTTGCTACTACCCGACTACTAACCTGAAATTTACACCGCCATTGAAATTCCCCTTGACTTGTTCACAGTCAGCAGAGAAGCTGTGTGCATAGTGGATCTAGATGTCAACACAGCTTTTTCACAGTTATTTTATGCAACACATCTAAGCCAACAAGTCTGATGTACAAAGGGAGAAGAACAAGCTCTCTGAGTGAACAGCAATCTACCATAAGCCCCTGGGTTCAGAACCTCTTTCCTTATTTGATTACTGTGCCATTAAACTGACATTGGAATGGTGCTTGAACTGCACTTGAACTTCGTAACCGACTGCATCAAGAATTGAGATTTGCTCCTGATCACCTTTTTGAAGTGCAAAGCGTCTCCAGAGAGCTTGTCTCTGACCCATATCATTTGCATTGTGTCGCATTGTTACGGCTTGGTCAGAAACAGATTTAGCTGCAAGTTTAAACATCAGGGGTAATTTAATAAATTCTTTCCATTATGATACTTTGTTTGAAAACCTCAATATGAGTATGCACAAGTATGTATGATGATATGGCCACATTTTAGGTAGTAAACTAATGGCATTTTTCTGACTTATTATTCAACCTGAGAAAAAACTGGGGTTTTTTTCTAGATTTCAATTTTCTAGATACAAATGATATTTTAAAAAAATCATTCTGGTTGATGAGATTTAAAAGCAGGATTACAGAAAGATTGAAAACTCCATTCAGTTGGAGAAAACAATTTGCTATTCAACAGATTTGTGCTTTGCTGCTGATCAGAAGATAATAATACCCACATTAATACCCATGTTACCAAGCACCATAATGCCATACAAGTGCAACAAGCACACATTTGATGAGATTACAGCTCCATACATTTGGAACTAGTAAAAGGAAATACTTCTCAAAGAGGTCCAGAGCCAGTCTGGGGAATTTTCTGCAACAGAAAGTCATTGTGATAAATAGCACAACCATCTTTTTGAAAAGAACAGGATCATTTTGTGGACATTAAGCAGCTATGCTGGTGAAGATAAGGACAAATAGAAATACACAGATTCTTTCCAAGGACAGCCTTATTTTTTTCAGTCTTGTCTGCGGCCTTCAATGAAAAGAGGCAGCTCCAGAAATAAAGCACTGCTCTGCTGATGTGGTTAAGTCCATGTTCATGTTTCTAAGTAACCTACTTTAAAAATTTCCATTGCCTTAGCTTGGCAGAGAGCTAGCCTAGGGCAGGATTCAGGCCTCTAGATAAGCTTTAGGTCAAGCATGAATCAGAGGTAAAATGTTTATGGAGTTCAGGGACTGCAAATCCCATAAGCAGTGGGATGAGAGTTCATGTAAATGTTAAATCTTACGGGATCATCTTTCTTATAAGCTTGGTGCCATCCTGGGGTGCAATGGCATTAAAAGGAAAGCTTTAAAAGAAAATTTCTGAATACAACACAACCCAAAAGCCAGAGATCCAAGTCTGGCACTAGGAACCATTATTCAGCCTCAACACTGCTGCAAACAGCTTATTAGCAACAGCATTGATGTTGAACTGATAACAAATAGCAATGAGCTGATAGCAAGGAGCACTGAGACCAAAGGGACAAGGCTGAACCTAGCTCTGCTGCCAGAGAAGGCCAGTTCACTTCTGTGGCCAGACAAAAGGAGAAGCAAGGAGACACTGGAACAGTGAAATTTGCACACATTCACTTCAGCTTCTGCAAAACAATTACAACACCACATTCTGTGCGTAGACCACCAGAGATTTGTCATGCCTTAGCTGAAGACCACACCCAGGCAGAACATGAGAGTTCACCTTGCTCCCTGAACTCCTTTTTGGAGTTTGCTCCACAAACTCCTCCCCGCTCAGCCACCCCACCGCTTGGAATGAAAGCAGTCAGAAAGCTCCGTGTGGAGGCTTCCCACATGTGGGTACAGTACCAATGCTCCCCAAAAAGGGCAGTCACATCCCTTGCAAAGTGGCCAGCACTTCTTGGAGCCTAGAGACCCTCTCCTCCACACCTGTTTTTCATGACCTGGTTCAGTCACCACAACATGTCCCAAAGTGAATGACAAGGAGAGACACAGATGCTGTGTCACCCTAGTAACTGTATTTTCCATCCTGGCGAGGATTTCTGTCATATCAGAGAGAGTGATTTACAGTTTTTCTTTTTGTCGGAAAAACACATCTATTTCTTAGCAGCACGAGGCTAATTCCCTGCCTTGCTGCCTGCAGCTAGGCGTTGCCATGTTCTACTCCACTGGGGTACCCATTTTAATGCACTGACAGTTTCACTTTCTCTGCGCAGTGTGTGTTTTTGAACTCACTCCGCAGCATGCTGCGAAGCAGACAAGGGAGGAGGGAGTAAAGAAGGAAGGAGGGAATAAGAGAAGGTGGTTCAGCATGTGGAAATGTTGCACTTCCCTGGAGATTAAGCTTCTGTTTTCTCAATAGTCCCAATAAGGGAATCTAAATGTTTAGCAGAGCAAATCTTAAAATAAGATTACACGTACCACGTTGTCCCAGCCAAAAATATTACCCCTGCTTAGCAGCAGCCCAGATACACTGGCATGAGTTCACACCAACTTGCTGGTGGGTGCAGAAAGCAGAATAACTGTTTGTGTTGTCTGCCTGTAGCTACTCCACCACTCACAAGCGCCACGAAAACACCTCGAGGGGCTGCTCTGCATTACTTGTCTGCCACCATAAATGCGGACAGCACTTCGTGAACCAAGGGAAGGTCTGCTCCTCTGCTTCAGGAAATACTCATCACGAGGCAGTGGAGCCCTACCAATTTCAACCACAAAACTGCTGGTATACTCTAGACTCAGTTTCAGCCCTCATCCCTGCCCTAAGCACCTTACAGTTTATGGCTTGAGTCTGCCACACAACCCTGTGGCGTTTGGCCCAGGTCAGATGGACAAACACTAGCTACTGAGTTAAAACCCTCACAGCCCTCTCCATTAGCCCACATCTGATAACAAGGTCACCTGGCTGGTTGGATGTCCAGAGCACGTGTGGCTAGGTGACCTCAGAAAAGCATCAGAAAAATTAAAAATAAAGAAAACCCCAGCAAGTTTGTGTTCTTTCTCCAATCATTTCTATTCACTGTCTGCACTGACCAAGTCAGACGCAGGCAGTTCCCAGCTAATTTCCTAGGTTCAGATAGTTGAAAGCAATTCAAACTCAACTTGCCACTGTACCCTCACAGTTCCCACATGCAGTCTATTACATCAAGGAAACATCCTACAGTTTCATGCCAGGGAGTACAGTTTCTGGGAAAGATGCCACCACTTCTTCTAATCAATTGTTTTAAGATGACACTACTTCACCATGGCTGAAAGTGCCACTCTTGGGGACATATGAAAATAATTCCTTCATTTTTAGGTCAAACATTGCCCTACAGCACCACACAGCCCACATTACAAGAGAAACTGAAGTGAGAAGAGGTCCATTCTAGTATTGTGATGCCCAGAACAGAGCACAGAGCTCCTAGTGTGGTCCCATCTGGAATGTCCTTTAATATTCAAGTCAATGAGGTTTTGAGTCAAAAGGATTAGCTTAATCCAACTAGCTCCCCCTCCTTGGGGGTAAGGGAGGGGAGAAGTAGTTTAGGTTTTAACCTCAACTGATACCTCATTCATTTAGAAAAAACCCCAGCTAAGAAGGGGGGATGTAAGGCCTGAGATTTCTTACACAACAACACAAAAGACCAAAAACTCCAGCATTAGCAAGCCCTAATCCATTTGCTGTGATTTGCTATTTATCAGGCCATAAAGAAGCTAGGAACAGACTAATTCAATTTTGCCTTAGTAAAGGCTTAGCTGCAAGGGAAACCTGAGCTTATTATAGTTTTCCTACTGAATAACATGAAAAATTCAGACAAGATGGATGCTTCTGAAACCCTTGGGTCTGAGAAGCAGCTTGCAGTACCTGAAGCAGCACCAGTTTCCTTTGGTACACCCATTTGGTTAAGAAGCAAAAAAGACATACCTTATCTACTACGCTAGATCTGCTACTCTGCCTGCTGAGCCTTAATTAGAAGCTGAGCACATTCAAGCAAATTTGGACAGATTATCTCAGGCAGCACTCCCAGGAATTAGATCGAACAATACACTGGCACCTACAGAGGGCCAAGAAGGAACAGCAGGGGCCAAAACTTTGGCCTTCCCCTGCAGTCCCCACTGTTTGATACAGAAACAATCCCACAGCAGCAAGGCTCTCCTCTGCCACAAAGCTACAAAAAGTCTTTACCATGGCACCAGTGAAACACAGAGAGGTGGGAAAGCATCTGAGGAAGTGACGACTCCTGAAAAACACCTCACCCCAGGCAAACTCCTCAGGTCTAGGAATTTGCCAGAGCATATTTTTTTCCATGTCCAAGGGTGTTTTCACTGCAGTACAAATTTGCCAAATCAGGCCAAACCCAGAATTTCATGACCTGTCTCTTCGGTGCCCTGTGCCCATGAAGACCAGGCCACACGTGCTCATGAAAATGTTCTGATGCAATTAGTTAAGCCACTCTAGTAGGCAGGTTCATAATTAAGGCATTTTGATTTGATGTTAAATATGCCTGAATTTGGGAGTCAAAATGTAGGCTTCTTTTAGACAGCAGACATGCTTCTTGATTTCACAGGCTGCAAAGGGTGACAGGGAAAGTGCCAGAACTAAAAAGAGTTTTTCAATAAAGAATCCAGTTCTCATAAAGATACCTGCCTGCAGTTGCTGAGCATGAGCGAGAGAATCACTCAGTGAATTCTTCACATATTATCAGCCATCTAATTGTGCGTGCAACTGCCAGGCTGGAATATGCAAATCCACCTGTAAAATGAATATGCACATTTTGAAAACTGAACTTTAAAACGCCTGCGGTGACAGGCAGCCAGCAAGACCTAGTTCCAAATGTCTTCTGTGACCTTACCATGAAAATAAATGGCTGCTGTGAGACCGTATATAAACTTCAGTAAGGTTCTTGGTCAAGGTAAAGTGCATGAGCTCTGCTCCATCTCCTGGAACAGTTCAGAAAGCCGGTCCCCTCATTTCAGTCGTAATGCAGCTGACAGTAATTGCTTGTTCTGTCTTGCTTCCAAGCAAAGGAGAACAAGGACCTACGGAACAATAGAGTAGAAATGACACTTGTGAAACGAGCATGTTGTAAGTCCTAGATAATCAACTATGACAAATGCATTCATAAATGTATAATTGTTACATGAAGTTGGGGGTGGAACTGGAGAGGTACTGTGTTCAGACTCACAAATCATTGAAATTAGAGAGGGAAAAAGAACAAACCACCTGAGGCCAACATAGAACCATCACCAATGATAGTTCATTAATAAAAGGTCCCAAGGAAATAACATATGGGTAATCGGGAAAATTTAAGAAGCTATCCAGGCTGGACTAGCATGCAGTTATGTGTTTGGGAAACCAGTCATATTGAAGGCAATGATAAATGAATGTGAGCAAAACAAGAAGAGGGAAATCAGAAGAGCCAAAACTGAGTTTGAAAAATAAATAGCACAAGGTATTAAAACAAATGAACTAGAGGTCCTTTCAGGATTTGTCTATATTAGTGCTTCAGTTCAGATCAGGAGCATGCTTTTGAAGTAAATCTCATCATGTTCACTTAATATGTTTTGTTCATGTCTCAGCGCAGACAAACTGGATTCTTCTCAGATGAAACTAAACCAGAAGATGAACTATGGGAATCATAAAATCATAGAATGTTAGAGGTTGGAAGGGACCTAGAAAGATCATCCAGTCCAACCCCTCTGCCAGAGCAGGATCACCTAGAGCAGGTCACACAGGAACGCGTCCAGGTGGGTTTTGAACGTCTCCAGAGAAGGAGACTCCACAGCCTCCCTGGGCAGCCTGTTCCAGTGCTCTGTCACCCTCACGGTGAAGAAGTTTTTCCTTGTGTTTACCCTAAACCTCTTGTGCTCCAACTTACTCCCATTGCCTCTTCTCCAAACATTGAATGACATTGAGAAGAGTCTGGCTCCATCCTCCTTACACTCACTCTTAACATATTCAGGAATGAACTGAATGTGCTTCAGTTGCTAAGTGCTCCAATTACTAAGTGGTGGTCACTTTATGGGAACAAGCCAGAACAAATCTAAAATAAAAGCCCTTTTCATAGAGTGTGTGGATCCTGCATTGTGGATCCTAAAGATGCTGAGGAGATTCCTATCCCAAACTTGTATTTTTTTAGCTCCTAAAACAGTCTGACTAGAAGATGAATGTTTCGGCAATAGTAGCTTATGCTAGAGCACAAGAATGAGTTTAAATAGCACATACTTTCTAAGTTTACCTTCATCAGTCTGGGTGAAATGTGTGTACAAATCATCAGGTTATTACAGAAAGAAGTGAAACTCATTAAAAGCAATCCTTTTTTCAATGGCTGGGCAGACAGCACAGTTTTGTACCTGGTTGTATTTTTTTTTTCCCAGAAAGCTGAAGAGTTGAGTTGCACACCACTAGGCCTCACAGCTTAAATTAGTTTAAAAAGAGAACAAGATGTCCCCAGAAAATCACTCAGACATTTCTAACAAGTGTGGTTTATATCCTACAAAAATCATGTGTCATCTGTTTTTTAGAACACACTGGTAAAGGCACTGGAGAACCATCCAACAAAGCTTTGCAGGTACTCAAAAGACTGTCAACAAAGGCCCTGCAGAAGTCACTACAGGAGTGGGGTGGGTGTGATAGAGTCACTGCTGTTTAATGAGGCAGTTACTCATCAGCCGATCTGCCAAGGCTCTCTATGCCATCGTAACACAGTGACTTTCACTCAGGAGTCCATGCTCTGAAGACACAAAATGATCCTAGGCTGTGAGACCAGGTACTCTCATGTGGCAAAAGTGATTTAAAATTCAGGAAGTAATGATGTGAAAGTCAATAGTGAATTTTCCTCATGGCCAAAAGTGGCAATGAGACCCTTCCAGTGCTGTGCTAGGTCTGCTGTCTTTAAACACAGGCACTCATGACCTGGAAAGGGAATTATGCAGGGAGGAGGGGACATTTTCAAACAGTGCACAGTGATATAGGTTAGTCAGGTGATAATATTTTCCAGAGGGATGGACAATAGCTATACAATGCCAAGCAAAGTTTAATGCTCATAAATAATGCACAGTGCAGGAGAAAACTGTCATTGTTGCAGAACATTGCCAGAACTGCATCAGCTCAGCACAGGGCTCTGTGTGCCATTTCAGATGAGTCCAGGGTACCCTGATTCAAGGTTTGCGTGCATTCAAAGAACTAAGATATTTTGGCTGTAGAAGAAATGGCCTGCAGAACAAGGCAGAGAGATTATCATTCCAGCTTCCTACATAAGCGGAGGTGCAGGCACAGCTGGGAAAAGGCACTGGTCACCTCATTTCACAGCATCACAGACGCCACTACTGATCACTGACCTCCTGTTGTCCTCTTCCATCTGCCAAGTCAGTCCAAATAAGCTAAGTTAATTTAAACTGTTTATACAGCAGGGTTTTGCTGCCACAGGAGACTCACTTTGATTGGAACAGGTTAAGGTGTACTCGCAAAGATAATTATGCCATCAAATCAGAGACAAAGTTTTTTATGCACTGAGGTGTGAGAAATAGCTAGGGACAAAGCTGGAGGAGTGTGAAGGGGTAAAAGAATAAGACATTTAATTGCAGCACCAGAAAAAGGGTGGATTGACTGTATCCAAAAACTGGAAGGCAATTCCAATGAGGTTATTCAGTTATCTAACACCATTAACTGTAAATGCAGTTAATGCATTTTAATGTGATGGTAGATAAAATGTTTTGAGTACCAGTCTTATGAATCAATCTTTCCAGGCCTAGTGGGGTAAATATTAAGCTAAGAGGATCCACAGGAGTAAACTGAGAGCATGTTCTCATTGAAATCTCTCCTTGGACATTCTGCGGGGCTTTTGTGACTTGTCCCAGCTGTTAGCACCCAATGGTAAAATGCTTCCAGTCACTAGAAACTCCAAAATGCACCACGGCTGCTGAGGTAACACTCCCGTCCTTTTGCCACTACGCAGGCAGGCACAGGTAATGGTCCCAGCACTCAGAAACGTCGCTAAGCAAATTTTGAGGTCATCCTGGCAGCTTCAAGGCCTTATCTGCTTGGATCTGCAGCTCAGTTCCCATGTATACAGAGGGCTTGGGCTCGTCAGCACTCTCCCTTCTCTTACGCTGCACAGGGCACTACCTAATCGACATGCAGGGAGCAGTTGGAATTCACCTGGCGCTGTCGCAGGAGATGTATGGGTAAAGAGTTAAAAGCAAATAGACATTGGCTACCACATGGTACTCCCATTTTTGCCTTTTCAATGCTCACATTTTTTGACCACAAAAGGATACATACATTGGAATTGTTTGTTTGGGGGTGGAGGAAACGGGTGTTATGTTTATCCGTAACCATCGCTCTCATGAGGCTTTGTATGTACTTGTTCTGCTAGCCGGGAACCAGTGTGCCCAAACAGTCTTATGCACACAAGTAAACAAAGCTTGAAGTTACTTAGGCTGTGATTACAGGGTTACTTTAATCCAATACAAGTCTGCGCTGCCACTTGGCTGAGGCTGCTTGGCTCTTGCCTTTACCCCACAGCACATCAGCATGCTCCTGCTCTCTGCCCAGAGTTTTTGTGCACCAAGAAATACAGTAGCCAAACAGTGATCCAGATCAGGGAACCAATTCGTCAGCAAACAGTTCTTGTTTTTTCCTGTTAGGTTGGTTTTCAGACCATCAACCTGGCACAGCATGCAGCTGCAGTGCCATTAATACCACGAGCATTTCAGTGGAAGGGAGAGGTCAGAGGAATGTAGTGGCCTTTCCACCATAATCATCTGCTTATCTGTAGGCTCATAGTTAAGTTCTCTTGCTGTCAAAAGGAACATAGGCACATACTTGAAACAGATATTGTGTCTCAGATGCTGTATAGAGCTTTTAGCAGTTTTAAATTCTACCGTAAATAAAACTCTATTCTACTCATAATCTCTACAAGAAAGTTTCACAACAGTAAAATACTCCTTGTATGATGATCATTGGTATTATGCAATATTTGTATAGCAGCATGAAGTTATAAAACGCGGACAAGAAAAAGAAAACTACCTGAGATCATCTTACGCCTGTAGTTGCATCAGCATACATTCATTTCAGAGCTGGTAGAAACTCAGAACTTCTTTTCTCAATAAAGTTTGATGCTTTGAAAGTTTGGAGTGATTCAAGGATAAAACCAAGTACTTTGGCAATTTCTCAATAAACAGCCAGTCTGGAGGAAAACAAGAATTAAGAGCTGGTTAAAATTGGTTAAATTAAATCTAGTTTCCAGAGTCGATTTTAGGACTTTGAATTTTCATTTTAAAATACATTCCTTTTTATGGAAGTTCTCTTATTTCGTATTTTCTTGTAATTTCATGAATGAGCAATAGAATTATGCACTAACACTGATATGTCATAATATGACATACCATAATTTAAATATCCTTCTATTCTACCAAGAAGTGTTATTTTAAAACCATTAAGGGCAGTTACTGCCTAGTACCAACCAAAACATCATTTTTTCTCTCATAGGATAGTTTGGTGCTTTGAGACAGAAAACAAAGGAAGATAAAATATTTCAGTCAGCACAGAAGAGAAGCTACTCTACATTTACAATAAAATAAACATTAAAATTTAGGTGATAGAATGTTTGAACTGCATGTCATACTGTATATACTACATCAAAGATAATGGCACATACAATATCTAGAAATACTTTAAACCATTGAAAAATACAAAATAAAACAAAATAAAAAGTATTCTAGAATTAAAAAGCCCCATTACAATTATGTAAAACTAGGTTATCTTTCAAAACAAAATGTGCAGCAGCAGGGAAAAAGTAGCAATCCATTTCATTCTGATGCAATTTCTGAGCCCAAATCTGGCTCCATCTTACTGATGAAAGCATTTTTCTTTGAGCCTGATACAACCACTTCTGTGAGAACAGCAGAAAAGAAACTGGTTTGGAAAATGTCTTTCTTAAAGGAAGTGATAAAAAGATGCATTATACCAAATTCTTCTGGTTTGTTTTTTTTTTTTAAACAATTTTGTGTTACTACAAATTAACAATCACGCCTTTTCTCTCAAGTTTTCTCTAATAACCTTCAGGTGACCCAGAATATACTGGGATAATACCCGAGTAATTTGCCCCAGCACCCTTAAAATGCTGAGACAACCGAATTCAACACACGGCCCCTTCATGACTTTTTTTCATTTGCAGAGAAACATATTTATGCAAAGTCTTAAGCTCTGCTGATGCCTCTGCAATGAAAGGGAAAAGGCCAAAACACTGTCCATCCATTCCAGAGACCTGACAGGGACCCACCAAACTGCCGAGCAAAGATAAAACTGGAATTTGTAGCTGCAAAGCGCAGAAGAGAAGCAAAACACCCGCGAGCTGCAGCCGCGCAGAGGCACATTCCTGCTGGAAGAAAGATAAGGTTGCAGTGGGCAGCTTCTCAGAGCCAGCAACAGGCCCACGATGAAGTACTGCGCTGAAATATTGGCATTTTGCAGAGAGCACTCAAGCATTTCCATCGCCTGAACCGCAAGGCAGATTTTATTTAACGACATTTAAAAAAAACCCAAAAAACCAACCAACCAAACAAAAAGATCTATGTTTCTGGGCCCTCACCACGCCATTTGCAATGGGCGCAGTGGTGCAGGGCAGTCATTACAGCCCCAGTAACCACCATGTCCACCCCACCTGTCCCTCAGGGCTTGCCAGGACTTACCTAAGTAAGGTGTCTTAAGCCACTAGAAAAGGAAAGGTAGAAATAAAATTTAAAAAAAAATTTAAAAATTAAGGTTTATTTCAACTTCAGAGTCCGAACAGGTTGATGGCAGTTTCTAAAGTACCCACTGTCAGGAGATTGCTGGACAGGCATCACTCACATCACGCACACCCCGAAACTGCTGCACGCCCAGAGCCCCCTCCTGCCGCTGGCTGCCGAGCCCTGAAGCAAGGTATACACAAGGTCTTTTGGGAATGGCTGTTGCCACTCTTTTGCTCTTACACAAATGATTAATATCTCCATGCTTATCGCTGGGAACAGCATAAGGTGCTGGCAGGAAGCAAGTCAGAGTATGTTGGGTGCTCAATTTCTCTCTTTCCCCACCTCACAGAGAGCCTGAGATGCAGAGAAGACCATTTACATAAGTGGAAGAAATTCTCCTAATGAAGAGTGGAGAAGAGAAAACTTCATCACCAGAAGCAGCCCCCCACCGTGCTCAAGATTGCATTTTAAGAACCTGCTCCAGACAGACTCTGCAGTGGGCTGAGGCTGGAGACAGCATCTGGCAGTGACAACAAAACCCCACATCTTCTCAGGGGAAATAAACGTTTGGAAGTTGGAGGATGCATGATCTGTATCTTAATATCATCCCTGATTTAACAGGAAACCATTTCATTAAAACATGGTGGTGTGATGGGGGAAGACTTATTCATGTTGTAATATCTCCCTACAAATTTTACTCTGGGCACAGCTGTCGATGAGGATAAATGAGGGGGACTTCTCTCACAACCTGAGAAAATCATGAGCAGAGCATTATATGAAGGGAAACTCTGGCACCTGCTTTTAAAATAAGCAGTTAATTTCATTTCTGTGTGTCTATAAAGCTCATACGGGTTACAATGACACACGCTCAGATGCAGCCTTTCATCTCAAAGTGTTTTTCAAAGAGTTTGACAAACTCAGCTGGTTCTGCAAAACTGTATAAACACACATGCACATTAGCACATTCCTGCCTGTTCCTGAGGTGCAGTTGCCCAATAAAAGAAATAAAACTCTTTTTTTAAGCAACAGTGCAAAGGAGGAGATACTTCAAGGAATCAGACAGCATGCCCTCAAGCATCTTCATTGCCCTTACTGGGACACAGCAGCTCATGAGTGTTTATCTGTTGGACCTACATGCACCTTTTAGCTAAACATCCATGGCCATACTGGAACTGCACTGATCCAGATTTCATGCAGGGACTTAGATGGTTCTCAGGTCCTGACCCTATACGATATGGAGATAAAAATTCCAATGAAATGCAAGTACCTGCATGCCTGTGAGGCTCTAAATTCCAGATATCCCAGGGTAAACAGCTTAAGGACTCAGGGTGGAACAAACTTCCTGCAGTAAAAGCAAGTAGGCAGAGAATTACATGACCCATAGTCACCACTGTTTGCCTTGCAGTGGGCACTCTCCAGCCTTACAACCTTCTCATTCCATCCTGATGCCTGTCCCTTCCCAAGCAATTCTCCACACAAGTATGGAAGGATGATCCCTGAGCAGAACAGTGCAGAAAGGGAGTCTCAGGATACAAGGATTGAAGAGCCAGACAGGTGTGCGTATGCCAGCACTCAGCTTTAGGCATACAGACAGTGAATGGGCAGTAAGTACAAAAGCCAGAAAACACTGACCCAGGTTGCTGTGTGAAGGCGTTAGAAGACTATCAGAACCTGGCTTATGGGCTTTGGTTAACTTCTTACTGCTGCGCAAACAGTTGAAAACTCTTTGGTTTATGGTGACACTAAAGCCCTAGTATCTGTTCCCAACCAAGAGAGCAAGCCTAAGCTTTCAGAGAAGTGCCAAGAGTTCAGTGTAAGGAGTCTCCTGTGTAAAGAGAAGGGATCTGAGGCAGAAATGTTTCTCCTAGGTTCAGATACCAGGTTATTAGATATAAAACCAAGACTCGAGACTTTTATGACCATTCAGGTTCTTGCCATCAGGCCTCACTCTGTGTTCTTACCTTCTTTAGTCCAGCCTGCAGCAGCCCCGACTGCAGAGGACATGGTTTTTCTTGGTCACACCACTCCAAATACATAACAGTCAGTCCTAAAGGCAGATGAAGTTCTTTGCCAGCAAATTGGAAGTGATAGACCACACAAAGAGCCACCTTAGTCATGCAAATCTCTCAGCTGTAGTAGTAAATCTTCATCTCTGGTCACCTTGACTTTGTTCACATTGTCAAGGTGGCTGGCCTGGAGCCCAGACCTGACTTTGGAGATATAAGTGGTGTGAACTGGTAGCATTGAAAGTGCCCACAGGGGCATAGCCTGAGGGTAAACTAATCCTCTCCTACACCCACCATTTCCTGCCCAGAGACCCAACAGCTGCACTCCAGGTAATGGCCAGAGAAAGCCAACACCCAGGGAGTGTGAACAGGGAGCTCAGGTTAAAGTGTTAACACACAGCCTAAAGTGACTAGATACTACACATACACTTTCTGTGTTTATGCCTTTTATCTCAGAGAATTTATAGACACTGAGGAAATCAAATATAAGGGTTCTGAAGTCCATAATTTGGATGATTTATTTCTAAAATTCATTTATTTCCTCACTCTCTCTTGAATTTTCCTCTTCCTGATTAGACCACTTGCCTTTTTTAGTCAAGTGTTTTCTCAAACTATTTCATTATTTTCCTTTTCTTCAAGTCTCTCCCTTTTTTTCCTGAAAAATATCAAGTTTGGCCATCCCTCTTTCCCTTACTCTGGGCTTGATATCTTATATTTCACCAGATTCTCCCCCTTCTTCTCTTATTAAATGAGATTTTGCATCCTACTGATCTTCCCAGGAACGGCTCTTGGAAGGAAGAGACCTACGTACTAGTAATATATAAAAAGGTACAAATAAACATAGTATCTACATAAATATAGATGACTTTTCATGCAAAGTGTCTCACGAGACTGTTCCTACTAATGAGAAGCTGTACATCAGAGGAATACAGTCATGAGAAGTATAAGACTTACAAACAAGCATACTTACAAACACATCTTGGCTTCTGCAGGTGTTGGGCACAGTGCCTTATGCTGCCCTTTTTCTGACCTTACACTTTCCACTTCATGCTTCTTTCACTCTTCCAGCAGTGGAGGATGTGGAAAACCTTGTCTGTGAAAGCAACACCAGAGATGGTATGAACAGTAGCAAAGACAGTGGGCAGATCTGGAAAAGCCCTACATGTCATTGGAAGAATGGAGAACCAGAGAACCCATCTTACACTTTCTTTTTTTTTTTTTTTTTTGTAAAGTATGTTAGTCAAGGGGAAGATGCATTTCAGAAATTATAACCATGGATTTCTCAAATCCCAAAGTGGGAACCTGCCTCTCTCAAACGTATGTAAAGTTGTAGGAAGCTAGGCAGAAACATTGTGGTGAGAGTGATAATCAGTAGAAGAGGCTTTCCAGAGGATGGATTAGATTAGCTTTTACTTGGAATCTTCATTTGAAGTTTGGCTACTTTTCAGAGAGAAAATCTATGCCAAGCTGAACTTGTTGGGCC
This sequence comes from Actenoides hombroni, assembly GCA_024336885.1. Classification (NCBI taxonomy): domain Eukaryota; kingdom Metazoa; phylum Chordata; class Aves; order Coraciiformes; family Alcedinidae; genus Actenoides; species Actenoides hombroni. The sequence continues at coordinate 3,056,087 of WUAM01000089.1, forward strand.
AACTCAAAACAGGTTGGAGTATGGCAGTAAGTAGAGTCTGTGATAGTCAGTAGAAGAAACTGGAAGATCTGAGGCACATTCTGGCCCTTAAGATCTCTCACTCTATGAAGCCAGGAGAGTGCAGTTCTAAGGAAACGCTTCGAGACTTGCCTGATCTCCTCCGTAGTCACTGCAGAAGACATGATAGGAAGTTCCTCAAACAGCTGACTGGCCATGGACAATGACAGAAGTGCTCAATTAGAAGAACTCAAAAGAGAAAAAATTGGTTTGGGAATGCATTGAATAAGAGATGAGAGAAGTGTAGAAGAATATGTGAAAATTAATCTAGTTATAGAAAGACACCTGAAACAGCTTGAAAGTCAAGTAACTGCAAGTGCCTCCGAACTGCAGAGCTTCCTACAATAGAAAGAGGTTTGACATACCCTGTTTGAAATGGTTCTTTTCCTGACAATGAGGCTCAAATTAAAAAATAAGATTGAACTTCTTTATGGTAAGAAGTGCTGTAGAAAATCTACAAGGGAAAAAAGAGGATTCAGGCATTTCCATTGAAATTCTGCCTGACCTCCAAGTAAGGAACAGAAATTTGAAAGATGTTAGAAACAAATAGCAACTGTTTATCTGAAGTCAGAAGAAGTCTTTATCTTTGCCTAAGCATGCCTACAACATGCCAGCCTGGAGAAGCCAGCAGGCTTTCCATAAACTCCAGAAGGCTCTCAACCAAACACTATGAAGTATTTTCAAATAACGGACACACATAGCAAAGAGAAGAAAACTCATTAAAGTTAATTGGCCCACCTAGAGAGTCTTCTCTCTGCCAAGAATTGCTTTTTCATTTTTATTCTTTTCGGGGTTTGGTTTTTTTTTTTAATAACTCTGTTGCTAGCACTGATCAAAGCAAAATCAGTAGAACTCTCAGCAAAATCTTCCACATTTTTTACTTTCACCCAGGTCTGAGGAAAAACTGACATCTGAATGAGAAAATAACTAGAATGTGGGTAACCTACTAGAATTTATTTTCAGGATTTAAAGAAAAACAATAAATTGGGGGTTTAAGGAATGTTTGTTAGAAATCTTTTAGGGGATCTCTGCAGAAAGCTCTGATTTTTGGACCTGGGCATTATCAAGCGAGTTGTTGATCCTGCAGATTTTCAGGTATGCGCTTAGCTTTGTGCAAGTAAGCAGTCAGAGTGAAATCAACAGGGCAAGCAAAGTAAACACATGTTCTCCCCCAGATCCAAGGAGAAATCAATGACATAGGAATAAAACAAAGCATTTGAATGTGTTTGCAAAAATGAGATACCTTGACGACCATCTGTACTTCCTTAATTTTCATCCTCACAATAATACCTTAGCAAATACTTTTGGTAGAAACATCTACCACGGACTCCAACCAGCTTCAGTGGGTTGGCCACATTTACCATTAAAAGAACCCATAACGTTTCTGTGGATTCTCACATGAGGAAGACCACTATTGTACTTTCTTAAAGGCCAGCATTTAAGGACCATGTAATTCAAATCGTAATAACACTCAGAGGGGGCTCTTGCTCTTCACAGTGCAATTAACTGAGGGCTTTAGACCACAGCTGTTTTTAGAGTTCCCAGAGGTCAAGAGGAATGTCACGTGCAGGACTGATTATAATGCTGTGATTTACAATCCTCTTCACAGTCATTGGCCCCACTCGTCTCTGAGTGATTACTCAGTGTCAGCGGAGGCTGTGGAGAAGCTGGCAGCACAGACCTACACAAGAAGTGCCGCACTTCTTGGTAGTGATTCACCCACCGAGCACAGAAAGCCTTCAGAGAAACTTGCTGCAGCTTTCTTCAACTGGAAAGATGGGCTGCATCTACACTGCCTTGTCAGTGTGCTTCCCAGCACCCGTTCCCTGAACCTCCACACTGCCCTGGCCTCACACTGTCTGCAGGGATGCCACGAGAGCCCCTCAGTTGCTATGATGGGCTTTGAACTTTATCAGTAGCTTTCCCAGAGCTGCCCAAACCCATAGGGATAACACAGCACTGGCCAAACCACTGCACACCCAAACTGCTCCCTGCCCCACCACAGACAGCTTGTCTCCTCTGAGGTCGCACATCACCCAGCACAGCAGTGAGGGGGGCTGCAGCAAGCTCCAGCACCAGAAGCAAGTCCTGCTTGCTACTTGTCCTGCCACCAGGACCATCGGCTTCCTCCAACCGCACAGAGCATGGGCAGTACCAGCTGGCACAGTGAGCCTCTCTGGGTATGGCTGCATGCATGCATGGGCCTGACACCATTTTGTCGTGGTCAAGACTATTGCTTCCCATCCTCCCTGTCCCAGCCAAAGCTTCTTCACCCACCCCATAACCTAAGCTGCAAAGCCAAGATGCTACAGAGGGACAAGCCCATCTGGTGGTGTCTCCAACTCAGGCAAGCACCAGTTGCCTGGTGTGGGAATGCACCTCCTTGCACACAGAGACCGAGGTCACAGGATCATAGAATCATTTATGTTGGAAAAGACCAAGGTGATGCACTTGTCCCTTGGGGACGGAGAAGGAGGTGCATATGAGGATCCATGAATTGATTCCAGCTCTGGCCTACCCATTTACCAGCAGCTGTGACAATCCTCATCTTTGGCACAGGCCATCTGCCCACAACTCATTCGGGCTTGTGTTGTGGTTTAACTCAGCAGACTGCTGCTGTCCCTTCCCAGCTTCTTGTGCACCCCCAGCCTCCTCACTGGCAGGACAGTATGAGAACCTGAAAAGTCCTTGACTTAGTGTAAGCTTTGTTCAGCAACAGCTAAAACATCAGTGCGTTATCAACGTTATTCTCATCCTAGATCCAAAACACAGCACTATACCAGCTACTAAGAAGAAAATTAACTCTATCCCACCCAAAACTAGGGCACTTGCCACTAATATTTAAGCCCAGGTCTCATGAGTAGTTCAGGTGGCCAAGCTGGCAGTCTCTGGGCGGGTGTAGCAGTGGGTGGGGGAGGAGTGCTTCCTGGGAGGTTGCTAAGGCAGAAGAGGAGGCAGGAAGAAGGAGAAAGGCAGGTGCACCACCAGCACTCATTAGCTATGTCTCTCTGTGCATTCCATAATGTTTATTCAAGGATCATCAAATGGGCATTACTGTCACCTCTGACAATCACAGGCGACTCCTGAAGACTGCAGCCCAAAGCACAGCATGAGATACAGTTAGATCTCGGGACAAGCCCAAGCATCTAAGTGTACATTGACCAAATACACACACATCTTTTAAAACCAAATCTTGGGCCCATCAATCAGCAGGTCCTTTTGGTCCTTTCTGCAGCTCTCTAACCGGAAATAAAGTTTCACAATCAGCCACAATCCACCTATCTCCCAGCAGCTCTTCCAGGTTATCCAGCCTGGGGAGAGAAACCCTTTGCAGCTCTATCTCCTGATCCACTAAATCACTTCTCAGTGAAGCCTAACAAGGGTTCCAGAGCAAGTCAGTAGTGATTTCTCTGCACATGTGTAACATGGAAGAGCCAGTCTATCAAAGCACAGGTGGCTGCTACCGACGTGGATGCCAGTATAGAATCGCCAGGGTAAAAATCCCCATGAATGAGTAGCTGAGCACGATGCAACATACCAATCCTTCACCTTTCCGATCAGCCTGTATCCTGCATAACAAAGGCCCAGGATCTGGAGTTTCCTGAAAACTACTTTTTGAATCCAAGATTATGCAGATTTTCCCTCCTGATGATAGTCCTCCCTTCTCTGGCAGGAATCCTAAGCTCTTCTAATGCGGCTCAGATAAATCTGACCAGCATCATGAATGCACTAGTTCATTTTATGTTTCTTTTATCTTTTCACTTTTGGCTGGGGGTAGCTGTTATGTAATTTTTTTCATCAATATAGGGGAGGGCATTATTTATAGGGGATTACAGGGATTACTAAAGCAAACCGTTTGCACTTTCCAGTGGCTGCTACAACTTGCAATATCCAACCCGGCCTCACAGTTAGCAAGTTGGAGGATCAAACAATTTTGGTTTGATTCTCCTCCAGCATGCTGATGCAGCACAAGTCTTGTGTCTACACTTTGAGCACACTGGGCACAGACTCATACCCACCAGCTGCTCCCAGTACTTCTCTGTGCAAACATACAGATTGTTTCGGGGCAGAAGGGAGGGATGCGCTCTGGTTTTCCCCCCTGCAACATTACTACATGCCTCTGTGGACTGTAGTTAGGGTGGGTCCCTTCAGCTTCTGCACATAGACCCTTTACTCCTTTGATACTCTTCTCCATCACTCTTTTCACCCAGTGTGGTCTGTTATGACCATGGCTGCAGCCACTTACTCTTGAACAGGATGCTCAGCCCCATGCACCCCTCTGCCCAGTCCCGTGGATCCTAGCACTTCTAAGGTGCCTACTTCCTTGACATTTAAGGAGTGCATTTCCTTCATGACATTCCCACTCACTCAGCAAGAGAATGGGAATGATGCCCATGCATTACAATAATAAACATCCTGATCTTTACGTTTTCCTCAGTCACATATTTTCCAGGTACCAATGCACACAGATGGAACAGTTTACATATGACATTTTCATTTTGCTTGTCATATACAAAAAACAGTGGAGCAGACAGCCTGCAAGAACACTGAGTATGCAACAAGCCTTCTCCACCCTGCCTCAACCCACTGCTGCTTCCAAGGTCAACTCTAAAGAGAAACTCAAAATTAACACCTTTTCTCCCTGCATGTAACTTCCACGTTAGCCCTTGGCAGAAAAATGAGCTGAACTTACCTCATTATCACAGTCAGAAGCTTCATGAGAGCCCTGCACATGCTGGGCATTCTCCAAGGCGCGTCAACCAATCCCTGCGCAGACGCATCATGTGTCTTCATCAGCTAAAGTTCAGAAGTCTGCAAACCCTGCTAAGGTGGCTAAAAGATTCCCCCTGGGAGAAAGTGCAGCACACTGTCAGGAAACATCTGCTTCTACAGAATTCAGCCAGAGGCCTCTCACTGATTCAGTGGAGCTGCACTATCCCCCAAAACTACCTCAACATAAACATGTTGAAGATTTTAGTAAGTCAGATTTTCTATGTGCCAGTTCACATTTTCCAAACACACTGACCTGGCAGCCTAAGCATAATGCAAAAATAACAGGGGTGAAAACTCTCCCAGGTTTACAGTGATCATTACCCCCATTAAAAATGCTTTTAGAAGCCAACCTTGAATACTCTAGAACTGGGATCTGTCAATGCATCACTCCCCCTTCTTAACCAGCATTCAATAAGTGGTGACTCTCCCACTCCTCTGCAGCCTGCACAAATAACTGCAAAGAGGAACAGCATTAGCCTAAGGTAGTCCACCAGATGCAACCTTCTTGTTTTGAAAGGTCTGTTGAAGCAGCACTAAGAAAGCAACACATTACACAGGTCATGGAGAGTAACACATTTTTAATCTTCCCTTGGTGCAGCAGTTGGGAAAATGCATGTTTTGGCTCCACATCAATTCTCATTTTTATCCTATCCGAACTTCAGAATTCTAGAAAAGGACACAATAATGACTCCCTTTTAAAATACTCTTGTTCTGTTTCAGTGGGTGGAGGGATGTAGCAGCAGTCCCAATGAATTTATCAAGCAACTCATCTGCTATAGCTATGTTTTTCTGAGAGCTCTTCAGTCAGATGCTACATGAAAATCACGCCAGCAACAAACTTTGAAAAAAAATGAATCACAAAATCTAAAAGGCCAATAAAAAGAACCCCAGATTTTAAACAGAACTCATGATTTTTAAACCCATGATTACATGCCATGAATTCAAAAGATCTGAGGGTTTTGGCTTATGATTCTTAAACATTTATCCTGTAGACACTGGCAGTGCTGGACAGATCCAAGGAGCCTCCCTAAGCAGAAATAAATGTGTGCAGACTGATCCTGTCTGATGAGAAATTTCTGTGACCCCCCCCAACAGAACTGCTTCACATTCCAAAGTCTTCCTTCCTAACTTCTACAGGCCTGTCAGCCCGATGTCGGTGCCAGGGAATGTTACGGAGCAGATCATCTTGAGCACCGTCACGTAGCACATACAGCATAACAAGGCCCAGTCAGCATAGGTTTATGAAAGGCAGGTCCTGCTTGACTAACCTGATCTCCTTCTATGACAAGGTGACCTGCTTAGTGGATTAAGCTATGAATGTTGTCTGCCTGGATTTCAGTAAAAAAAAAACTGGCTGCTCCTAGCTTGGATGGACATATACTTCACTGAGCAAAAAAACTGGCTGGATGGCCAGGCCCCAAGAGTGGTGGTGAAAGGAGCAAAATCCAGTTGGTGGTCGGTCACAAGTGGCATTTCCCAGTCTCAGTACCCGGGACAGTTCTATTTAGTATCTTTAGCAATGATCTTGATGAGCGGATCAAGTGCACCCTCAGCAAGTTTGCAGATAACACCAAGTTAGACAAGTGTATTGTTCTGCTTGAGGGCAGGGAGGCTTTGCAGAGGGATCTGGACAGGCTAGATCGATGGACTGAGCCCAGTGGCAGAAGGTTCAACAAGACCTTGGGTCTTGCTGGGTCCTGCACTCGAATCACAACAAACCCCTGCAATGCTACAGGTTTAGTAAAGAATGTCTGGAAACCTGCCCAGAGGAAAAGGACCTGGGGGTGTTGGTGGACAGCTTCTTCTAGGAAAGTGATCACCTCCCAGTACTCAGCACTAGTGACGCCACACCTCAAGTCCTGTGTTCAGTTTTGGGCACCTCAGTAGAAAAAAAGACATTGAGGTGCTGGAGCATGTCCCAAGAAGGGCAATGAAGCTGGTTAAGGGTCTAGAGAACAAGTCTTATGAGGAGCAGCTGAGGAAACTGGAGTTGTTTAGTCTGGAGAAGAGGAGACTGAGGGGAGACCTTATCACTCTCTACAACAACCTGAAAGGAGGCTGTAGCAAGGTGGGGGTTGGTCTCTTCTCCCAAGTAACAAGCAAAACAGAACAAGAGAAAGAGACAAGATGAGGAAAAAGGAGCAATTGAAGACATACCTAAGATCTCCACCATAAAACCACATGTGCTTATTTGTTTGCTGAAGGTTAAGACTGAGAAAACATTTCTGAGTCAGGAGAACTGCCAGTTGTTATTTTAATACTTACCCAACTCTGTGTATATCCACAATCCACAAACAACAAAACCAGAGTATCTAGGAGCATAAAACTACTTATTTTATACACTCGGGAACATAATCTAAAGAAGGGTGGAAGAGCTTCACTATCGTATTCTTTGGTAAACAAAATTTGAAGTACTAGCATTCAAACTGTTTAGGCCTTTGGGAATGCCAGTGGAGTTTGACGTTTTAGGTATTTGGCCACGGTCTGGTTGTACAGATTCTTCTGGCTCTCAAACTATACCACAGCGTCCTGGAATTTTATTCTTGAAGATGAAGAGTCGCTCCTCACAGCGCAGTGGGACAAAACAGCTATCGGTGATCAAAACGGCAAACACATCTGAAAGGCATGCTAAGGCCTCCCTTCCTCTGCAGAGAGAATTTATGATCACTCAGGGTACAGTTACTCGCTTTCTCCCATGGCACAACTCAGGCTCTTTGCTCAAACCCAGAACGGCTCCAATCTTCTGATATACTCCAGTGTCCACTTCTGTGTTTACAGCTATTGAGAGAGAAGGCGCACACTGTTATGCATTAGCTTCCCAAAATAGCTAACTACCAGTCTGGGTGGCTGACTGGGCTAAACAAATTGCAACCCAAGACTCCTTCCTTAGCCTCCCTCCCCCCACCCTCCATTAAAAAGAAAAAAAAAAGTTCTTATTAGAAACTATCAATTATGAAGAAAATAGTACATCCAGTTGAGAGCCAGCTATTCAGCGGATCTTTTATAAATAAATCCTGCTGCTGAGAAAGCAGCCATGCTTATGTAACCACGCACCAGTCCAGCAAGCATGGCTCTGCTTCTGGCCACTGGTTACAGTGGTCAGTGTTTCTATCCCAAAGGCAAAGATGACTGCTTCAGTCATCCCCCTCTGCACACTCAGTACTTCAAAAAAACAGGATCACCTGTGGCTCTGAGATGCCCTACTGCTGATCCACTCTTGGGGTGAACTGGACTCAGGAGCCCAAGTCTTCTGCTCTTGACATCCATCAATCTTCTGCTAAGAACAGAAATGGGCCTCACAGGAAAGAGGAGCAGAAATGTTTGACTGACCCCAGGTCCTAATTCACAACAAATAATGTCTCATATTAAAGCTCATGGGCTTCTAGGATCCCACTGAATGCAAGCTTCGCTCTAGAAATTGGAACAAATTAAATGCACAATTTAATAATGCACTAAAGGAAAACGAATAAAGACAGAATACCATATTTATATGTGTACAGCCTCTGTTGACAGTCTTTACTTTCTGAAGCTAAAAATGTATATATTCTCCTTTTTCCTCAAATGAAATCTAGGGCTCAAAGTCCTAGCCAAAGGCAGAGTAACTTTGAACTATAGACTTTCTATTTAAGAAAAGCTTCTGAGAAGCTGTTGAGTAAAACAGGTTCTTTAAAGCATTCTGTATTTCCCTACTCGTGGTTTGCACTTTCTATGCTGTGAATCTGAATTTTCAGCAGCCCAGAAAGGGCAGCTCAGGGAGCCAAGCTTGTGGCATAGACTTAAAATCCTACAGCTCCTCCTGCCTAAGCTCACACCAGTATGGAAGGAAGGTCTGTCCTACAAGCTAAAATCATTGATAAGAAAAGCTCGGCCTGGAGCAGGCACACACAGCAACCACAGGATCAAAGCTGGAAGTAATTACAAAAATAAAAATAAAAGCACATTTAGTATAGATCCAGCTTCAGTAAGCATGTAGTACATTCTCTCTATTCTCCCAACATTTTTTACAGGAAAGAGACAAAAATGTGACAGTCTGCTCTTAAAAGAGAAGCAGATTTAAAAACAGAAAAAAAAAAGAAAAAACACAAGGAAAAAAAAACCCACCCAAAACACAAGACACCAAACCCACAAAAACACATACATTTGTGTTTCCTAAATAAAGATGTTTCCTAAATAAAGATGTACAGAAAGAAAATTTCCTCTTTCATTTTTTCTAATTCACTTTTTCTTTTAAAAAAAGAAGATACTTAAATGCTGTTTTCTTTTCACCCTGAAGTTCTGCATCCAAGGAAAAAAGCAGCATTTCCCCAAAGAAACAACCCAGCTATCTCCACAAAAGAGACAGACACACTCACGATGAAATAGCACACTGGAGAGTAGTCACACCAACAAGACCTGTCATAGGTCTCTGGGAGTCTGACCTCAACTTCTGGACTGGCCTTCCCTTTGGCAACGCACAACGTTGGAGTGCCAGAGGAGGCAGCTTCTGGATGAAGCTTATTCAGGTAAATATCCTCTTTACATAACATATCAGAGTTATCTTACTTTCTTCTACAGAAATAACCATATACACACACTCCTTCAGAAGGAGAAATGGCCAGTGCATTTCTTCAGTAGCACAGGGGGAATACAGAGATCCTCTGGAGACTACTGAATTTATGTCCGAGCTGCAGGAGGCCATATGACATTAATGTCATCTGTCATGTGTCTTGCTTTTCCTCTGGTTTCTGCGAGAGGAAAAGAAAGACAAAATATACATGAAGACCTTTGTCCTGGTGTTTTTCAGTTTGAAACATCTACCTGGTAAAAAAAACCAAAACAATGCAAAGCAAACATCTTTTATTCTTCTTTTCTTATATAAGCACGGTTCTTCTCTACCCTGCCATCTGCAAGTTTCTGGCTTTTCCTATCAAGAATAATTTTTCACCTATACTTTGAACAGAGTTATTACCTTAAAGAAAGAAGTATGATGTGTCTTTTGGCAGTGTAAGTTTTTTCTGCTTTTAAAGAATGAGTCAAGTTTTATTTTTAATCACATTTTTATTACCTTTTTCCAAAAACAAGCAAAAAACCACACCTCCAACAAATCAAAAAAAATCCTCCAACAAATCACATCTTAAATTGCTATATTTACACTGTAGACTTCTTAATCTCTTATGTAAATATACATATTCTGAAGTAATCTGTCTTTGGAAAAGAATGCTATTTTTAGCACTCTGATGAAGTATAAATCTTCATTATCAATGTAATGCTTGAAGAGAAAAGAAAATCAATTTTCAGAGTTGTCAGATACCGAGATAAGGATACAGATTAAGTCTATTCAAATTATTTTAAACAAAAAAAAAATCTCAAATGTTACAGTAACTTAAGATAGTGTACTATATCACACACATAACATGGCCAAAACTGATTGGTTTTGATGGACATGAGCTATCACAATTGTTTTCCAAAGCAGGAATAATTTTTTTTTTTTTTTAAAGTTTCTAACATGCTATCTGGAATATTCACTTCTTCTTGGCAATTAGTTTATCTTCATAGTTGACTGGGATTATGCCACTGCATTCTTCTGTCTTTGATGCAGGATACTTTATAAATGCACGTCTAATTACATCAATATCACGTCCTAAATGATCCATCATGGTCGATACAATCGAAGGAGGACCCTCTAAGTCTATCAAAAAATACCTGTAATGAGAAACACACACAATAAAAAAAAATACCTGTACTGAAACAACTTTAATAAAAGTAACTCTTCTGTTGGATTTCTTAAATGAAATTTCATCTTTTTTTCTTACGTTTTGGTACCAGAATGGTTTGAAACAGAAGCTCAGAATTACTTCGATTTCAAATAAGAGAAGTTAAAATGAAGCAGGCTCAGCCTGAACTTTGCCACACAGCACTGCTTACCCAAGGAGATTAAAGAGAGGTTACTCTTCTTGTACATTCATTTCCACACCTTGATTTGAATAGTCTTTAAAAAAAAGTTCATGTGGCACATTCTTTTCAGTTATAACATACATCCTCCTCCTTCAAATTCATGGCACTGTTTTTTTGGGGAAAAGATGCCAGTGTAAAACATCTCAAACTTATATACATACAGGCACATTTCTTCCTTTAAAGTTCTACTTCAGAAATAAGAAAAAAAACCAAAACAAACAACAAACCATCAGAATAAACCCAAGGAAATGGACTTATCCCAAGTTAGACACATCTCTGATGTGAACATGGCCTAAATTTTCAATCTGATGGTGTGAGCTGAAGCTGTCTACAGGCAATGCCTACTTGCGTGGTTGGCACTTGACAAGCACACTGTCCTGATGACCTTGGCAGGACTGAAAAGGTCTTACTTCCACCTGTGCACAGCACATATAGAATGCACTGCTCCAGGTAAGCACTTCCGTGTCCACCACACAGCTATTTCTGACATCTATAAAGAAAAAGCCGACTGAGTACCTATGGGAAGGTGAACATTGCTTCCCAGTAATATCTTAGGTCACCAAGGTTACCTCTGCAACAAACTCCTTTGCTGAAGTACTGCACCTTCTTCAAAAGCTCAACCGTAGTTTTGCAAGAGGCTTTTAAATCTCCAGTACACCTGAACAAGCAGAGATGTCTACTGCACTTCACGAGCCCCATTTCAGACAGAGGACACAACCTCACACTGCGCATTAACTTTATCTCATACTCAAATTCAAATCCTGTCTCTTTAACATGAGATGTACCTTAAATTCATCAGCAACATTATGTCTGCTTTTCCTGCAAGTTACAAGCGACTTAGTGCCACCTCTCACACTAAAGCAAAAAAATGAGCGAGCCATGTCACTGGCCATCCCTCCACAAAATGCTGTGACTGAACCAGCACTGCCAACAGAGCTGTAACCACTACACTTTTTAATTGCTTTGTCTACATTTGGCATGACACTATCTACAGTACAGTCAACAGACACTGCAACTGTCTCAGAAATCCTACTGAAGAGAACTAACCATTCACCTAATTTCCAAGACTATCAGTAATTTAAAGCCTAGATGTACAGCACTTCCCACCTAGCTATTTCATTTTATTTTTTACACATACTCTCATGAAAGCTCCACTCTCCTCCTAGTCCACTCATTAGTATAACCTGAAAGTGATATCCCTTAAGTAAAGTCATATTACCCAAGCAGGATTGAGAATCCCAGCTTGATTTAAAAACTGTACCTAACAGAGAGGACTTTGTTCTGAAAGAACAAAGAAAGAGGTGTGGATTCTTACTAAGTTACCGACAGTGTGAGCATCACAATCCTTCTTCATAAAGATAATCTTGGAGGGTAAGTCCCCAAGACCAGAAGCTGAACTGGGAGTCTGAACAGGAAATAGAGGAGATGGTGTCATGAAGAACAAACACACTCGTGTTCTTCATGCTGCATGGAGTTCATTTTCATCCAACTAAATGTTTTGCATCAAAAATAGTACACACAGAGGAGACCCACCAGGCCAGAAATGACTCAAGCAGTGTGTGCTGGATTACTGCACAGGGGTGGAATCCACCCATGGAAAACATGGCACAAATGCTTCTCCTTAGCCAGACGTCCTAATCCTGAAGCTCTAACACAGGCCTCTATATTAATAGCCACAATTTGTCTCTTACGCCTTCTTCTGAAAGACCAGATTGAATCACTAAATTCTTGTATGTGAGGGGTCTGATGGCATAAAATCACCCTGTAGCCCATACTGAAGCAACGAGTCCTCCAGAACAGATGCCCAGCTGGTGCGAGCTGTGACTGAGCATCGCTGAAGCCAAGGGACCAGTGCCAGGTCACGTCAGCAAAGGTGCTGCTCTTCTGACTGCAGCAGGGCTACTGAGAGCTACAGGAGTAACGCTCCTCAAGAAGGATTTGGAGGAACACCGGTGGACTCAGTCCTCCACACAAATCCTCATGGGCTTCAATGGGTAACAGGATTTGGCTTAATGTATTTGGAAACCTGAACTGCCTCCTGTTTTCTGGTCTCCAAAATTAAGAGATGCCACCTGGTTAAAAGTTTAGGGAAAGAAACAATTTTTAAGCTTGGACAACTTGTTAGAAATATTGCACAGCAACATCTGAAGGATGTACACCCCTTAAACAGGGAAAGTCATATTTTCTGTTAAAGTCATTAAGAACCACTGGTAAATTTAACAGATGACACTTAACTCTTCTCCTTGGAAAGAAGCGTTCCAAATCCTATCACAGTTGCAACTAACAGAAAGGAAAACTGGGGGGGGTGGTGGTAGAAATTCTAGCTGGTGATCCACCACCACTTTCGTGCCCCCTTCCCTTAGAAAAGGCAGCCCTTAGAAACGCAATTCCTATTGCAATCCATGCTCTTTGCTGCACCATTTTAGTTCCACCATTTCTCAATAATTTAATTTCATTTCTGCTTGGAAGTCGTATGCTGCCTTTCATTGTGTTCCTAAAACGGCAATAGGTGGTGGTTTGTTGGTTTTTTTTTAACTCCAAAGGCTGCTTTGCAACTTTGTGCTTTCTCTCACATTAGCAAAGGGTGGAAATTTCCACTGACGCACTGTTGATAACTGAAGGAGAAGAGGGGGATGGGAGAATGAGCTGTTACAGCGTATCTTTATGACTCCTCACAGAATAGGTACTTTATCTGTCGGTACAAAACTGCAGCAATTGAGGACAATGAGAGTTTTTAAAAACAACCTCCACTCTTCAACCTTAACAAGCAACAATTGCCTTCCTGTGTCCAAAAAAAAAAAAAAAAAAAAAAAAAAGGAGAGAGAAGGAAGAGAGGGAGCGTAAAAAAAAATAGTATGTCTTCTTTAATGAAAGAAGAAACTAACGGCTGCAAAAGCAATAACCAAACACAACTGACAATGCAATCCCTGAGGAGATCTGGAACCCCTTCCCCCAGATACACACATTTAAATCAACTCTGTCACGAGGCCACAGGGGGTTTTTTAATCCACCCTCAGCAAGACATGCAGCAACCTTAATTTCAGGCAATGATCCTGGATCCGATACGCAACGCTGTAGCTACTGTTTGTGTAGTAAACAAAACCAAATCCCAGTGAGCCTTGAAGACGGGGAAAAATACAGGAATGCAGGAGGGAAATCACCTCATTCTTGCAACCAAAAATGCAAAAGCATTTAGGCTCTCTAAGAGTCAGCCGAGTCATCAGGGGAGAAATGCAGGAAAATTCTACTGATTCACTATGAGAGCACAGTTATTTTTGTCATCCTGCTTGACTGTAAATAGAAGGATGATTTAAATAAAGAAGAGCAGACTGAAGCATACTAAAACAATGCATTAACTGAAAAAAAAAAGAAGATGAAATATTGTAGGATTTCAAGTAAAGGAGGATGTGCCTTTGCCTATAAGAGGAAAAAAAACTGGGGGGGGGGGAAGCACCATGTTTCATTTATCCTTTTTAACATAATCAAGACAAATTGTTTGAACCTTAAGTCCTAAGGATACTCAAATATTTTGCTTTCAAATGGACAGTCTAGGACTTCAAAGAACCCTGAAAAGCACCTGGATCAAAACTCACTTTTTATCGCTCCTAGAATACGACTCTGTCAGCCTGGGAAGCAGAGGAAAAAGCACATGTATGGTGGACTTGGAAGAGGCTGTGTGGTTCCATGGCTGTGCCCAAAAAATGTCTATATGCTTAAATTTCTCCTTTACATAGCGGCCATAAGTGTATGTGAGCTTCTCCAGTGGGGAGGTGAAAGATAAAAAGGACAAAACCGTTCTCACAAACAGGTAGAGGTGAAGCATCGAACAGGGAAACAGGAAACTGCCTGGAAAAATGCAAGCTGTGGAACTCACATGAGAGCAGCTGGAAATTCATTCTCATGTAAACAAAACTTTTTTGGTACCTGAATGATCACTTCAAATTTGGGACCACTGCATTGCTCTGAAGAGAGGTAGTTTGCTTTTCTTACCTCTTGTGGTAAGCTACCTTTCCTCAGCAGGGCAGGCAGGCAAGTTTATGCTAAGAAAGATTATGATTTTGTAGCTGGAAGGACTGGTACACATGTTACTTTTAGCATTAAAAAAAAAATACATAGGGAATAGATGGAAGTCCCTGGACGAATCACAAGGACAGCAACAGGGAAGTACCAGATCAAAACCAAAAGCTGGTACCTCAGTAATGAGAATGTGCCATGGCAATGACACACATAATCCCTAATGAGCAAATACTTCGGGGAAAAAGATACATTTTACCATCCACAGTCTTCAGAAACTTAATTTGCCAAATTCTCTACACAGATGCCTGTTAATAAGCTAATTAAATAACAGACAGATGTTTTGTAGCGTTACAGAAAAATAAAAAAAATACAGTTACACTGCAAAAGAGAAGCCAGCCTGACCAATATGAAGTATTTGAAAAGTAGTGCTTACTGGGTAGCATTTGAAAAGTTTGCAAAATTGTTATGAGCAGGGTTGAAGTTACAACAGTGAGCATTAATTCTGCATGTGTCACTTCTCTGCCTTCTGCATAATTCACAGCTTAAAAAAACCCCATCAAATGGTGACTGATTCTCATCCCACCAAGCCCACTATTTGAGAGCAGCCATCACATTTAATCAATGTGCTTGCAGAAGGATGCTACAGAATTTAGTGCGTCAGAAAATGATACTGGTGCCTCGACAGCACAAACTGTTGCAAAGTGCCATTTTTCTAAAAAGCACCAAAATTGAAAATTTTTCTCCACCCACAGATAAGGTGGAGAAAAAAAAAGACATTTCAGGGCTCTTATACTTGAGGCATATCCACACTTACATGTATGTACATGTGGACAAAAGCATTTGAAGGAAAAGTAGTGGCTCAACTCATCAATGAAGAAAGCCCCATCTAGTGGAAGAAGACAATCAATTTAGCAGAAAATATAACAAACATGCATAATACTCAAACATTCAAACTGGTTTTACTCTCACTCAAATGCATTAGAGATTCAGAATTCCTTTTTCCTGAACCAGATCAAGATGTTCTAAAAACTGAATAGAAACTAACAACACAGGAACACCTCTTTCACCTGTTTTTCTTTCCTCTTCTTTGGTCTTCAATAGCCACGAAAACCATCATGAGAGTCTACCTTAGTGAAGCTGAACCTGTTGGTTTGTTTATCTGCAAGATGAAGTCCTTTAACTGTGCAATAGTTTGTATTTTACCAGGGGGTGGGGAGAACAGAAGGGTTGTGAAAACTTGTAAACACTCCAGAGAACAATCCTGAAATGTACCTATTATTTTACTCTTACAAATAAAGAAAGTAAAATTGTATCCAGAGAGCATGGGTTACTGGAAGATGATTACTTCAGATTCTCTTGTCCGTGTGGAATACTATTCTGCCACACGTTGCCTGTTTAAAAATAGGTTGTGCAAGCTCGGATACTTTATGGCAAGAGGAAAAGTTTGAACATGTAACATAATTTACATAGATATGTTTCCAAAATATTCAAATGTCTTTAAAAACATGATGCTCAGTTACTGAAATAATCCTCTTAATAACTATATATTCCTTGTGTATCAGGCCACTGAGGCACCAAGAAATAAAAGTGAGTCATGTCCCCTTTTCCTAAGCACATGCTTCAGCAAGGCAATGTTATGTCACTCACCGCATAATGAAGACAAAACACAAGGTGCTCCGATGGGACAGCTAACCACTTCAGACCCTGAACTTCCCAGAGGAGGTGGGGGTGATTTGTGGGAAGGCCAGGACAGCCTCCAAGCCTTCCCCACCATGACAGAGGGGAAGCTTGTACTGAAACTTGGTGCTCCCAGCTCCTAGGGCGTAATGGCTGTGCTTGCAGGGCCTGGAAGCCAAGTTGAGTTCATTATGCTGCAGCCCTGGGAAAGGACCTCCTTACCTTGCTATTTCCCCTCATCACACAAACAAGTCCACAGTGCAACTAAAACTGAACCTGGATTTTCTGAGTCCTGATCCCATTAGATCTTATAAGTATACATACCCTGTGCTCCTCAGTAGACCCTAGCAATCAGTAGGGTCCCTGCATACCTCCTACAGAAAATTCACCACACACGTGCTAAGATAAGCTCCCAAAATACAATTCAGCCAGAACAAAAGTAAGACCTGAGTTTGCTATTTCAGAGAACAAGTGGGCTGATGAGATAACTGGGAGTGAACAGAAAAACAAAAAGATCAAAAGACAAGCATGCAAATAACAAAAGAAAATTGCCATCTTTTCAAAATCAAATTTGAAAGGGAAAAAAACAAGGCAATGAAAAACTGGCAAACAGAACATGGAAATTCTTATGAATAATCAGAATTGTGTACAATTTAGCTGGGGAACTCAGAAAGTAAATGAAATAACAACAATGTAGGGTGAAAGGTCTAAAATCATTACTGTATTACAGGTAGACTTAATAGGGGAAAGCACATACATACACAAAACAAAGTAGAAGGGACAGGCCACAGTGCTCTACCAATTTATAAAACTGTATTAAACCTGAGCACTGCCCAGGCTGATGTATATTATTTTTTCTACAACAAAAATAAGAATGGAAGCAATATGGGGCGGGGAATAAAATCACTAACAGCAAATCTCTAGGGGATGGCAAGATACTCAGTATTCAAAACCAAGTTACGCACGGCCGTTTCATTCTCCCCAAAGCCCCTGTCATAGCTCCTTCTAGTTAAGACTCCTGTTCTGCAAAAAGTTTGAGCCATTACCTTCCCAAAGCAGAGTCTGAACCTTACTTTTCAACATATCTGTTTTGCAGTCACTCTTGTACCATCTCCCCCAAAGTAAAAATATCCTACATCCCAACCATGGCCCCCAAACCGCCTCCTTTATCTGATGCCCTGAAGCATGAAGTGTCACAAGCATATGATTAAGGGATAGCCTGGCAAGGCCAAAGAAAACAGGTATGCCACAAAGTGCAAACCCACAGACTGTGCTTCTGAGACCTAGCATTTCAGAAGCAGCTGCAATATTCTCCAGTTCAGCGCTGACCAAATATGCGCAATGTCTCTGCAATGCTATCACCCAGACCCACTCTAGACCCTTTATTTGAAAGCTGCATTGAGGGCTTCAGTGCTTCTGTATCATCCCAAACAGTCAACAAACCCAGAGTTCAACATTCCTTGAATTCAAATACTAGTACACACCTTATTTAAATCAGTTCACTGTTGCTTGTTCCAGAAATAAGCACCTCCTGATACATGTAGCACAGAATTAAAAAAAAACAAAAACAAAACATCATGTTGAAAGCAAATTAAATATAACTCATTAAAAAAGATAAACAAGTAGTGGCTAGTAAAACAAATACTTGGCACAAAACCATTGCCCATTAGGAGATAAAGTTGATAATCCTTATTAACATTCTTGCACTGTATTTCAGACACACGGTGGCCATGGGCAAGTCACTCAGGCTCAATGCCTCAACGAAATTTACATTCCCAACCCACACTGGAACTAATGTGTCCTTGTCATATTTTTGTTCATCTATAAGGTGAATAGTATTTGCTACAATTTTGTGAGATGTTACTCGCATCACTAAAAACAATTTATGAATGTTCTACTGTGAAAATGAATACCGTAAGTGTGAATTAGTAGCTAATTCAACTTCAGTTTAAAATATCAGTAAATCAGCGATTTAAAAGTCTGATTCTTCAGACATATCCACACAATTCCTGAAACATACTATTTTCATAATTACTTAAATGCAAAAGCTGTCAATACTGGTCTCTAAAAATAGAAGAGTGTTTTCTGCCAAAAGAGATGCATTGAAGAGAAATATCTAAATTTCTTTTAATATACCCTCAATGCACGTGCACCACCTGCTCAGTGAATATAATTTCCTGAGAAGAAACAAGTCAATTATACACATGATCTGAGGTCTTCAAAGCTTCCTGGGAGAGTAAAACTGCTCATTCCAGTCCCAGCTGTGGGCCACAACCCAGGCTTTGAAAAAAATCACAGCTTTACAGACAAACTGGCAATAAAATTCTCATTCTCTGTAGTCTCCTGGATATTCTAAAATTCATCATGTGCCTGTAATGCAGTATATCCAAGACAGATGACGCCGAAGCACTACAGAACTCAGAAGGGAAGGAAAAAGTGCTTTATTAAGGAGAAAGCTCTCCTCCCTATTGACTTAGGAGTATGTATTTTCCGGTTCAATTCTAAAAGACACTCTCAAAACTTGGCAAAGTCCAGCAGCAGCTTTGCCATGCCCATCACACTGGTGTGTCTGTTTGCTGTCAATCACTCGGTTTTAAGATACGCTCACTGTATATAAAGATTGAAATTGCAGTTAAACACAGAACGAACTAAATGAAGAAAACATACAGCAGACGTCTGGGAGAAGGACGACTACTAGGCATGCCACAGGGCATGTCTCCATCGACCTGCAAATAGCTGGCGCTGCCCTCCTGATGGCCCTTGACTTGAGGTGAGGGGACACAGCCTGGATATCACTGGGGGTTGTAGAAGGGAGCCAAGCTAGGCTCACCGCACCAGCCAGGAAGAAGGCTTTGGTTTGGTTTGTTTCTCAGGCTAACACCCCAGGCAGGTGGGGGGATTCCCTGCCATTCTGACTGACAGGAAGACGATTGGTGCAGCAGTCACCAGGACAAGAGCTGTCTCTAAGAGACACACTATTAAGCTGTGACCCATGCTACGACTATTGCATTGCACTGATTTTCACACGATTTGTTGCTATGAGTATTATGGCCCATTAATTTTCATATAATTTGCCAGCCAGGAGGTCCAAGGAAGTAAGCAACACTCTTCCCAGCACAGACACACAGTATCATTTGCACTCTCCCAGAAGCCCTTCCAGTTACTTTGGAAAAAGCTCAGACTGAGGAAAAGTTGGCACACTCTATACTCCTTAATAGACCACTCTACACCAGCTTGCTAAGAAAGAGAACACCAGCAGAATGAAAAATTGACTATGAAGGAGAAAAGAACTTAGGACTTCCTAGTAAGTAGAGGTGTATATTGAGCTTAGTGAGGTATATGGAAAAGACTTTTATTTCTTTTCCAACTTTGTCCTGTTATAAAAACATACTACTTTTTTAACAGATGCTATAAAGTAGAACTGATTTTACATGGTGTATCAAGAACCAACTTTTCACTACATATTCCCAGATTATGTTTAATATCCTGAGTAACTTATTTTCCAGACCATATAAAATACTGGATAGTATACTAGGAATCCACCATCCCTCCCCATCCACTGAACTGCAATCTCCCCAACAAAATCTACAGAAATACAATTCTTCCTCATTGCCAGGTACTGAAACTGCTGCTTGCCTCTGTAATATCACATGTAAGTTTGAGTTCTCCAATTAAAAGCACACAAACCAACTATTTCCTGCAGTACCCTCTCTAAATCAGTTCTCCCTTTCAAGAAGCCAAGCAATTTAGGAGATGAAACTATCATGTTCAAATACAGAGAAGTCCAAATCCAGGGCAAGCAGAATGACTGCTAAATATTCAGAGACACTTGAATTGGCAGGTGGAGGAGGAACAGAGATGGTGACATTAATTTGACAGCTTCCTGCCCATGTTTCAAGACACAATCACAATTATTTGCTACCAAAACATTGTCTCATTCACAACACAAAATACGTCTCCTCTGAGGACCCTGTGAAAAAGAGGGTTATAGTCTACAGATTCCCTTATCCTGCTTATTGCATAGGTAACTTGCTACAGTAAATGAGTTAAGCTAATTTACATGTCTGAAAAATCCCCTGAAGAAATGCCTTCATCTCTGCTACATAGTTCTTGTGATACCTGGTTTCCCTGTTGAAGAACCCAAGACCTGATGTGAAGAAGTACTGCCACTCAAGCCAAGCAGAAACTCATCTGAAGTGGTGAAATGTTAGAGAGTGCTAAATTCTCTATGAAAAAAAAAATAAATCTAGAAATAAAAGTCTCAACTTCAGCATCCAAAATTAGTGGAACTCAGTCCCTCTGCCTTAGCTCCCCACCTGTACAAGGAGAGTAACACCTGCTCCTTGCTCTACTGAAGCTGTCAGAAAAGACTTTAATGTTTATAAAACACTTCTACTCCTACAAAAGGATGAGGTAATTAGTAACCTGTTTGAGACAAGGCTTTGATTAGCTGCTGGGTGTAGGCAACAAGACTTCATCCTAAAATGCAAAAGTGGCAGGATCAAGCCATGTTTTGAAGAAAACCACAGAGCAGGAGTGCAGGACTGTCATGGCACAATGCCATTGCTTTTGCAAGTGGTGGAGATTTCCTCCCCTACCCTTTCTTGTTGTTCTGCTTTAACTGGCAACCGTCACCACTCCCACTTCACAGTAGAATGAAGAGGTCCCCGGAAGAGGGAGTGAAACCTTGAGTCACCCCTGGGGAGATGATCCCAGAAGGGCTTCATAAAAGGCGCAGCTCTGGAATCACCTCACCTTCCCCAGTGCCAAACACCCCTCAAGGAAGACGGCAGATAGGCAGGTTGGTCAAACATCGGATTAATTGTTGTTTTGATTACTGGAGGCAACACCAGCGCATCATGGGTTGCCTAGCAACATTTCTCAGTCCTTATGAGAGCCAGCATCCATTTCAGAGGTAGCCTCAAGGAGCAACAACACACTGGTGAAAGCAAGCAGGGGATGCAATCCACAGCATCTTCCTCCTGTGCTATGGGGGAAGCTCCACATCAGAGATGCCAATCCACAGCTGCATTTATCTTTCTTGTACTTCCTGTAGAATCATAGGGCCAGCGAAGTACTGAAGGAATGGACTGTAACGGGCAAAAAAAAGGTACCCTACACCTTGCTAAGATGTGTATTGTTTTCTTCTGAGGATTCAGACCACGGGGGAAAGCCAGCGGTGCTGGGGGGCAAAGAAACCAAAATGTGTCAGTGTTAGCGGAGCGATGCGGGGAGATAATCCCCAGGGCAGCGGGTGCTACGCTGCACAGGGCCGTGGTTTACAGGGAAAGCTCAGCACGAGGTGAAAAATAAACATCAGCACCTCGCCACGTCTGCATTGAATTCACTTGTCGGCCACGTCAGGTCTGAAGAAGAATAAATAGAAAAGGTTCTAGATTTTCTGCCGCTTTTCTTCTGCTGACCCTCTGCAGGACCACCCTGATCCACACATAGCCCCACGCCAAAGTAAATCTTTCCCAGGTCCATTTGTTCCTCCAGAGCTCTGTAATTCACTGTGGGCAGAGGCAGCACCGCGCCGTTTTTCATCGGTAACCTTTGGAGCCGAATGGTTGCGTTTAACGCTGAGCTCTGTGGAAATAGATTTCTCTGTCACGTAAACCTTGGCGGGTGTTTTTTTTGCTCCTCCTTTGCCACGACCTCTGTGAAAGGGTTAAAAAAAACACAAACCCCCACAGATGTGCTCTAGTTCCAGTACTCGAGTCAAGGTTCAGTACTTGATATTATAATACCTAAATCCACCAGGACAAGATTAAAATCATAATTATTCAAAAAGGCTCCTTTGAATACCTGAAAAGCGCCAGCGTGAAAGGGAGCAGGGCAGGGGGGGGATATGACTGAGGAGCCTCATGCTGGGAAATGAGGGAAGTTTGGTCCGAGCAGAGCACCCTGGGAGCTGCACCCTGCCCTGAGCACCCCGGAAGGGACCCGGGTGGTGCCATGGGTCCCGGCCCCCACCCCCCCCCCCACTGCTCCCCATGGGTTGGGGAGGGTGACGAGTTCGCTAATGCCACTGTATCCGTCCTCATTGTGCAATAAATCCCTCCTCCTGTTAATAGGATCAAGAGCCAGGCTGGCTGAAAAACCCTCTAATTCAGCTACTTTCAGCCAATAAGCACAAGCTTAATTTTCCCTTCAGGATTTAAGCTTAACGTGGTTCTTTTTTTTTTGTTCTTTTTTTTTTTTCTTTCCCCTCCCTTTGTGGTGTCGATCCCTAATCCTCAGAACAAGAAGAAGAAAACCAAACCGAAACCGCAAAGTGACTCGAGCCCCGGCCTCCCAGAGCCTGGGAAATTGGTATCCACTGAAGAGGAGCAATTGGCAACCTCGGAGAAGGGGGGAATTAACGGTTTCCATGTCAACGGCTGCACCCACGACACCGAGTCCGTGGACTCGCTCAGCGAGGGTTTGGATGCGCTTTCGATTGATGCCAGAGAGCTGGAGGATTGCGAGGCACCGGCCGTGGCTGATAGGACAGGTCAGTCTCTGTGAAGTAGCCCAGGAGATGGACACTCCGGAACTGCCACCGGCTTTTTTGTGTCCCTCCTTTGGTTTGGGTCAGCTCTGACTCAGAGGGAGAGAAACCGGCCTCAAGTTGCCCCAGGGGGGGTTGAGGTTGGAGCTGAGGAGCAATTTATTCCCCTTGAGGGTTGTCCAGGCCTGGCCCGGCCCAGGCTGCCCAGGGCAGGGGGGGAGTCCCTGTGATCCTTGGAGGGGTTTCAAAGCCATGGAGATGTGGTGCTGAGGGAGAGGGGTCAGTGGTGCTCTGGCAGTGCCGGGGCAATGCTTGGACACCTTTAAAGGCCTCTTGCAACCCAGCCCATTCCATGGTTCTGTGAGAACTGGTTTCTTTGGGTGTCTCTCCAGGAAAGAGCAGCTCCCCCTGATTCCGATTGCTGTGCTTGTTGTGGTGGAGGTAGTCAGCGTTCTGCTATCCTCCCACCTTTCCCCTATAAACCAGTTTGCTTTTCTACAGCAGTGCCTGACCTAGAGAATGGAATAGCAGAGTTTGACACAAAATCGCTCACCCTGCATCCTTCCCAGAGCCCTTCATCCCTCCTCCGACAGCGCCCGGGCCAGAGGAGCACTGCCAGGTCTCTGTCCAGATCCACAGCCAGCGCCTCTGCTCCCTCCCTGCCCGTAACGCGCCTCGAGGACCTTCCTCTTTCACCCGCCAACAAGAAACTGGGTAAGGCCCCGAGGCTCCGGGGCCAGCCGGGCTCTCAGCCCCTCGCCCGTGCCGGGGCGCGCGGGATGTTGATTTTAACGCGAGCGAACGCACCGCGTGTTCTCTGCCCTCCTCCTTCTCCTCCTCTGTGTGAGCAGGACACAGCCGCTCTCGCTGCATATGTTTAGCCCATTCTTCGGTGGCTCCCTCACAGCCTTTGCGGTGTTTCTCATCTTTTGTGAGAATTTAGCGCAAGGCCAGAAGTTGGGACCGCTCCTGTCACAACAAGTGACAGTCTCCCACAGGATCCTGGGGTTGGTTTGGGTTTGGTTGGGGTTTTTTTTGTGTTGTTTTTCGTGTGTTTTCTCATGGCTGAGTTCTTACGGTAACAAGTAGGGACAGGAGTGACCTTAGAGCCCCTGATTGTGATTGTGGGTATTGTACTTGGCTCGGGGTGGTGAGATGGTGGCACTTCTCCCCCTGGCTGCAGGGCTGTTAACACGGCTTGGCGCTCCAGAGAGCGTGGGCGAGGTGACGTGACACGAGGATCAACCTTGGCAGCCGCAGCCGAGCCGCTCAGCCCCTGATTTGAAGAAATAGCCTTAATTTTAGTTTCCCAGCTAATTCCCTTCCCCAGGCAGAGTCATTTTGCATCGTTTAGCGAGGCCGTGTGTCGGTGTAGACAACGTTTCGCTCATCTCCTGGCCCTGGCACAAAAGCATCTCCGAGGTGCATTTGATTTCTCTCACGTATTTGAAAATGTGGAGTCACATCCCCCACCCGCAGCAGGAAATTCAACGAGCGCTGGGAAAACTTTCCCCGATCAGAAAAATCTCTTGGCCTGTCCCCGCTGAACCTCCTGCCTTTGTAATGGGGGAGGGAGAGAAAAATTTAAACCCAAGCAGCGTAGAATTTTAAAATAAAAGAGGGGGTGGGGGTAGAGGGGGGTGGAAAAACCCATCTTCAGATTGATCCCTGCCGGGAGGATTGAGCAGTGTGATTGACATGGCCGTTTGAGCTCCTTCTGTCTCTCGGTAGGTTCTAATATTGAAAAATCCGTGAAGGATCTGCAGCGCTGCACCGTGTCCCTGGCGCGGTACCGGGTGGTGGTGAAGGAGGAGATGGACGCTTCCATTAAGAAGATGAAGCAGGTCTTCGCCGAGCTGCAGAGCACGTAAGTCGACGCCTGAGCCTGTCTCTGCCTTTTAAAGCTGGAAGCTAAAATATTTGGGATAAGGTGTCAGCTTTCCGGGCAGGGTGACAACTCACTTGGGTTTGTCCTCAGCAGCTGGGAGCCAGAGCAGCCAGGAAACAACCCGGGGCCTCGAGTCTCCTCTGGGGGTGGGGTTTAGGAGCCGCCTTTGATGGCAGATTTGCGGGGCCCGTGTCCGTTCGAGCTGTTGGCTCACGCTTGCGGTGGGATGTTCGCAGCCCGCTCGAGGTTTTGATGCATCCCTCAGGGGCCACGATGAGCTGTTGGCTCCGTGGCCATACACAACAATCATCCCGAGCGCTACAGATTTGCTTTAGAGGCAGATAACACGAGAACCTCGACAGATAACACGCCATCGATCAGGGACCGGCTTGAGCAGCACCGGGAGGAGAACTGGGAGCTCGGGGGGCTGTGGATGTCTTTTAGAACCAAACGCTCATCTTTGAAGCCTTCAAAACACGGCACAAAGGCTCCTCTGTAGGTCTAAGTACACATCAAAGAGCGTCCCGGGCGCTTCTGCTTCCCCTGGTTTAAGCCGAGCTCTTGATGCTGTGTGTGATGTTCCCGGCGAGCGTAACGAGGCGGTTTGTTTTTAACGAACATCTTTATTGGTTTGGAGAAGCTCTTTGAGGTGATGCGAGGCCTTTCGGAACGTCAGAGGCACTCGCTGTCTCGGCCGATGGAGTCTATTACTGCAAAATTGTTCTTGGTTATACAAATATTATTGCTTTTGGGTAAAGAAATATTCATCAGGAGGAGCTGCACAGAGAGTTCTCCGTGCCCGAAGTGAGGAACGGTTGACAAGGAACTAAAACGCTGTGATTGCAAGTGAAGGATTTAAGGAGATACTTGGCAGACATACAGGGCCCTATCAGGAACTGACTGTGTTTGGGGATGTTAGGTGGTGGTGATGTAGGGAGACGGGTTCTGGGGCCTTTTGGGCGTAAGGAGGCAGATTCCAGAGGCTTTTCGGGTGCAGGGAGCCGGGCTCTGGGGCCTTTTGGGTGCAGGGAGCCGGGCTCTGGGGCCTTTTGGGTGCAGGGAGCCGGGCTCTGGGGCCTTTTGGGCACAAGGAGATGGGTTCTGGGGCCTTTTGGACACACGAAGCTGGGCTCTGGAGCCTTTTTAGGCACAGGGAGCCAGGCTCCAGGGTCTTTTGGTTGCAGGGAGCTGAGGTCTGGAGCTTTTTTGGGTGCAGGGAGCCAGGCTCTGGGACTTTTCAGCAGATTCAGTTGTTGAGTGTGGCCTTTTTCTTGTGCTTGTGTTGAACTTTGGCACCAGGAAGGGTTCTCCTGGACACTGCCCTGTACTGAAATTCAGCGTCTGCTAAAAATACCGACCAAAATGTTTGTAGATGACTTTGAAACTCACCTGAGGAGACCAGACCAGGCTGGAGGGGTGGGGTTGAAGGTGCCCGTGGGCCCTGACCTGCCCTTTTTGTGGTCTCTGAGCTCCCATCACCTCCCGCCTTTTGGAAAAGCTGCCGGGTGAGGGGATTTAACCTGCCAACAGCTGAGGGATTCACAGCCCTGAGTCAAGTTCCGGTTTATAAATATTATTTCTTACGTTGTTAGTGGCTTAGAGTCAACAGCGAGCCAGGGTTATCTCTACACAGCAGGTTTGCCTTGTCAGGTTTGTTTTGTCAGCCTCTCTAAACAGTGATGACATCGTAAAACCCTCTCCCTGGCAGGGCAAACAGGCTGTGGCTACCACGTCCTGTTCCGGTTCAGTCTCCCCTCGCCCTTTGACTGACATTATCACCTATAAACCGCTGGCGTCACGCTCGGGAAGGTGAAAGACCCAAGTCCAGTGCCGTGGCGGGTGAGGCAGGACACCCACTTCCACCAGTACCTACTTGGACCGGGGCCACCGGGAACCTCCTTCGGCAAACGCCACGGGGCAACCGCCCAGCAGGACTCCAGGGCTGCTTTCCTCCTGCCCGCAGTGATGCAGGGTGTGAGCCGGGCTGTCACTTGGGCCTTTGTTATTTTATTATTTTCTTTTTGTTGTGGGTTTTTTGTTGTTGTTGTTGTTTTTCCAGCTCCCTGACCCAGGGAGTAATTAGTATCTTCTTAAATCCTGCAACACCAGGCAGGATCTGATAGTTTAATCCTCTTCAGCTTCTCCAGCTGGCTTCCTACCAGCAGCAAACCTGGTTTAAAAGCAGGTTTGTTCAACTGAAACAGGATATTTTAAGAGGCAAAGCTTGAGCTGGTTTAACTTCTGCCTGTCAGGATTGCCCTGCGGATGTCCTGTAACCAGGGAGGCTTCCTGGAGTTCCTGACCTCCTCCTTCTCTTGTAGGCAACATGCTCGGGTTAAACCTTTGTCTGTGAGGTGAGGATGAGGAAGGAGACTAACGCTGGGGTTGTGCCTGTCTCAGTCTCGGAAATCGATCTGGTTTGAGTGGCAGATGTGGCAGGAGCTGCTTCATCTTCCTGCTTTGGGAGGATTTGCTCCTCTGGGCTGGAGATGGAGAGAGAACCTGGACTAGGGAATCCTCATAGTCCCGACTACCCCCCATAACCTGCTCTCTGCTGACAGGGAAAGTAGCACATCAGGAAAAAACCCACCCTGAGCCTTTGTGAGCAGGGTTGAGATTTCTACCCGCTGCAGTCGCTGTGATCCCCGGGGCAGAGCTGCCTGGCTGCTTCCAGCCGCTGCCCAGCGCCGTCGGAGCGGCCAAGGAAGGCAGGCGAGTTTCCCGACGGTTTGAGGGGCTGGAGGATCCGTGGGGGCCCATCCCCCGGGGACCTTGGGCAGAGCCCCTTGGGCAGCCGTGAGATGGGGTCCAGGCCTCCTGCCAAGCGAACGAAACCCGCGAGACGTGATCTGTGCCAGGGCGCATGCGGAAAAAAAACCCAGGTAGCCCAAATACAGCGGGTGTTGGCTCGGCGGGAGCCGGGCGTGCGCCTGTGTGTTCAGGGAGGGCCTGGGGTGTAGCACAGCCCGAGTTGGGCAGCCATGGGGCTGTTCTGCAGTTAAATGAATCATTCAGGCCGGATGATTTTCACCCGTTCTCTCCGGGCTCTGGGGGATTCCTGCTGCTGACGTGGGGGGGGG